>VZRN01000746.1:0-242743 GCA_013397935.1 Dasyornis broadbenti
TTTCCTCGGTTCGGGCAACATCAGCATGGCACCCTGTCAGTAGAGCAGCTCTCACAGCCATTACCAGCGGTTCAGATGGGAAACCTGTGCTCTGATAGCTGCAGTTTTCATTTTCTGGGGGGAAGGCCCAGCCTTGCTCCACACCTGCCCTTCATGCTCACCCCTCACTGCCCAGTTTTTTTCTTTTCCTTCCTCTTTCTATTGCACTAATGGCTTCTCATTGCCCCCTTTCCCATTCCTCCTCTCCCAGCCTGACCAGGCCATGCACTGCCATAATGCCCCTGACATGCTCCCCTCTGCCACTGTCCCTTTTGAGCAGGAGCTGTGCTGCCCAGCAGAGCTCTGCCATGGCCAGAGACAACCTGCCAATTAACAGCTCTCAGCGGTGCACTCCTGCTCTGGTGCCAGAGAAGTCTGACAGCATCCAGTAAGGCTGTGCAGCTCCCGAATTGCTGCTGTTCAGTGTTTTGTTTTATAATGGCTCCATTTCACACTCCAATGCAGCTGACTTACCCTACTGTATTTCACTTTTCTTAATTAGATTTTGCTCGTTATTCCTGAGCCCCTCCAAAGCCAAAGCAGCACAGCACCATGGCTGCTCTCCATGCTAAAGCAGCCACAGGGCTGGATCCTGGGCTGCACCCACACAAGCTGAAAGACAGAAATGTGTGTTTTAAGCCAAGGAAGGATGTGTGCAGCCAAGGAGCCTGGTAAAGCAACAGCCAGGAGCATTGGGAGAGGTGAGCACTCACTCAGCTGCAACACTCGTGTGTCCCATGGTCTCCATGCTCATCCCACATGCCAGATACCCCACTCCTGCCCCCGCTCTGAGCACACATTCTCCCATCTTCTCTTCCCCCTCCCTTCACTCCACTCACTCTGAATATAGGGGAGTATTTTTTAGAGGAGTGAATTATCTGATAGTTATCTCCTACTCCAAGGCCTCTAGGTGAAATATACAGCTCCTGAAGCCCCTGGACTTGTAGGAATTTATAGCAGTAGATTGACAGGAAGTTTTTTCTGCAAGTTGTTTATATTATTGTAAGCTGCTTAGGAGGAAAGCTTTAACAGAACACTAGATAAAAAGAAAATGGGTTTTAAAACCTCCAGTCACTCTTCTTTCTTAATTTGTTCTTGAACAAATAAATGTGAGCCCTGGGAATGTACCTGAAGACACTTTCACAAGAAACTAGCACAGAACACAGTAGAATGCAAGGGGCAAAACATCCTCTGCTCAGTGTTTGGCAACAAAAAACCCCACTGAGAAGCTGGGGGAAGACCAGCACCTGGGCAATGAGGTCAGACTATGAATGCGGCACTTGGGTATGTGAATAAATAAATGGTCCTTGCTTTTTCCACCAGTAGGGTCCCATGTCCTGCCGTATCATGTATCTTAAGAGCTATTGATTTTTCTATATTCTTTCCACAGCTATAGCAAAATTTCATTCAAATTAAAAACTCATGAATGTGCTGGCAGTTATCCTGGGTGAAGTAAAGACAAAGGGTTGCGAAACAGAACATTAAATAAAATATTCCTTTCAGCATTATGCAGAGGTCCCATTCAGCAAAGAACAACCATTAGCAATCCTAATGAAAATTATTTCACACTAAGGACAGAAATAGAACAGTTGTCTCTCATCAACAGTAATACTGAACTGACACCTTCTGGGGGACAATTTCATGTCTTTCAGTCACTTAATACATCCTTATCTGCCCCAGGGGCTTGCCCTGTTAAGAGAAGGGCACAGGTGCCCGAAAATCTCCCAGGTGGTGCCACATGGCAGCCTGCGCTGATACCTTCCCCCAACATCCCGAGCAGAGGAGTTCAGAGCCCATGGAAATAGTCTCTCTGACGGCCAATCCAGGAAGTCCAATGTAAATATGGGGGTTGCTGTCAGGAAAAAAACCCAGCATCATTGCTTGGGATTCATGGCAGTCCAAGGGAGCTGAAACCTTTACATGGAAGAGAAATGAGAATCAAGTAGTGACTCAGCCATTGGATGATACCAAAGAATAAAGCAGTCTGAATAAACAGTCTCAATCCTGTGGTGCTCAAGTGCTGAACACAGGGAGAAGGTGATTTTCTCCTTCAGCACTGCTGATTAATAGGGGCAGACCAAACAGGTTTGTGTTTAAGTGCCTGTCTTCAGTCTGGAGGACAAAGGTTTCCTCCAGGCAGGGAGAGGGTATCAGCTGGCCTAAGTCAAGTCTCAGCAGGAAGTTTCCCTGCAAACTACAGAGTTTAATTCAGTTATTTGCATTTCTTATGTTTAAAGAGGATACTAAGAGAGAGAAAGAAAGAGAAACCTGGGAACAGCAGGCAGTTTCCTTGGAAGGGAACTATAAACACAACACTGAAAGGGCAGCTGAGTTCCTGTGCAAAACATGGTATAAAGCCTGGCAATTCTCAATGGCAAAAATAACTCAGAGCAAATTCACCACTCATAGCAAACTGAGAAGCAGCAGTTCAGAGTTTACTCAATAAACAGTACATTTCTTTACTATATTTTCTAATATTTTAGCATATTAGTTGCTGTGTAATAGCAGCCTATTTCTTTACTGGCAGAATGCTTAGTTAGCATAGAAAATTAAGATTAACTAATGAAGCTCTTAGTAATTTTTCTAGGGGAAGAAGGCAGGTATGAGATAGCTTTAGTGCCACCCCGTTAATCCAGGTAACAGGATTGAATGCTAAAATGACCTGCAGTGTTGTGGCAGCAGTGACCATTCTTCATCCCCGTGCACAAGGCAGTTGAACAAGGTAATTTGAGTCGTCTTTGTGATACTCTTTGCTGTGCCACAGAAGGGAAGGCCAGAAGGAGAAGCAGAAGCAAGGAAATAGATGTGAGTGTGAATAGGAGCACAAAATGTATGATGGAGATGGAGAGGCAGGGAGCCAAAGAGGGGCTTGCGCTGGAAGGGAAAGCTATTGAAACTCAAGGGAAGAGAAAGCTTTTCGTCCTGCTATGCTACCTTGCTCAGCTGGAGAATTGGAGGTTTAGTATCTATGGTGTTAAAGCTTGTTTTTTAGGTAGAGGAATTAGTGGGCTAAAGAATCATAAGAAAAGGGAAGGGATCCTGTGTTGCTGGAGCTCAAATCTAGATGTAGCCCACAAACAGAGAATTGGAGGCTGGGATTATATTTCCATGATGATGTAGTTAGCAGGAACAGTTGAACAGAAGGGTAAACTTCAAACAGCTGTATTGGCAGCTCACAGTAAAAGTTTTGATCTCTGCAGAAAAGGTAAGTAAACCTCAAAGTGTCATTGATCCCTATCATACTGTCACCCATCCACTTCAACTCCAGCTATCAGTCTTGCTGTCAGTGCTTGGGAAAGAGTCCCCTTCATTCAAAGTGACAGCACAAAAAGTGAATCACTGCTTCTGGGCAGGTGTGAGGTGGATTGGTTGTGTATCTTCTGGGATGAGAAACTTCTCAGGCACCCTCCAGCCTCCAGCATCAAACAGGAGGCATCAAGGGAGTTGGTGGCTGTTTTCCCTGGCTTTGCCCTTTGTACTGTGTGCGAGAACAAACTTTTGACACCTGTATGAGTGCAGATGGCTCCATGCTTTCTTCAGCAGTAGCCCTAAAGAAGTACTTGAAAATAGACTGACCTTTTGATTATACACGGCCAACTTGCCTGGTCTTTTAGCTGCTGCTGTTGAGTTTTCCCAAGCAATCTCTAAACATAAAACAGGAGTGATTTTAAAAGAAAATGGGTTCATCAGGTCAGTAGTAGTGTAATTCTGGAAAGGGTATGAAAGTGAGGAAGTAATGATAATGCATGAATTGAAGGGCTAATATAATTTGCCACAGCTGCACTGAGGTAAGAAATTGTAAATAAAACTTCCTGTCTGTCTGGAACATAATGACTTCCCTACCTTTTAACAGTGCCTGCAAAATAAATTAAAAGAAAACACATAGTGCCTTCCTTTGCTTGCAGATAGTATCTATTTATTAAGGTAAAAGGAACAGTGACAGAGAATACTGCTTCTGCACAACAATACTTGCATTAACTCCAAAGTCCTGGCCACTGCCCAGAGATGAAGAAAGTAGGGGGAATGAATCTGGCATGGCAATAAAGTGATGTGAAATTTCTACTGACAGTAAAATAGGGAGAGTGATGAGCAATGGAGGCTTGTCCTTAACCTTTGTGTGGCCTTTCTTGTGCTGGAAGGAACAGTGATTTTAGGAAGGGAGAGGATATTTGAAGGCAATTATTGTTTCTGTGAAAGAGGTATTATTAGTGGTGGTTAACTTCAGCCAGTGGTTTTATAACTTCTGAGTGCTTCAGTACAGACACTGTCCTTGCTGCTCTGAAATTTCAGAGTGGACTTGCAAGTGCAGGAAGCCCAAGAACAGAAAGGGAACTGTAGTGCTAAAAGAGTGATGTAAGTAGGACTCCCAATAAAAATGTTCATAGCCAAAAGGGGTGGAGCTGAACAAGCTCCCTAAACCGCGCACAACAGCTGAGTTTCTGGAATGCACTATCATTAGACAATACTTCTCATAAAACTGTGTGAAGGTATCCTTTTACCTGGCTGGTGATTCACATGTCACATCAAGTTTCTGTGAACAGAGATATGGCTAAAAGCAAGCAAACAAGGAAAGAAAAAAGAAGTACAAAAAAGGCTGATTTTTACCTACACACATCAGGACTCTGCATAGTTACTTCTCATTCCCTTAAACCTCACCACAGGCAGGGATCCTATGTCAACTGACTGATCAAGGCCTCTGTGAACTATACACTCCCATTTCTTACCTAGAGAACAAAACGGAAACTGTGGTAACAGAGGCAGACCTCATAAAGTTCATCAAAGCCTGAGAAGAAAATACTGCTGCGTAGAGCCCATGACCTCTCTGCTAAGACTCCCAAGCAGAGGGGCACTCCTTGTGACAGTATGCTGGGGACATAAATAACTCCTACATAGACATAACCCACTGCACAATCGCTACTGATTTTCACCCGTGCTATGCTTGGTCTCCTGGTTGGAAAGCACATGCATCCCTCATTTCAGGATATAAATCTTAAAAGGATACATCACTTAAGCTGTTATCCAGAAACCCAATAATCAAAAGCATTTGACTCATAATTTTAGCTCAACCTGCTACATTTATCTTAATCCATATTTATATAAAATATACATCTGGAAATTGTGCCACTGTTGTAACTTATAACTTCATGTAAAATACATTTAAAGTACAAAGAACATTTCTGAATATACTGCTTTTATAGCTAAACATAATTTCAAATTTTGCAGATTTTCTATCTTCTGAAGAAACAGAAATTTAAAATACAGAATAGGAAACTTTTCTTGCAGGAAGTATGACAATTTTTTATAATGCACTCAAAAGCAATTTACTGTGAAATGACTTAAAAAGTAAAGCACATTTTTACAGTATATGGGGTTTTTTTGCAGCATGGTAGAACTCTGTATGCCTGACAGCACAAAGAATAGTGTGTGAAATACCATGTGGATTTAAAGTGACCAAAAGCAGAGGCTAGTTTATAATTATCTTTGTTGTAGAACCCAAATTAATTTTGGGGAGGCCTAGAGCAGGGTGTCTGTGAGCCTCAGAAGACAAAACAGGTAATTTATGTCAATGAGAAAAGGATGCATTTTGGCTTGTTTTGTTTTCCCACAGCTAGTAACAAACTGCATCCTGAAGTTAAAGCTGAAAAATCTGGTGAGGCCAGCTATATTTCTGCCGCTTGTCTTTCCAGAGTGATTTTTAACTCAGCCTTCAAGTGTTACAAGGAAATTCTTATTGTTACAAAGAAAATAAATATACATAAATAGCACCCAGCATGGCAGAGCACTGGAGAAAGCAGAGTCTGCCCTTCTTCCTAGAGGCAAGGACCCAGCAGTTGCCCAGACTGCCTCTGGATTCATCCGGATCCTGGCTCCTGGTGGCATCCTGAGAAAGCATGCCTGGGACAAGGCCTTTGCCCCCAAGGTTGCAAAAGGCTGCCTAATGAACAGTTTGCCCAGTAACAGGGCCTGTTAAGACAGAGCCAATCTCTAAGTATTCATGCTTACACTTTTCAGTCTTTTTTTAAACAAAAGGAGTGTTGGTCATCTTGGAGAGAGTGAACAGCAGGGATTGGCACATCTTGTTGTTATTAATCCATTAAATGGATGTAAAAGCACCAAAAGGAATGGAAAAGTAAGATAGAGAAACTTGTTGATATGATACCATTGCCACTAGATTTGGAAACTTCTAGTGCTCTTATACTACCATTCACACTATCAAGGTACCTGGCCTTGCAGCCACTCCGTCTGTGTTCAGCACTTTTTTTAAGGCGCATCCCATAATACCTTCTGCCTCATGGTGATTTAGGAGCATTTGCACCGGAAAAAGAGAAAAGAAAGTAGTGCTTGAATAGTCTACATAAAAATGCTTAAAAATGGTATCAGTTGGTATCAGTTTGGCATATGTGATAAATGTAACAAAGACTGAGAGATAGACTACAATACTAGCATCATCTCTTGGAAGATATACGTAAATGACAGACTCTGAAATGAAAGAAAAAAAGGAACATCAAAATTATTTAAGAGTAACAAACAAAATCATAAATAGTGTTTTTGTCATGCATTTGCTGTATAGCCACAGCTCTGGAATTTTAAGTGCTAGTGTTGGAGAAATGAAGCAATTGGCCAGGAACAGTATGAATTCTAGTTTCAAATTATTCCAGAACCTGTCCTCTAGTATGTCAGGCAACTAATACACTAATAGATGTCTTTATCACAGCAGCAGCACAATCAGCCTTAGGCCAGATTTTTTCTTAGAAACTTTCACAGGGATTAGCTTTATTCTAGAGTTACTAGTATCCTGCTAATTCTGGACCTCAGAGGATTTCTAAAACCACCATGCAAAATGAACATATGGATTAATTGCAGAAAGAATAGATACTATCACTTACCTCTGAAAAATAATCAATATTGCAGAAAAGGCTTGTAAGCAGAATTAAAAGGAGAGTTAATTTTCTTTAATCGGTTTTTAGCTATTATGCATTACCAATTTTCATTAGTACTTTTTGTCTGCGCCTAGGACATACATACAAGGGGAGAAATTGATGTGTATAAAATTAACTTAGGAAGTTCTATGACTTTTTATATGCTGTTCCTTGTCTGCCATTTTTACATTTTTGTGTGTGTACTTATCAGTTTTCACACATCTTAAAATTATACAGTAGTATATCAATTATAAGTGAGTGGCAATAAAAAATATTATTTCTCTCTTTGCTAGATGTATGGTGTGCATGGGCCAAAGCACAGATTTGTAGGATGTGGAGAGATAATTTTAAAGCATAATGGCTGCTAGTGCTTGCTTATGTTACTAACTTTGTTTTCTTTTCCCTTTTTTATGTTTGTCATATAATTTTTACTGTGTTTTTCTCCTCTGAAAGCATTTCAAAAGACATTATAATCTACCACCTTGTCTTTTAGAAGGTCATTAGTCACACAAATTGTCATTTAAGCTGAACTTTAAATTTGATGAATTTTCTATTTCAGCATGTAAGAAATGAGACTGAAAGTTGCAACAGTCTTTATCCAAGACCGAGGCAAATTATGAGGGACACTGCAATGCCTGCTGAACTGAAAGGATGTTCAAACACATGGGGTCAGGGAGAAGTGTGCATCACAGCCAGGCCATTGCTGCACCCTTCACATCTAACCTTTGAAAGGCTCCAGTGTCTCATCAAAGCCTATTTAAGAAAGTAACAGACACGTGAACATTTGGAAAAGTGAAGATTAAGCTCTAGAGCATAAAAGGACAATCTAAACCTGCAAAGTAGTGCAGGGACCTTCCACTGTTTACTGTTGCCTTGATATGTCACTCAACATAGTTAATGATACTTGGATTTTAGGAAACTGAAAGGTACACCTTCAGTTTTCAGCTATTATGATATCTTGTAAGAAGAACCTTTCCTACTTTTCTGAAGTGACAGCTACAGGCACAGACCTGAAATGCAGAGAAGTCAGGGTGCACTGTTTCTGGAGGTATTAACAACACAACAGCAGTCCCCCGCAAACTTACCAACAGAAATTTCAAATGACAGATTTAGGGGTTGAACAGCCATTTCACTTTTCCCTTTATCTTCATCTGGCATCACATTGGCCAGCCTATACAGAGCAGCAGACAGGGAAGGAGCAGCATTAGGTGGATGTTGCTGGTGGGTGCCATTTGCCATCCGCACTCCCCAGGGCACTCCTCATAATCACGGCCACCTTCTGCACACAGGTTTGGTGCTATAACATTATTCTCCATTTCCAGAGCTCTGCTTCACCCAGTCTGATCTTCATTCATACTTTTTTACTGCAGTTTTCCACATTTGAAGCCTCACTATAGGACAGAGCCATTTTTTGTGGCTCTGTTTCACTCAGAGATTTGTTTCACATCAAGTCTCTTGTGTAAATGACATTACAAAAAATGTTTGGTGGAAAAGTAATTTATAAACCATAAATAGAACTATTTAGCCCTGTTTTTATCAGTGCAGACCAACACAGCTCTTAATTGCAAAACTGACCTGGTCCCAAAGCAAAGGCCAGCTGTGTCTAATCAATCCAGGGGATGGAACAGAACACACCAAATAAAGGAAATGGAGAGTAACGCCAAAATGTTTTAAGATGTAAAATGGCACAACGTTCAGTGAACACTTGCCAACATCATCTCTAATTACTGCAGTGATTAAGTAGTAAAGAACTTGGTCCCAAGGGGATGGCAGTTCTGAAGGAAATATGGTGACATGTGTTACAGAATTTTTTCTTGCAAATCATTATGGAAATCCTGCTTCCTCTGGTTCTCCTAACAAACTCTTTCTTTGCAAAAACCATGCTTCATTTGTGAAGTGCAGAGGGAGTGTAGCTTGCCTGCTTCTGAAGATTTATGTCTTTATTGCCATGTATTCAACTTGCCTTTTTAAAAAAGTCTTTTATGTTGCTAAAGAAAGAAGCACAGAAAGTATTATGTATTTGCATACTATAAGGGTTCCTCTCATCCTTGCTGAAGAACAAACAGAGAATAGGGGAGGGCTAGATAAAAGCATTGAGACCTTAATGCAGCATGGCAATGGCCTAACAAACAGCCAGAGAAACTGCAATTAATGCAAGACCAGTTTAAAATCACAGTCCCAGGGGACACCTTAGAAGACCTCATTTAGAAGTACTTTCTTCTTTTTCATAATTCTATTAACCATGAGATCAAAATTCTTGCAGCTCAAGAAACCCCAAAGCACAACAAAAAACCCCCCTCAGGTTGAATAACAAAAGCATTTGAATTGATTTTAATTTACAGGTTTAAACTTTCTGTAACTGTGGATCAAAATGTCTATTGTACAAACAAAATATGTCTCTCACCATAGCAAGCTCATGTTTATTGTGTTTTATTCTCTCAGCAGGTGTCCCTAGATGTATGCTGTGTTGTCTTTTCATTCAGCAAAGGAAGTGGAAAAAAATCCTTATCCTCTTGCAGAGCTAGAATAGGAGACAAAGGACAGCAAGGGAATAACCATGGACCTCCTCCTCTGTTTTGTCCTGATTTTTTTGCATCAGATCCATGCCTCTGCCGTCTTCCTACCCTTTGCTATACAGAGCTTCCAAACATGTTATGGCATGTTCCACAAAGAAATATTTAGCTCTCACAACATACTTTTATCAGTACATCAAAGCAACACAATTATCCCCGTTTCACTGGTGCGAAAACCAAGACTCAAACATCATCTGTATGGAACAGGCACAGCAGGGAAACAGTGCTGTATGTTCCCAGCCTATGAGTGCCATACATATACAGTGGCAATGAGGCACTTCTGTCTGCCATGCACAGAGATGTCAAGCGAGTGAAGAAGGAAAGGGAGGCACCAGAACTTAAACCCCTGGGTTCTAAGCTTGCTGTTGTCCTAAGGAAGGTATAGAATCAGTCACAAACAAATAAAAACAAGATCAACTGATTTCAGACAGAGCTTTAGAGAAAAATCTAACACATGGTTAAATGTGAACGAGAAATGGCAACATGGGCAGTTCCTGGCTGTCAGGTGTGCCCTGATAGCCTGGCTGTGTGTGCTGTTGCTATGTGGTCAAATGTATGAGCAGAATGAAAAACAAGACCAGCTACAGGAGTAAATTAAAATGCTTCCTCTTGCTTCTTAGTAGAGATGAGGTTTAGCTGCAAATGCAACAGATGCTCTGAATGTCAGTGTTTAAAATGTGACATTGAGACTCTTCCTTTTTAGCCAAGTTGTTACGAGTATGGGAGAAGATGCTCTTTTTTTACTCAGCATTGAATAAGATGTTAAACTTAGTTTTCTAAGCTCATTTCATGAATCATTCATGATCAAGTACAAATCTTCACGAACTCACAAGCTTCCTGGTCGAGAGCACTGAACCAGGAAGAAGACTGTTTAGGGAGATTTAATGGGGAATGCCAAAACAGTTAAAAATTCAACTGGAAGGATCATAAGCAGTAGGTGAATTCATTGGACCAGAACACTTACCAGTTGCTTCAGTCCCATTTGTCCAGCATTGTTGATAATAAAAGTGTTGCAGATTTTGCAAAGCACTTCAGATTCTCAAATTCTAAAATTTTTTTTAATGCATCTTTAGTTGTTATTTCTGTGAAGGGCATCATGCCATCCTGCAGCACTTATGACTCACTGAAATTCTTTTTCTGAGACTTAGCAGTATGAAGTTCTAAGTAAGCCACACTGAGAAAAACACTCACTTTGGATAAAATAGATCAAATTATGTTTACAGTGACCAAAAAACATCCAATAAATATTGCCCCCACAAAAATCTGATAAGACATCCAAATTTAGAGGCAAATAGATTAGCTGACTGGCAAATGTAGTGAATTAAGACCACATGTTTGGGAAGCACTGAAAGCAAAAGTCTCCACACAGTTTTCCTTGTTCCCTTTCATGTACTCACTCAATCAGAAGGTACCTGTTTCTCTGGCATCTGCTCCCATTCCTCATAACCTTGCTGAGGGAGGGCACAGACGGAAGAAGGATGGGTCAGGGGTAGACATGCTAAGGGAAAAGGAAAGTTAAAAGGCCTTCATGATTGTAAAGGCAACAAAGAAGCTGTACCCTGCTTGTGAAATGGCCAGGTGAGGGTTAGGTTACAACAATGCCACCTCAACAACATAGCCAACACCAAGAGGATAGTCAGCTGTGAGCCTTCAGCGCCCCATGGCAAGGAGAGCTGCCTTTCCAAGAAGAGATGCTCTTGCTCTCCTTGCACCAAATTTTCCAGCACTGCCTCCCAACTTCCAAACAACAGGTCTAGTTCCATTTCCTTTTAACGACTACTGCCATTGGATATAAACCTAGTAGCAAACATAGTGGTAACTCTCAGCTGATAAACTGGAAATTAACATAGACCTTCTCAGGCTCTTATTTCCTCAGGGCTGGAAACCTCTAGTACCTAAATTCTTCCACATCACTCTAACATTTGAACTATCTCCAAACTACACCAGTGCTTTCTGGCAGCACCACAGCAAGCTCCCTAGGCACCAGTCTGCAATGACCTGTCAGAAATATGACAGAAATTTGAAGGTTAGGTGTAGTGGAATGACAGGAGTTAAAAATGCTGATAGGCTTGAAATTTTTTAAAGGAAATAACTGTGCTCTAAAAAAGGCGTAAAATTATTCATTTATGTTAAATATCAGCTGTTTCTGTTTTCTATTAAAACAGCTTTGGCTTTCTTTTTTACTGTATTAAAAGAAAATCAGGAGGTTTTCATATTTTAGGCTCGTGCTGTTGTAAAAACAAAGAATCACATGGTTCCTAAACTGTTCTAAATTGCATTTGTACAGAAATGTACATAAACTTTCACCTTTTTGAAAGAGTAAAATCTATGTATTGCCTTGAAAAGGGCACTAAATGACTCCTGCATTTAGAACTGGATGGCAAACTCTTTTATTGCTGTGTCTGAGATGCTGCTGCTGGCCTTTGCTATGGTGTCAAGCATCAGCCTTTGTAGCATTGCAATTTCCCTTCTGGAAAAAAGTTGGTATTTGTGGATCATATTACACTGAATGAAATTTGCAGTCTCTGATGCCTGCTAGTGGGACATTTGTTACAAGCTCTGTTTTGAATGTAGTAATACATATTTCAGTGTGGCACTGCTTCTTCAAATGATTAAAAACCTCTTAGTCCTTTGAGACTTGTGTCAGCATCTGATTTCATGTGCACAGTAATCTTTAAATATTAATATAGGGCAAGGTCATGCTCTCTTTAACCCCCAAAACAGAGTTAGTAAATCATGATCTGGCAGTAAAAATATGCAGGCCATATCAGTATTTGTTTAGGGCAAAATCTAAATTTAAATTAAACTAAATTGGCTACTGGTATTTTTATTATCACATAGACGTAATATCTTATTTGTGGGTAGGGAGGGAAGTATGGATATTCTATGAAGCTGTAGTTGAAATTTATTTATTAGAAGGATATTAATAAAATCTCTGCCATTGACAGTAGAGGAAGAATGTTTGAAATACCAGTTCGATAAATCTAAAGTGGGAATTCAAAGCTCTTGGGGCAAAGCTACTGCTTTCAGATCCTCTGTTGACTGCAGCAGAATGAGTCAGTTTACACCAGATGAGCAGAAGCCTTTTGGGCTCTCCTTTAAGATGAACCCCTGATCTATGGCATGACACTGGTAGTCTCTTTGACCTCTTTATATGCCATCCATCCTGCTAAGGAGCAGGGGAGGGGGGAATGCTGGACCTTCCTGGAAAACAGATGATAGACCCAAATAGACTTTCCCTAGGCAAAATAAAACATTTCAGAGTTAAATTTCTTGAGAGAGGTTGATAGGTTAGCATCGTAATTCTCGGTACATTACCATTACATATTTTCCAGAGCTCAGCTCCCCATGCAGCTGAGGTTCATGCCACACATAACTAACCACATTTGTTTTGCTGGCAGGGGACCTCTCTTGCTATGGAGATGGGGATTGGTTTTATCCTACAAAAGAGAGCCTGCTGAACTTTGCAAGGAGTCAGTATTGTGAGCCCATGACCTTTCATATGAAGTACTTAGAGGGCAACAGAGAGGTAGCAGAGTCTGGGGAGGGAGTTTTCACCTAAGCATTGGGAAATAAAGGGAGACAAATAATTTAAATTTAAAAATACAGCAAATGCACTTGTTAAATACACAACAAATATGTGATTCTCATTTAGAGCAGAGAACAGGGTAGTTCAGCTTTGGCATTAGTAATTTGAACTAACAAACAGGCAAGATTTTCCTTACAGAAACATCTGAGACTAAAGGTGATCATAACTAATCAGCTTAAGTAGCTCCATTTTATTCTTTGCTTTGCTTCCTGAAGTTGCTAATTATTTCAAATTATGTCTATAAATTCTGTGATGTGGACTGTTATGTCCATTGGGAGATGTGCTCAGGCTTTTAAACTCATTTCCTCTGGCCCTTGATTTACTTGAGCCCAAAAGTGTTTTATGGGCCTCACTGGTAGAGGTAATGGGAGTCTGTGGATCAGGTCATGGAGGCTGCATTACACCAGACACAAGTCAGACATGTAGAAGTGTGCAGAACAGACTTTGAGTCTCCGAGATGCAGCAGAAGCACTAGAGTCTCTAACACTACCGAGTGATTTAAGCACTGTTTAAATCAGCCTGTGTCACTATTTGGGGCAGGTTCCTTAGCTCGGCAAAGCTGAGCTTCAGCTGGAAAGATCCTTCCAGACGTCCCAGAACATTAAACTGATTTTTGGCTGTGGCATCCAGTCTGGGGTCCATGAATGCTCAGGAATCTGTGGATCCATTCTGAAGGCTCTGCAGAAGTAGTGAGGAAAAGTTTCATTTTAGTACGTTTATGTTTGCTTTGCAGATGTCCACACCTCCACCGAAATCCATGGATTAAAAAGTTTGATTTAAGACTTTACTCTCATACATAACAATTTGATACTAGTACTTTGCAGTCCCTTTTTCACAGATGGATTTTATCAGCAGGTTCAGAACACTTTTCTAATGCTCACTAATCAGCTCTCTTCTGCTAAAAACTCACTGGAGTTATTTTGTAATATTTAAAATTGTGTGAAAATTCAATCCTGCCTGATTATCTTGAGGCATTATTCATGCAAATCAGATTTTAAACAACAACAAAAAAAATCTTACTCTGAGGAGAATACAGGAGCAATGATACAAGACAATGGGCAATAAGAACACCAAAAAAGAAGCAGCAGATTATTCGACAAAATGCAAGACTGGGGAAGGAGATGGAGAGGAGGAAAGGGAGGACTGAAAAAAGCAAATCTAGAAATCCGCTTGTAAGAGTAGAAAGTCACACTAATTCTCACTACACCATCTCTTTTAGTCTGGAAGACAACAAGGTCAAGGGCTACAAATGTTGCCCAGCTGTGGTGGCAGGGATGCAGTGGCTGTGAGGTGGCATCTGGCAGCCAATAGCCCTTGGTCTGCAGCCAGCCCTGTGGGAGCTCTGCACCCATGGGGTTCCTGAGGCAATGACCAGACCCACTACAAAATGCCAGCCATGTGACTGTCAGCCCATAAATTACTAGTAACAAAAAGCCCAACAAGTATGCACAAAAAAAAGGTGTGACTGAATTTTAAAGCAGCTAAGTGCCCTGCTCTGAAAAGGCTCATAACTGCCCCAGGAATCTCAAAAATATCCTTTAGCAGAAGCTGTCATAAAAGAGTACAGCGAAGCTGTGCTCAGGAACTTGTCACCCTATGTCAACGGCACATTTATCAGCCTCTGAGGATGGAGACTACATTGCATCCCCTTGGAAGCATAGAGCAGTCAGAGATAGAGGCAACCTGGAAAAGGCTGGTTTTCTAAGTAAGAACGCAGAAGAGCAGTTCCAGGGAGTTCATTTTAGCCAAACAAGGGTCTCTGCAGCTGGCAAATAATTTGATTGTAAAGTCCTTTCTAGAGAGTGAACAGGGTGTCAGCAGCACAAGTAGTCACCACTCCCAAGGGCATCTTTTTGATGGCTGCTTCAATACCCTGGTGTTTTTAGACACACACACCCACAAACGTTCCCCAAGACATCATACAACAATGGCCAGGGCAGAAGGGAAAATGCAGACAGCCCGTCTGGGGCTGGGTTCATCTAAAGAAGTGCTCAGATGCAAAACCTATTTTGGGAGAAGGATTCTGGCTTGTCAAGAACAGAGTTAATGACAAAGAAACAGCAATTAGCATGATTTTAAATATTCCTTTAAAATACGCTATAAATTGTTTCGCCCTTGGGAGAGCCAGAACAAAAGACAAGCATAAAACTGCAGGCAAAATGCAAAAGTCTCCATCTTACTGTGCAGGCAGATGGAGTTATTTAGTAAATCCTCTACAGTCTCCTCTGGGCTATAAGGAAAGGAGAAAAAAAAAAAAAAAAGCTGCCCGAAGTTTCAGTCAATATTTACCTCTTGGGTTAATAAATTGTGATCCTGACCTCAACAAAAGTCAATATCTTCTGATTATTATACTCAGGCACTTTTTATTTGTACTCACTCATTATATAATGAGTCACCTGTTTCCACTGGCAACTTCACTTTCATTATGAATGTCTGGATTGAACAATCATTTATACTCAAAAGGCATAAGACTAAATTACTATAAACTAGAGCACTAAAATGTGGACATAGGTTGCTATTTTCAGTCAATGAGCAAGCTTGGGCAGGGGGCAGGCAGAAGGGATCAAGGATTAAGTACAAAAAATAGCTGGTTTAAATCCACTTTTAAATACCTCTGAGTGACAAGAAGCAGGGAGAGGAAAGCCCTGAACTGTGATATTAAATACAATTAGGCTACAAGCGTGGCAGGAAAGAAAAGACAACAATCTGGCTTGAATAGTAAACTTCTTTTAAGGGAACATTGGTACGCTTTCTCCCTGAAATAACCAAAAACAACACCAGAAAATAAGTGCCAAGGGCAACATGTATAAATTCACACACCTGCAAGCTAAGCCACAAAGACAGATCTGAATGAAAGTCACCACACACTTGCTTCTTCATTAGAGGTGGACTGGGCCAGAGCTGGAGAGAGAAAATTCAAGGTGTTAGTCTCATAATTTTGTAATGTTTTATATAATACCAAAGTGTGCACTGTGCTTTCCTGAAAAAAATCAAAGCACAGCCTCCCTCAGCAAGATCAATCAGCTAGAATCACATTTTTGCTCTTCAACTTCTCATTGTTTGAACATCCCCCACTGACTATAGTAAAAATGTTCTTTGGGCTTACAAGGCTTGTGATACTGGAAAGATTTTCCCCATAAAATAACATAACCCACTAATCCCATCTCTTTTTTAAAAAGTAAATAACTTTACCAGTTTAAGTTTGTCTGGTTGGACATTATTCTACTATTAATCCCACTCTGGCAAACAATGATGAGAGCAGCACATTCTAGCTTAAACACAGTAATTTTCGAACACTGGAAAATCAGAAAGAGCAAATTATGATCAAATCAATCACAATCTGGTTGTCTTTGTGAGCACTATATGAATCACCCTAGCATATTTCTTCTAAAAACACATTATAGATCTGCATGGCACTACTCTGATACCATATTACCTTGTATTGTAAATAAATAATAGTTCAGTATGACCAAAGAAGGCAACGGTGTACTCATGAGGAAATGAGTGCAGAAGCATTGTTTTCAAACTGGAAAAGAAGCTGACATTTTCAGATTGGACATTCAGCCCAATATTTATCGGTTGAATATTTATTTTTGTATTGTCTGTCAATACTGTGCTTAAATTGTATATATTCAAAAAGTTGTATCTCATTCAGAAGCAGCAGAGTTGGCTAACATAAGCTTCAGGAAAAGGATGTCATCATAAGTAGATTTTCCCTTCTATTTCACAAATTCAGCTTACAATTCACTTGCTATAAGCACATTTTCAATAGAGACCAGCATACATAAAGTTGTTCAGACAGCTCATACACCAAAAAGCAGGTAATTTTCTAAAACAAAATCACATAAAACTAGAATTCTAAAAAAATCTCCCCACAACAAGAAGCCACAAGCCAAGCCTGACCATGCTAAAGCTCAATATATTACAGATTCATTTTATGTTCACAAACATGTTCCTACTAAATTCAGATGTTTTTCACCATTAACTTACTTGAGATCCTTTATTTCCATCTAATGAGCTTTATCAGCAACTGCCACCATTTCCACATTGGTGCCAACAAGCAGACATGCTAATTCATGTGCCATTAAACAGCATGCATATACATAGGGGAAGGCTGGAAACTATCTTGGGAATGGAAATGAATGAAGTTTCAGTAGGTTTGAATAAATCTGTGGGCACTTTGTAGCTTCAGAAGATTTTCATCTATAGCCTTTATAATAGCTTGGAAATGGCAACTAATTTAAATGCATCAGCATCTACAGACAGAAACTGCAATAAGGTGGGCAAAGTATAGCCAGATGCTGTGGTTTGTGAAAACGTAGTGTGCTTTCAGGCATGTGTGCTTTTGAAAAGAAACTATTCCTTGATAGACTGTGGCAGACAAAGTTGAAGTACATTATCTTGTAGTGAATGAAAAGCCTCAGACAGGGTGTAAGAGTTCATAGATTTGGCTGACCGTGGTTGGAGCACAAAATATTCTGAGCCAAACCTTCTTCACAGCAACATTCTCTGGCTAAACTCAAACAGAGTAATTTATATAATTGTGGTGAAATAAGCAAATATGTCCCAGTCTGCTTGTCCATATTGGGTAAGAGTGCAAGCTGAGCTTCTCATCAATGTTTGGGAGGAAGGCCACTGCACTGCTGCCAATACCAGCATCCCCAGCCACATGCAGTGCTGATGCACCATAAGAACCAATTATCACTCCGTATCACAGAGAAAAACGTAGCTATGACATATTTAAGGATTGCAAAATGTTTTTTACGTTTTCACTCTTTGCTGCTTGAAGAACAAAAGTTAAAGGGCCCGAAGCAATGGTCGGCCTTGCGGAAAGTTAAGACCTCAGGTCACATAGCTTTAGTTAGAGAAAGAGTGTTTATCTGCATGCATGTTTTAAATGGAGCAAAAAATAAGTTGTTGTCTTTTTTTTTTTTTTTCCCCAGGGAATTTGGAAACACTGCTCCTGTGGGAGGTACACTTCTCAATGTCTCTTTCACCATACTGAGGTCTGACAGAAGAGTAGATAATTTCCATGACAATATTTCTATGAGATTATACAGGATAGGAGGAGAACTTCTCCAAGGAGGGAAAAGGTCCTGGCCATTGGCCACAGTGCAGTAATTCCCAGCTCGGAATGCCACTGCAAGTGATGCCACCAGTGTGGGAGCACAGAAGGGAACCAAATCAAGTGTTAGCACCAAAGAGCACCTAACCAGGCAGCCGAGCAGAGCTTTGGTCTCGGGCTTGGATGGGATGGTTCCTTCTCTCTGCCCTCTGTAGAAGGAAGCTTCCCTCCTGCCCCAAACAGCACGGTGCTGCCAGCTTATCCGTACCAGGCACAGCGCAGGCACTGCAGCACAGCCAGGGCTCCACTGCTAGCCTGGGACAGCCTCCTCTGCTCTGAGACCGGGCCACCAAATGGCTCCAAGAGAGGGGTGGCAAGCTGGGATTTGTTTTTAAATTCACAGCAAGCCAGTGCAAAGAGCAGAGAATATGTTTGATGCATTTATCATTGCCTATGCTGCTAAAGAGATTCAGTGAGTCTCCTAAATTAGTACAAGTTCCTGAATCCTAGAGAAACATAAAAGGTTTTGTGAACTAAGGAAAGAGGCAGATGGTTTGTGCAATGGAAAACAACAAATTATTTTTGTTAGAGGATTTTTGAGTAACTGAAGAATCATTTTTACTGGCAGTCAAAATATTAACAGAAATAAAGGTTATAAAATAGCAGTTGAACAGCTATTTCTTCAGTCACTCTCACTATGGGATGTATGTGATTTTAATTAATAAGCTTAATGTCCTCAGATGGATGGATTTCTGTTTTGTTCTGTGCTCTGTCTCCTCTTTATTTTTCCAAGCAATAACCTAAAATTCAATGTGCTGACCAGAGCATAATAGAGTGGACTAAAATATAAGAATCATAAAAATCATACTTGTTTACAATACAAGGCATGGATTAGTATTAGCAAGTGTTTGAAAGCACTGAAAGAACGTTTTCAGCCCCCACCTTTATTATCAAGTAAATCCTAGCTTTATGCAGGAAATAATATTCAATAAGGAATACAATCTAAGTCTTGAACTATATAAAAATCACAACACGTATTTTCTGTGCTCCTCTAAAATTCAATAAATAGTTCAATAGATCTTCTTTATTCCTTTCACCCTTCTGGGGAAAAAAATGATTCTTAGGCAAAGAGCTTGCAGGCCAAATTTCAATCTGAAAATAACCTTTATAGCTGAGTTATAAAACAATGAGAATAAGGGTTTATGATGTGAAAGTTGGTGCAGGCTTTACTGCTTTGGCATGATTGGCGAAGCTGTATTAAAAAGAAATAAAATTTTAAAAAATAAACAAAAAAAAAGAAAAAACAAAACAAACAAACAAAACAAAACAAAAACAAAACCCCCCCCCACAACCTCCCCCCAGGTATTCTCTCTCCTTTGACTAAATAAAAGAAGCTGTATGCTATCATGGCCATATAAATCTAAAGTCTTAAACCACTCTGCCCTTATTATCTCTTCCAAAAGAAAAATGTTTATAATAATACATATATTGACTTTAGCTTTTTGTTCAATAACAAGATTTACTGCGCCACTCTTCAGTCAATTGTAACCTCTTTGGGTCAACAAATCTCAATACTGATCTCAATAGAAGTCAATACCTGCTTATTACCTACCTCCGCATTTAGACGCCTATCACAAATTCATATGGGCATCCCCTTGGCAAGCAGAAATTAATACTTTCTGTTTCGTTTTTATACAAAATAGACTTATGTGCACTTTCACACAGTCATTTTTAAAGCCATGAGATCATGCTGTGTTTTTGGAAAACAATATTATACATTAATTTCTGGAACTAAGCGTTAAAGCTGTTTAGCTTCTCTGATGTTTCTAAAAAAATTTCCAGACTGACCTTCTTGCAATTTCTATTTTTTTTGCACATAAAATGTAAGTCGTGAATCTGATATTTTGTCCTTAACAACTGAGAAAGGTAAGTAACAGTAAAATTGAAAAGCTAGTTGCAGGCAATAATACACAAACTTATGTGTCAGAAGTTCTACAGAGAAACATACTAATCACTTCCTTGGTTGTATTTGTATAATGCTAACATAAAAATGAGCCTGAAAATCACTATCACACCTGCATTTGTATATTAATTCATTCTGTTCTTTCAGAGCCAACCTTTGTATAATCTATTCGGTACCTAAAGTGTCAAACATTTGCCATAGGAGGATAATTGAATCAGGATTTTGTGTCTTATATGTGAACAGATTAAATGGGTATCTATTTACCATGCAATCCAAAGGCTTGTATAAAATCTTATCACAGAGTTGGACAATGAGAAATGCATTTTAAAATATTGTCTCATTGGACTCGGTCTTGAAAATTTGATTTCCTTACACCAAGCATGTAAGTAAAGAGGAATTTACTTTATTTCAGAATAGAAACTGAGAAAATACTGGTACAGAAGTCTTGAACACATGGGAAGGAAATTTCAGAAGTTATGTTCAAAAATGCCTTTAGAAGTGTCTGAAGCACCTGCAAGAAACATCACTGCACTGGTCATTTCTAGTTGTACATGCAGTATAGTACTGGTTGTGTCAAACACAGCAGACAACAGATGGAGCAATGACCTCAACCTTGAATACCAGTATTTTGTTCTCCTGTCTTGAAATCTTCATTTCAGAACATTGCAAATGGTTCTGAGAGTAGTTACTTCAATCAGTGGAAGGATGCAAGGATGGAAGTATAGAAGTAAACTAATAACTATGAAAATTTTATATTAAAGATGTAAATATAAAATCAATTTTTAAGTTTTCCTTTTTAGCTGAGCCAGTGCAATTCACATAACACTATGTAAGGCTTACTTAATGTCACACATTCCCATCACTGTCCTATAACATTTGCATTATTTGAGGTAACATGCGGCTGTGCAATCTGCTACAACTTCTTTCTTGTGTTTGCCCGCTAAATCCCAGAGCCTGAAAAACTTCCATAAATTGGAAATTTTGATGTTGTTTATGCACAGGAGATCCCATTCTCAATTTGTGGACACCAGGTTTGCATACACTGCAGGGATAAAAGTAATGTGATGCATAAGAATCATGCTTAGACTTACCCAAGAACTATATTTGACTAACAAGGGGAGCCAATTCTAAATTCAATAGTTTTTCAGGCTAAACAAAATCAATGTTATTTATAGGATGTGGTAGTAGGCCTAAAAAACCACATTTCTAGCTTTTTAAAAATAGATAAAGCTATCCTGATTTACAAAAGATAAGGCATTAGGCTGCTGAGATATACAGAAGTGTCATGTAAAAGACCTAGGTCAAGAAACACCAATAAAACTCCCATTCGTCTCATTAGTTGAAGGGTACAGTGAAAGGTTAAGCAAGGTTAAAGTGCACTGTCTAGCATGTGATATTGCTGCAGGATGACAAGTTGTTCTCCACGCCCAGGTTTAAAGACTGTCTCTGACCATCCCATGGAGGCTGTGGCCTCCCAGGCCAAGGGGCTGCAACAGGGAGGTACCCACCCTCAACACACCCCATCCCTAATCATGGCTGACCCTCTGCTGAGCCCAGGCTAAGGACAGTGCCATCATTTACACACCCATGACTAGAGAATTACATCTGTAGGATGTTTTGATCCAAAGCACACACAGATATGCAACCAGGAGAGAAGGTAAGGCCACCTTCCTCACCCCATTCTCTCTGCTGTGGATCTCCATGAGAGGGGGGAGAAGTGCAAGTATACTGCTTAAGATCAGACATAGTGGCATGTAGTCAGGTGTTAAAAATAAAAATGTATGTGACCCAGAGCTGCTGCATGGAACCTCTTCATGTGTATCAGGAAATAGAGCAAAGATCCATCTAATCAGGAGAAAATTCTAAAAAGTAAACTGCAGTAGCTTCCACAGAATAGAAGACTCCAGGATTTGGTTTTTCTTCTAGCAAATGGTGAGGACTGTATTTATTGAACCTGACTGTTCAGGTTCAATACTAGTATTAGCAAAACCATCTCAAAATTAAAACATTAATGCATTTTTATGTGATACTGTTCGAAGTGGATACTAATATGAAGAATGAAGGATGTAATACTGTAATATGAAGGACGACAATAATTAACACAGATGAAGTGCTAATGGAAACACAGCAGAAGTTCAACAAAGATCAAGTTCCAGAGTAAGAGAACATGAAGAAAAGAGAAAGATAAATGAGGACTGTGCAAAGGAATATATATTAAATATAATACACACTAATAACAGTTGTGTAGCACCAGCTAGATGGGAAGAGGCAGAGGGCAACAGGAAGATTTGCCTAAAACTAGAGATATTCTGCCCTGACTCTGGCAAAGACCTTGGAAGATGTTCAGAGGGAAGAAGTCTCCATGGAGATTCATGAAAGCTGCTCCTTATTATTTTTTTGCAGAAGTATTTCTACCTCTGCACAAGCCCTGTGTCCCATTCATATTTCCTGAACATCCTAGATGAAATCTAACTTTGAAATGGGAAAAGCTAAATATAAGTGGTGGTTTACAGTTTTCTGAAGGAGGAGGTGGGCTGTATGCAGAGAGGCCTCACAACATTGCTACCACACCATGTTGTTCTCAGCTCTGTGAACTCATCTTTTCCAAGAATCTCCTGACAATTTCAGAGTATCGCTTATGTCTCAACCCATCAAGTTTCTGGTTTTGATTTCAAAGGATCTTCACACTGTATTATTGTCCTAATACAGGATTCTGGATCAGTGTCTTTATAGCCCATAGAGGAAAAGACAAATGAGGGGAGGGCAAACACCGAATTATTTGCGTTTACTCCATGCTAACATATGCTTCTAATTTTCTGAAACAGAGTTCAGTTGGTCAGGATACAAACCATTGTCACTATTGGCAAGACCTGAGCTCCCTCATTCACTAACAGCTATAGCTGCAGAATTTATAGTACTGATTACAGCCAGCATTTGAGTTGATATTTTAATTGAAAATGTACAGATGTATTGAAGATTTTCTATCAGCCTTTCAGATGACAAGAGATTATGAGGTTGATGGAGCCACCAATGCAGCCAACTTTTAAGTGGGGTTTTGACTGCAAGGGTTATGATTATGGGAACCTCTCGAGTTCCTGCACGTATTGCACTGGCAGAAAGTAAAAAGTGCTATTATGTTATATATTCTGTTCAAGTTTCTCACTTGGAAATAGTTATGATTGTCATCCTTGGCCAGGTTTAAATTGACATTTTTATCACAACATTCCTGGCATAGTACTGCAAGTTACTTCCTTATGAGTAGTTATCAGCTGGCAAAAATTTAAAAGGCCGTTGGCTGATTAAAATTATATGCCAAGAGCTATACAAGACAACAACTAACAAAAAGCAGCCAAAGACAGCAAGGATCCTTTAAAAAAAAATTTAAAACCTTTTCAGAAAAAGGAAAATGATACATGGAAAAGTCATAAATTGCACATCTTCATTTAATATTTGATAATCAAAAAGCTAATAATTAAAACTGGGAGGGTTAGGTCAGTCAAGTTTTACAGCTGAGCGCACTCCCTGAGAATGCCCAAATCAACACTTATGAGATTAATTTATAAGCTCTTCAAACTCTGAATCTCCAAGGTTTATGCTGTATGTGCATTGTTTGTACAATGCAGTTTTGTACTACTAAAGCACTATAAAGGGATTATTTTCATATTCAGCACATCAAAGATATAGCACAATTCACAGATATCGTACTGTGCTCATGCCTGAGATAGCAGGTACAGTGTCTCGCCTTCTGATTGTCTATGAAGCAAATGTAGAAACATAGATGTTTTGGGAGAGAGTGTATCCTTAGTGAAATTAATTCCCCAATGGTTTTATTAAAGTCTGCAAATTGCATTATTTTCCCGTCATATTTGAAATATTGCACTTCCTTAACGCTTGTTCTAACCCATGGCATGCCATCTTCCCTGGGGTGTCTAGACATGGTGTCTTAGATTTATGTGTATGATCTCAGTGTGTTACAACATCATTCCTGACTAATGCATTATTACAATACTTACATATATTCCCAAGTGTCACTGTTTTGATTAAAAAATCACCAATCTGCATATGCACACCATCTGTGCTTCAGAGAAGAAAAACATGCAAGATAACATTAGCCTTACTCAGAAGGAAATTCAGATACTACTAAAAAAACAAACGGGAACCTTTTTTTTTTTGTAAAATAACAAAGAAAATGAACACTGTTTCTGTAAAACCACAGTCCATGCCTCTGACACTTTAAAACATAAGTTTTTTTTCTCCAGAGCAAGGAGATTTACCTTTAGTAACAACCTGCAAACAACTTGCCCTTTTAGAGATAGCAAATAACATGGGAAGGCAATGTACTGCTGCAATGAATTTTAAAAATCTCAGCTCAGAACAGGAGAGTTTTCAGCAGAAGGGAATGTAGGCAGCAGCAAGTCCTTTCTCAGCTGAAAGCTGCAAGAGTGGTTGTAAAAGATGAATGAGGCCCTTGCTTACTAGGGTGAAATGCTTTTAAAGGACAAGAATCTGCCTATCTTTGATTGATTGCTCAGTCTGATACTTTCCTTTATAAAGTTTATTGACTACAAGCCCATAAATCAAAGAAAAACAAATCAGAGGTTCAATTTGGGGGGCATTGACATCCTGCCATCTTGCAGCAATAGCTTAGGAGTCACAGGGCAAGGAAGAGAAGGGATATGGGGGACTCATGGAGACAAAAGCATCTATTGCAGAGAAACTATTACTTAAAATGTTTGTGAACAATTATTCATTTGTGCATTGTCACATTCTTGAGTCAAAGGAAAAATACAGACAACCAAGCTACCTAGGTTATTATTTTGAAGTCCTTAAAGGCAGAATTTACAATTAACGGACATAATTCTCACTGTGCTGCTGCAGGTCTCTCTGGTTCTGTGAGATTACAGTCACCTACCCACACAGCCCTCAACCGCTGTAAGAATGTTACATTTACAATTCAAACTATCAAAGCAAGAATCATATTTCTTTCAGGGGACGTTGAGGGCTTGGAAAACTCAAAATCTGTGTACTGCAACACCCCATAAAATTGCATGTAAGGAAGGCACTAGCCATAGATCTTTTTCATATGGGGCATACAGTATAATATGACAGCATGATAATACAGACTAATTTGTGCCATTGACCTTGACACACTATTCTATTGTGTATTCTTTTAAAGTCAGCACTTGGGTCACTAGAACATCTGGTGTTTAACAAAAAAATCACATTCTGAAGTGCTAAATGTGTTGAAACAAATGGTACTGTACTATCATTACACAGTGCAACCTCTCTGCTAGGGGTCTAATTTCAAGGCTACCCTGACTGAACTACATTATTATTAGGGGTTTTGTAATTCACATCTTGCCACAGTACACAAAATACCTAATCATCAAAAGTAGCCTTTTAAAAGCTAGGTTCTGTTCTATGTAATTGGGACTGACTGTCGTTTTCTTTCCGTTTGATCTTTGGAGACATCTGGAAGGGCTAAGCCTGCACAGTGCTGAACATCCTGGCCTCAACCCAACAGAGCGCTTCAGCATGCCCATATGTGTGTGTACACAGATAGCCCCTATATTTCAGCAAGTTGGGCTTTCAGGTTACGCATGTGCTAGATTACCTTGCTGAATGTTTGGACTGGGTTCACCGCAACATTTAAAGGTGCACAGTGCTCAGTACTGTGTCTGCCCCATCTTACACCCTGTTATGTTCAGCTTGTGCTCGAATCTGTCCTAGTGCTCAGCACTGGGAAAGGCTGATGCAGGCTTTTATGAGGAGGCTGAAGATCTGAGAGATGATTGGTAGCAAAGAGTGTCAGCTTTGTTTCACAGGAGTATTTACAAGGTCTTTAACATGAAGAAAAATCAAAGGGTGATGACTCTGCCCAGTCTCACCATCCCTCTGACACCACTGCCATCCCCACACCTCTCCACTACCACTCTGCCAGCGCTGCTTCCTGCAGAGATTCTCCACGTCACATACAGGTTATTTTTGTAGGATCCTTGGGAATCCCACAAAGCTTCCATGGGGAAGGATTAAGCATTTCCAGTGTCTGATGACCTTTACCTGACCTGAAGCAAATTGCAATGTCAATTAGCATTTCAGCTTTCCCTGCTAGTAAGGATACACACAACCCAAACTGGGCTCTTCCGACTGCTGTGTTTGTGCTGTGAGTCACAGTGGGCTGATTCTCCCCCGCTTCACAAATCTGGAAATTTATGTCCCAGCAAAACAAGTACAAAATGCTACTACTCCACTTTTTCACCTGATTTTCCCCCACTCTGCAAGCACGGACAGAAAGGGAACATACTAGTAGCCCAGTACTACATATTTGACAATATCAATATTTTTTTTAATAAGGGGAGAAAAATCCTCAGTATCAAAAGCATGGAAAATTGCTGTAGGCATTTATGAACTAATACATGCGAGTCTCAATGCCAGACAAAGGACCAATACCTTCAGCTGGGGAGAAAAAGTAACACAGCAAAGGCGAGCATGCAGGCGTATTTACAAAGAGCAAGGGATGCACAGGCTGAGCCAAGCAAAGACAGGGCAACAGGAAAAGGCTCAAGGTCATTCAGCACAGGAAAGTAACAGCCCAGAAAATGCCTTTGACTCACAGCAGGGCTGGAGAAAGAGGAGAAGGTATCTGTTATGCTTTGGCTTGAGCCAAGGTGAAGTAATTTCCAGTTGTTTTAAATGAGATTTCTGCCATAAGGTCCCAGCTGATCTCCATGACAAGTTTATATATGGTTACTGAAAAAAGGAAAAAAGAAAAAAAACCCCAACAATGACACCACCGAATGAGAAGACAGCATTAAGCAATCAGTTGCCAAAAATCTAATCCCATTAACTCCTTCTAAGATTTCAGCCATCAGTCGGTAGCTGGCAGCCATGGGAGAACTGAGTACAATGACACATCTTTTAAACATTATTTTTTCAGGCCATCTTCCTGATCTTTTATACTTGTTTGTTCTGCAGTTTTTTAGAAGTTACAACTGTTGAAGGAAGTAGAGAAAATCCAGAAAAAAAAAACTTGCTCTCCTATGCAGCTTCACGCCGCTGGGTCAGTGATTAACAAAGACAAGGTCCTGCTGCAGGGAAGCTAAATGGAGTTCATTAAGGACATGAAAGTTAGCAGGGCCAAAAAGGTGAGACTGTAGGAAAGAGGATGAAATAAGAACCTAACAAGTGTGGATTTTACTTCCTCGGTGCAATAAGGACAGCTTTTAACTACCAACTACTTTAAAAGAAAATCTATCTAGACAATAGTTTCTTTAAGATAGGTATTTTCCTATATACTACAATCATATTGTTTTGCATATACTCAGGAAAATTAAAATTATAATGCATTACTTAAAAAAATTTGTGTTGTTCTGCAATGAGAAGTCTTTGTTTTGTGGACTGAAAAATTGGATTTGCTCTTTTTCCTGGCAAAATTACGAAAATGGAAGCATTTAAATGGAGTAGAATGATGCCATTAAACCTGGACGGGAATATCTACCTCAAATCCCCACAAATCTAAGAATTTGTCACCTGTGCTTATTGTTTGAATGCTTTGGAAATGTCAGTGCTTCCTAGGGGTGCTTCAAGGCAGCAACAAACTGTCTGGAGAAGGACACTACAGAGTTTGCTCCTGTGACACTGACAGAGCCTGCAACTACAACCAGCAGACACTGGGATATGAGCAGATTTTATTGGCCCTGAAGTCTGTAAGTGGTAGCCTGTGTCTCACAGATAATTTCTGGCCACACACTGCAGTACTGGGTACCTGGGCAACACTAAAAGGATCAGCTCTCACAGGGTGTCATATTTTATCCCCAGAACGGGCAGTGAATTATCTCTTTCAATACTTCTGGTTTAAGGACATTTCCACTTTGATTTTACACTGGCACTAACCCCATTGTCATTAGAGAAACTGAAGTTTTCTGTTACACCTGCCAATGTCCTGTTTCACCAAAGATTCCATATGGCTTCATCACAACCCTTCCACAGAGATATTTGAGTAGGTGGCAGTCCATTGGTGACATGAGGCATTGGCTACTTTAGAAGCTGCTTAGAAGTGGGACTCACCTGTAAAAGGCATATGGGATGGTAAGGCTAGATCAAGTACATCTCAAAATAAGTTATCTGATTAACCTCAAAAAATCGGGCCAAAAGGAGTTATGAAAAGTAACAAACTAAAGTATCAATGAACCTTCAGTTTACAGTAGATCAAAGGGTCTTAAGGAGGAGTGTGTAGGCAAATACCTTGAACAGAAAATACATCCAGTAACTTCAACATGTAACTAAAAGTTTCAGGGAAACCAGAGAATGAAATGTGACGTGAGGTTCCTGCTTCCAGGATCATCTGACACCTAGAAAGCTGCAAAGAGAAAGGAAAGTGGATAAACAGCTCATGAATAGTAATATATTACTTGGTCCCTGTAGGTAACCATGTCAAAGATCTCTGCAGAGATTAGCTCTGCCAATAATTTCACCTGTATACTAACATCTTGTTTATTTCTTTTGTTGTTAATGTTTTATTGTGATATAAATTATTCTTTTGAATTATTAATCATAATTCCACTTTTGAGGGGAGGGGACTTCAAACCTTTTATGAGATACTATTTAGAATATGATCTGTTGTCTAAGCAACCCTTAGAACAGGCAGGAAAAATCAGATGTAAGAGTAAATTAATGTGGCATTAACTTGCTTCCAACAGCTTGTTAATGGGAATGAATTCAATAAGCATCACATCCAAGAAGAAGGAAACTGTCCCCAGTTGTACTGTTGTGCAGAGCAAACCTCAAATTAAAGCAAGAGGATGGACACAAAGAGCTACTTACCATGAGCCTCCCTAAACAACTGCAGTCTCAGCAGAGAAGGCAGGGATGAAACAATGCACACCCGAGTAAACTAGGCAAGAGTAAAAAGGAGCCAAAGGGAAAAAAATTTAAACTTCTAGTAATCATTAAGAATTTTGATTGAACTTCCTAGGACTTTAAAGACACATTGGGGCTCAGCCCCAGTAGTCCTCCGTGATTTAAAATTCTTAAGTATTTGGGTGAAAATCTATCTTGTAATAGCAAAAAAAACAAACACAAAAACAAACAAACAAACAAACAAACAAAACCAAACAAAAAAACCCCCAAACAAAAACAAAGAAAAACCAAAACAAAACCTAAACCAGCCCAAATAATACTGAAATAATAGCAAAATAACTACCATACTGGCACATGGTGATAATAATTTTAAGACTATTGCTAAACCATATAAGATATTGAAAATATCATACCTTTAACTTTGCTCCCCACTGTTACATGCTCTCAGACTGAAAGAGAAAATGAAGAACCTATTTTGTTATTTTGCTCAGATAATAACAGTTATAAAAATAGATTAACTGTCAGTATCATGAATTAATATCACATAAGTACAGCAACTCAAATAACAGGTTTAGGCCATAAGCAAAGGAGTAAGAACACAAAGCTTCTGCTTTGACCTGGGAAAGGATACCTAAATCACTACTGCAGAAAAATGTTTACCTAAAATGAAAATTTTACTTAATACTTCTGTGTGCTTTTAAAATCTGTATTTTGTTTTGCTCTATGTGGAGACTGTTTTTGATATTAAACCACTATGCACTAGCTACAAAAGCTGATGCTCAAGATGAAAATCTACAGCTTTTAGTTCATGCTTTCAAGGTTTTTTTTCTTTCCCCCCTTTCTTTTTTTCTTTTTTCTTTTTTTTTTTTTTAAGAACTTCTGAAAGTCTAAATGATAACATGTTTCAAGTAGCTGCTCCTTCCCTGGAGTCGAACAAAATTGAAAAGATCAAAGTTAGTGCAATCTTGTTCAAAGGTTAAGAGGTGAAATCTTATGTGTGCTGGAGGATCAGAGCAAAGAAGAATGTACAATGCTTAGTGTGCGACACCTGAAGCCCACTTTCATCAAGGTACCTCATTTTCATCTGAATTCAGAATGTATCTCATTTAATGGTAAAAATAAGGAACAGCACAGGATTATCTTGGTTATGAAGAAAAGCCCTTGCTCAACACTGAAAAGTAAACATTAGTAAAAGGTGAAAATGGTCAATTCTTTTTTTTAATTACTAAGTTCACCACATTAAATTCTATATTCCTTCTTTAAGTAACATTTATATAATTGAGTAATATAAAGCCATTACACCCATGATGTTTTGAGAATCATAACACTGTTGATAGTTGAGTTTCTTGAAAAAAAACGTTTTGAAGAGGACTGCAGAGAGGCACATCTAAAGAGAGTATGTTTTTTTCCATAAATCTTCATGTGACTGATGTGCCCTGACATAATGTTTCACAATGAAATACAGCTGCCAAAAAAGTACTTCAAATTAAGCCCTTTTCTAGAGAAAGAAAAAAAAAAAAGTGAGAAGAAAATAGGTACCTTTTCAGCAAAAGCTTTTAAAGCTTTAAAAGCATGGCAAGTAAAAAAGTTCTCTCAATTTTGTATAAGCAACTAGAAGCTAAATGGGGGGAAAAGGGTAAAGAAAATAATGCTCCAGTCTCTGTGAGAATTGGAGACATCCTGAACACAAGACACTGTTACACAGGAAGAAAAGAGGATTTTAGTGTCCTTGTCCTACCTTGACATTTTCAAACACATGGAAGATCCACCTTCTAATTATTGGGAATTGTGCTACATTATGCTAACAATGCTAGTTAAGAATGTTTTAGCATAAACATGGACTTAGACATGGCAAAGTGGGCACAAACATTCAGAAACAGAACTGAGCCACATTTTAGCAGGTTCTTTTTGACTGTGTAGAGTTTCTTTTGCATATGTCCCTGCATTGTTGCTATAATTCCTAAATTACCAAAAGCAATTTGCTGCCCAAAAGCAATAAGTATTATGTATATATTGTCTATTACAGGCCAAACCTTGACCTGAAAATCAGGTCTCCTCAGGAGTACTATAAAAGTCTTCCATATACAATCCTTATAAGAGCCATCCAACAGCGTTACCTGCCAAAGCCCCTTTGGCAAGGATTCACCCAGCAAATTCACACCCAAACTCCCAATTCTGCTCTCTTTCAAACCTCAACCTTCAAAGAAAATCTGCTTAAGAAAGTGTTAAGTCTTCCAGTGGTAGCTCCAGAAAATGAACTGCTGGAAGCAGAGCATGTATAGGTGCTGGGGTTTGCAGACTGGGCATGAACTGGGGTTCAGAGACAGAACAGAGACAAACTGACAAGACACACAAAGAGAATTTAAGACAACTCATGAAGGCTACCGCCAGCATAATATATGTGCATAATTAGGCTGAATGCAGCTGAACCTGTCGCCAAACTACTGCCTTATACTAGGTCAGAAATTATGACATTCAAACTTCAATACCTCCCAGATTGTCAATTGTCACACATTTCTAATGGTTCTCCTCTTGGCTACGTAAACATCCACCTCCATCTATCACAAAGTATGATCTAAAACACACATAAGCAGGTCCCAAAGGGTTGGCACAACATACTGGTTCACACGTGTTAGTACAGGGCTAAGAGTAAAGAAATGAAGCTCTCATCATTTCTTTTCTATGTTTCAGGCCACCATTTCTTATTTTACATTTGGGGTGCAAAAATAATTGATCTATTGTCCCCGCTCTGTCTGTTGTCAGCCTCCTACAATTAATCTGAGGAGATAACTGTGAAAGTGCTGCAGGTAGACTAAATCTCTTGATGACAAGGAACCTCTGCATGTTTCATAAGCAGTGTTACATTGACATAAAATATCTAAGGATCAGTCACATGCAGCATGCGGTGGCTGACTTGCAAACAGAGATTGTGCTGACTGCATGTCTTTATGCTTGAATTTGTTCTTGCATTTTGGTAGTATTTAGACAGCTGTATTTGCTGCTTTGAAAGGGCTGACCTGCTGAGATTTCAGACGACTTCTGAAGTGCTCCACAGAACTGACTTCAGGTATTTCTTTAACCAAGCATTTCTGCAGCATTCAGATGCTTCCAGCAAACATCCAAAGCTCCCCTAAACACCAGTGGTTTACATAAGTCATGAACAATGTGTTGCAAGCATAAAGAAGGGCTTTAGTCACTTGAAGACCATGCTGTCATTGCTGTGTTCTGAGGCATGGCCTCTCCTTCCTACACAATTGTGCCATTCATCTGCACAAGAAGAAGCACGTGGCCAGTCACTATTCTGGTACTCGTGACAGAGTCTCACAAGGTGGGGTAATAGATCGGACTGTTATTGTTCCTGTCTGTATTTGTATTTGTTATGGACTATAAACCCTGATGATTCCATGAAGGGTTGTGACCATGAATCCCAATCGGCTGAGCAGTGCTATTTCATGGAGGGACGAGTCCAGCAGTAATGAATTCAGTCAACATAATGATTTCAGTTTCACTGCACTGCTCTGCTTCCTGGGAATCTGCAGAAGATGAGTGACTATGTCACAATCATAAATTCAGACACATACAATGCTGAAACTTCTTACAGAGCTTTAAGTCCCTGTGAAATGCCAGACTAATAAATATGATGATCATATTTGCCATTTGGCAAAAATACTAATTAACCTGGAAAAGTTAATAAAAATATATTCCCCAAAATTATGCAGCAGAAAAAATAATTTTTTTCTTATTCATGGTTATATGAATGCAAAATGCCATGGGTTCTTCAATACCTAAGGGATTTTTAAGCATATTGCTTCCATAAAACTTGCTTCATCAGTACAGTACACAGCCCAGATATGCATATTTAATTACTCTGAAAGTAATTTACTTGTACAGATGGTGGTATTAGAAGGTCTTACTTCCATTTAAATTGATTCTATTTGAAAAATAATGTTATTTTGCTATGAATCTTGAGAGAAGAATTCACTCTTATTACAGATGAATAATGCTTAACCATTGTAATTAATCTGTGACTAATCTAATACTGCCCGGATAAACATTTTCTTTCCAGTTTTACAAATCAAAGCATCCTCTTTCAGGAGATTGATCTAGTAGTATTTTATACCCAAACCTGCTCACTGGGAAGGACCCCAGTCTGCTCTTGGGACACATGAATAAAAAGCCACAGAAGAGTTTGTTGAACATCCCTGAGACTTTCTGAGACAAAGAGATGTTACAAAATTGTTTGCATCTTTCTGTAAGATTAAGCAAGGATTAAAGCAAAAGGGTGTGTTTCAGGAAAATACCCACCAGGCATAAGATTTCAGGAAAACAGTGACTCAATGTGCATGTGCAGAGTTTGGGAGAAGCTTTCAGGGACAAGGATCCAAAATATTCTGGGCAGCGAGCTCTGACAGTAGTGCAGGTAGCAGGGCCATGGGGGTTGCCCACCCCTTCACTGTTGCTGTTCCCCACCTGTGCCATCCAAATAACAGCAATTCCCAGGAGCAAGCACGTAGCAGAGGCAGGGAAAACCAGCAGCATATTGCATTAACTCTTACATGCTTCCTGGGAAAACATGTCTGCTTCTTCAAGTGAGATTGTTTTCCTGTACAGCACTGTAAAATGTCTACATGTGTTTGTTAGACTTTCTCCAGTGAAGCTCCATCTTTATTCAAGCAGTGGTTCTCTCGAAGAGGGTTAATGTGGTTGCTATGGTAAGCATTCATGTTTTATTGAAGACAAAATGGCCAGAACCCACATAAAGGGCTCCCAAGTGGCCCTAAAATGTCCTCTGCCTTCCCTTTTTGCCATCTCTCTCTTCAGGACAAAACAATTTTTTTGACAGCTGATCTGATTTTGAGGGCCTACCCAGAATAGGGTGCTTTGTCCCTTCTATCTGTGTAACTTTAACCTTGTGGTCTGGATTTAATGCAGCAAACCCTGTGGAACTGATTCAGAAAGCTGGAACACACCTGAATTTCCCAGAGAGTTTTGGGGGAACTGGAGATGATGGATGAGCTGAGCCACTGTAAGACTGACAGAACCACATGCTTTTGTCACTTCAAAATTAGGAGCGGGGAAGTGGGGTGGGGAGAAAAGAAGGGGAATTATCGTACTGGCTGGACCAGCAATTCTGTACAGCCCAAGCTGGATGACACAGCCTGGAGTATAGAAGTTTCACCCAGGCAGGGCAACCTGGGTGCCAGAGGAGAGGAAAGGAACAGAACACATCACTCCATGAATAAGTCTGCTCCTGCTATAGCAAAGGAGCTGTGGTGCTCTGTATCTGGCATTTAATTTACAGACTGCCTTTCTTTTTAATTATCCTAATTAGGAAAAAACTTTACCTCCTTTGGCTTTCATATATTTACACTTACACAGAATTTCCAATAGCATTTTTTTTTCCCCAGGAAATCTAAGCACATTCGCTTTTACTGAGTTTAAAAAGCATCAAGATGACTTCTTTTCAATTTTGAATTTTTGTGTTTTTTTTCAAATGGCCTGTGGTTGCTGCATCTCCAAGCAGGCACCCAGCATTCACATTATCCTACCCACAGCTTCAGACTCCAGCTGCCAGAGCTGCATGGAGCTGTGCCCTCAGACATCCCTTGCATTGCTGTGCAAGGAATGCTTGGTGCCAGGAAGTGCTCCTGGGCTTCTCATCCCCAACCCTTCAGCAATTGCTCCAAGGGATTTCTCACCAAGTGTTCTCCCTTCAAGGGAATGGGATCCTTACTTGTCCTCACCCCTTCCCAGTCAGGGTGAGCCCACAGACTCGCCAAAATGACTGCCATCCCACTCCTCCAGCCACACTGGGTGTAACCCTCCAAAGACCCATGGCAGCCATGTGCAAAAGCCAGAAGCTCAGCAGCAGATCAAAGTGTGCCTGGTTAGCAGGTCAAAAAGTTGGGGAGGGTGACGATGGCCATGTCTGTAGATGGAGGGTGTAGGCGAGGAGGCAGAGATTGCAACAGTCCTGTAGAAGTATAGGAATAAGAGAAGGTGAGTCAGGAAGTTGGAGAAGATGGGGAGTAAATAGATGCAAACTGTAGGATGGCTACGGCTGAGCTGATCTCAATTACAATATTTCTCATTTCAAGTATGCCATTTTAAAGCATGGAAATTCAAGGTTCCAGTTTGTATTTTATGACACAGAGCCAAAAGCCTAAAACAGAAGAAGCATCTTAACAGTTCTGTCCCTTATTTTCATACAAATTCACACACTTGTAGTCATAGGCATATAAAGTCAGCCTTAAACACAAGATCCATGGTAAGTTTTTCAACAAAATAATCCTTTAGACACTGATAAATCAAGCAACAATGACACTGGGATATCATAGCATCACTAAAAATGTCACCACAGTTAACAAGCCTGCTTGCTTCAACAAAAAGTACTGGTGAATAATTATCCGTCAGTTAGCAATGCTAAAAAAAACATGCCTGGTGTTCCTCGCCTAAAAATGATGGGAGTGGAAACATTGTTTTCTTGCCAGGTTATTTTCATTTCAGGAAGAGAAATAACCAGGGGAAACATGGAGAAAAGAATAAATAACAAGAAGCAGTATGTGGGGAAGAAATCCTTCATAATTATGCCATTGCCTCTGCCCTTCTCACTATCAGATTCCTCTCCTGTACCATACTGTGCCAAACCACTGACATGCCGGGCATCCTCTAGATGAATCAACACAGTGGCACATGGATTTGAGCATACATCAGAGGCACAGAGGAGGTGTTTGATAATGTATTTATGAACAAATCTGAGATAAGAGCTTGGTAGGGGGTTTTTTTGGAGGAGGAGGAGGAGTAAAGAAAACAAGACTGTATGCCAGCTTGGGAGAAAAAAACCACCTCATTATCTTTTTAAAATTAGTATTAACCACAGACTCTGTTCAGTTTCATCCTCTAAGTGGTAAATTAAAAGAGCACACACGCAATCTGTAGATTTGTTCCTTTACTCATCAGTCAGAAAATACAATATGAAAGACTCCCTGCACTAATCCAGGCTCCTACATTCGTCCTGATGCTGCACACCAGGGCAGAGGGGCTTACCTGGGGCATTGTGCTGCCTGCAGAGCAGAGAGGGAGCCCCAGGTGCCACCAGGCAAGCACAGCCAAGCACCATCATCCTAGTCTAGTACAGAACTCCTCCCTACTAGGGGAAAAACTCCATTTTGGGCAATCTCATCATAGTAATTTCTTATTTTACTTTGCAAAGCAAAACCAACTGATTATGTCCACAGGCCAAGAGGTGTGACTACAAGCTATAACCTTCCAGTTGCCTGGCAGCTTCCCTGAAACCAACCCACAAAGACTTTACCTTTTTTCAAAACCATTGCTGATGAAACACAAAACCTTCCAAACTAGGTTGATGAAACCTTCTTAACAGCTCTTAAGATTTCTCACAATAAACATCCGCTCACCAGGAGGTGACAGGGAAAGGACCTCTAAAGAGCCCGATATCGCAAGCTGACAAAAAGAGAGAGCTCAAAGGCTCATGTTCTAGGCCCAAGAACAGAATTTGTCTACTGCATGTTCAGAGTCTTCTCACAAAAGTTATCAGCACAGCTGTGTTCTACTGGTGAAAAGAGGATGTCAGGCCACAAGTTTGATTGTGTCCCTTACCTCTTCAGAAACAAAAGTATTCCCCGTTCATAGGTAGGGTCTTGCTCCCAGCTTGCTCCTGTCTGCAAAGTCTCCCCTGTAAACACTTCTTTTTCTTCTTTTATTTTTCCTTCTCTAAAATAGAAAAACCAGATATGGCAACCATTAATCAACCAAGTAATAAACTTAATGTCAGCCAAGGGCTGACAGAAGCTGAGGAAAGGTAAACAAGACACTTCAGCACAACTCCAGTGGAATAAATGAGACCTTTCTGCAACTGAACTGTAACTCATACAAGATCCTCACAAAGAGTGAAAATTGTGATGTTTCAAATATTCCACTGGTGGAATATGCTGTCATGTGTATCAATGACAGAAGTTTACATGCTAAGATGGGTGCATGGGGGAGCTCCAGAGATGAAATGAACACCTCCAGCCTGCCCTTTGTAGCTCTTGTTTCCCAGTCCACACCCTTGCAGCAACTGAGAGCGTGAAACAAAAGCAGAGCCTCCTGCTAGGGTAAAGAGTATCTGAAATGTAAACACTTCCTTATGCCAGACTCTGAAGAACATGACTAATAGACACTTTTCTTACACAAAAACTTTTCCAGTGCCCCAAACAGATATTTTCCTAAGTAAAGGCTGACATTAGACTTCAGAGGTTGGCTGTGTGGTTTTTGGGGATATAAGGCCTGGGTGGACTTAAACATGGACAATGAAACAAAACTGACTGACTTCCCACATCAGACCACCAGCTGAGTGGGACACATCCTTTAGAAAGAAATGAAGTATTAATAGGTATTCCACCAGTCTCAAAAGGAATCCTTTCCAGTGCCTAATTATCTTCACTCTCAAAAACACGTGATGTACTCAAGTTTTAATTTTCCTAGTTTTGATCTCGATTATTTGGGAGGTTTATATGCACTTTTGCTTCATCCTCAGCCATGTTACAAGTGTTCAGGTAGTAGGCATTTTCACTATACCTAGGTATTTATGCATTCAGTTCCTTGCTGTTAGTTTATCATACTTTTTACTATAGATTCAAGTATGTTCTATCTAGCTTCATCAGAGGGAAAAAAATGCCATTTTCTTGTTGGTCTTTTTTTTCAATTAAAAAAAACTCACTCGAACTCCAGCACTGTCAGTGATATGAAAACGAATCGCTAGGTAAAAGGTTTTTTCCCCCTTGTGTTCCTTAAATGAGTAAACGTGTTTACAGCAAAAGAGGGATCCAGATTTTAGGAAGAGTAAATGGCTGTGTGGTTCAGGGAATGGATGTGCGGACATGCGTGCAGGAGACGCACATGGGGGTGTATTTGCCTTGTCTGTGTATACATGGACTTTTTGAATGGGCAAACTGTACAAGCCCTAAAAAAGCTTTGAAAACTTAAAATTCAGTAAATTATGTGGTTTTAAAAAACAGAAAATAATAAGTAATAGTAACTAAGATTGATTTTATATCTGAATTGAGTGCTCTACCCCAAAACAAGTTTTCACTAAAACAAATCACCTGATGTTTATTAGATTATTTATTGCACCTTTATCTATATTATAGATGCCTTTATAAAAAATGAGCTATTATTTTTAGGTCTTATAAATATATAAATTAAATCATGACTTGCACATAGGTCTGTTTGCAGCACGTCTCTGTGACACTCACTATTTTTCTTGTACAAAATGTCTGTAAAATGTGTAGCCTGAGACTGCTTTAGCTGGCTAAAAAATAATCAGTTGCAGAAAGCTCAAACTTCTGTCAATTGTACAAAATGAGAAGGCAGAAGGCTGTGCCCCTCAGTATTTTGATTACATGGATCACAAAAACAAATTTCAAGAATTAATAGCGCAAATTTTTTAATATGCCAGAGCATGGTAATTTTAAGCATTATTACAAGTCATAGCAAGGGAAAGGTGTTGCTTTCAGATTTGGAAATGCCTACTACAGTCTAACCTCTTTGTCAACATGTTTTCAGTTTTGCAACATCCATTTCTAAGTGAATTACCTTATGAAGGAAACCAAAAGGCAGAAAACTAAAGAAATAGGGGTCAAATTCCTTCTGTGAGATCTACCTTGTAAAATTATCCAGAATGTAATAATACCATGTTATTGACTTAAGCACAGTTCCCTGTGACATGCTGCAGCTGACCTGTAATTTTTATCCTACATGTTGCCAGCACTATTAAAATGACACTTGTGAATGTAAATTAAGCTCACAAAGGGGACAGATTGTATGATTCTGGTTTCTCTCAGATGCCTGTAGGCTATCACAGGTTCCATATGTGAAGTAATTATGTTCACTGAAGGAAAGAATAAATGCTGTCAAATTGTGTACTGAGAGAGAAAGCAGCTATTATATTGCAGTAGTCACTGGAGCATTGCCTTAGAAAGTGAAAAGATGTAAAAGAAAATAATAAAAAAGAAAAACTGGAGCAGAGCTATATTAAATACAACCTTTAAATGAGTATCTGCTTTTGAATACATATTACATAAAGCTAATATTTCACAAATAAAAGAAATTTACCTTTTTAATCACATTTTCTTTCTCACATCTAGAGGGCACAGGGCAGAATATTTATTGGAGGGGTAAAGGGCAGGTGGAGCATCTTTCAGCTTTCTGTTTCCTCAGAAAGAAGAACCCTCCATAGCCCTAGAGATGCTGTCCCCACCTCCTTCCCCATCACAAACCGCCTCCTATGGGAGCCGTGCAGTGGCCAGCCTTCCTCCCCCAGCAGGCAGAGGTGACCCAGCCCCCAGCCCTGCCTTCCCAGCCTATCCTTCCCTTCTGGCCAGCTCCAAACCTATGCCCTCCGCAGGCTCCGAGCGCACACGCGAAGGCTGGGCAGGAGCACTTCTGAAGACACCCTGCTCTGCAGCACCAAACCTTGGCTGCACAGGCTGCAGCAGGCTTGTACAAAGTGAGGCTTCAATCATGGAAGCCAACATAGCTGCTAAAAGGGAAGGCATCGCTTCCATCACCTCCACAGCTGCAGTGTGGTCCGGCTTTCCTGTGCCTGGGGGAGGTGAGCCTATATTTAGACCAGTGAGATCATCAGTGAACCAGCACAAGTGGGGAATGTACACTAAGCTGGGAAAGTAGCACTGTTAGAGCCTTTCACTTAGAGGGAGCCAAGGACATCAGAAGCAGGGAAGACTAAGTCTTCCCTCTGTGGGTTTGGATCCAGAAATGAAACAAGGAAAGAAAGGAAGTTAGGAGGCTCTGGAAATAGCCCTGAAAAACACAATGAGGAAGGTACATTTTCTTACAAGGATGTAACTATAGATGTAGAGGTTGTGGAGGAGCCCAGGACACTGAAAAATAGAAGGCTGAATGCTACTGTGTGTTTTTAGTGTTTACTAGAGTAGCATTGCAAAGCTTGTGGAGCTTCCCAAGGCAATGGAAAGGGGATATTTCTGCAGTGGCCCACTAGTCCTAATTCTGGATCTCTGCAACCTCAAGCTTAATGGGTTGCAAAAAGTAACCAAGGGCAAATAACTTTCCAACACAGCTGCCCTCCACCCTGTCCAGCCACCTGTGCTGTTGCTACCTGCGTGCCTATTGCTAACCTGGCTGCCTTAACAGCAGCATGTGCTCAGGCCAGGAGAACTGGCTGCTGAGCAGTGCTGAGATGAGGAGGGATGGCTGGAGAGATGGCACAGCACAGGCATTAGCTACTCAAGCACTGACCCTCTTGTGTGGCCCAGATAGTGGCCTGTCTGTGGCTGAGCTTTGTCTGTGTTCCTCTGATACTCAAAAGTTGATATGTCCAGGAGACCAAACCTTTCAGACTGCTCTCAGATATGAAGGCAGCTCTCGGGGAAGCAAGGCATGTGCTGGAGCAGAGGAGATGCCTGGAAGCTCTGAAGTCCTCCTCCCTCTCCCAAAGCCATGATCAGCTCCTGGACAACACTGTATGGAAGCAGTCACACTAGGTCTACAGGTCCTTTTCCAAGCAGGTGATTTTTCTGATAGTCACCATTGGGTAATTAGGGTAATTAACTTGTATCCAAGGACCTGTCCTGATTCTGGACAAACTTTTTACAGGCAAAATGGTGTTCTACATTGACCAACAGCTCTCCCTGGAGTCCATGGTCAGGGGTGCACTACCCATCAGATCCTCATGTTCACATGAGCAATTAACAAGAGATTAGGTAACGCCACAGGAATGTCTCATGAAAGCCACAACTTGCAGAAAACCATTCTGTTTGCACAGCATTGCATTTCTGCTTTTGGGAAAACAGAAACTGTGGCGCTTTTTTTTTTTTTTAGGTTTCTTAGGATAAAAAAATTAGCCACACAACTTTTGCAGTCTCTCCATGGAAGCCATTTTACAAACTGCATATTGCATTTAGTAGAGCTGTTCATCAGACTGAAGCACTCACTGCACTGAACATTGTGCAATTGTCCTTCATTGTTTCTAGGCACAGCGGATACATCTCCACTACTGAAAGAAAGGGCTGCCAGGCTGCCCTGAGCATTGACACCATCAGACGCAGCACAGCTCACATGTCTTTACCTACACTCTCTCTGTATGTTAAAATATGAGGTTTACATCTGAATTGCCCATCAGGAAGAGGGCCTGGCACATCCTCTCCCTGCTCATCCTCCGCATGCCCAGGAGCAGGGTAACAGCCTGCCCTGCGCTGTGTCCACCTTGACTGAAAGGGTTCCCAAATCACCTGGGTTTCTCTACACCAGCACTATGAAGAAAGAAAACACGATCCCATCTCGTTATTTTGGTCATGCTTTTCCACTTCTGTTTCACTTCCTGGCCAGCTACCTCACTCATGCCAACACCCTCCTCTGCAGCACCAAACCCTGGCAGCCGCTTCCTCTCGGGGATCCTCAGCAAAACCAACTATTTGCCGCTTTGTTCAAGGCTGTCTTGGTAAAAAAAGGGCTGTGAGCACAGCCCAGAAAAGCACTGAGATGCAGACATGAACGCAGAGCAAACTCTTCCATCTCATGCACTAGACTTCCGACAGAGCCAGAGCTTGTAGTGGACCCTGTAGGCTTCAAAAGCTGCTCTGTAATTGCTATCCCTTCCCCTGTAACTACACCTGTGAGTAGTGGCTAAGAGACAAGGGGAGACCTACCCAAGCAGAGCACAGCTTGAGCATTGGCAGAGGGCTGTGGGAGGAAGCACCCAGCCATGCCCCCATGATGGTCACCTCATGACGGGCAGGGGCACAGAGCCCTCCCTGTACCCACCCCATGCTGCCAGCCTTCAGCACAGCCCCCCAAACCCCTAGCCCCAGGAGACACACACCTTGCAACAGAATCCTTCCCAGGAGAGTTTTCTGGGGACAGGGTGCTTGTGCATAAATGAATCATGGCATTGTGCAGACTATTAATACCAATTGGTCATGGCTGGGTGGGCAGTGCAATGGGCAGACAGCCTGCCTGCTTCCAATTAAATGCAGGAGCAGTCATACAACACATTACTGCAACTTCTTCTTGAATAAAAAACCCCTTTGAAATCAACTACCATTTCCTAAGCAGCTGAAAACTATTAAACAACAGTTTTCAGGGTAGCTCATGTCAAACGTGGGAGGTTGAAATGTAATGTAGAAATGAGAGGGTTTTTTCTAGTTGGCAGCACTGACAGCAACTATAATGTATGACTCTTTTGGATGCAGTGTGGCAGAAGCAGGGCGAGGATCATCCAGTGTTATTCACTAGAGAAATTGTTACACATAAAGAGAAGGCAGAATCAAAGATCTCAGGATTGTGTCAGGAAGGTGGGGGGGAAGAAAAGTAGGAAAGATGTGGTTTGCTTTTGCAGTTTTAATAAGGATTTGTGAGGTGATGTTGTGTAAAGGTAATACAGCTGGATCTTTAATAATAATAACTAGAATCAACTCTCCATATTAACTGACCTTTAAATATTATTGTCCCTTTCAGTTTACCAAAAAGACATTTACTTCATGAAAGATGTTATTCAACTCTGTATAAAGATCCAATAGGCTAAAATATGCTAAAGTGACATTTAGAATTATCTTATAACACTTTTTTATGATAAGTCATATTCTTCCCATGTGACTTGAATGTGAGGGTTTGGGTTTTTTTTCTTTTCCCAAGTATTTTGAAACCATTTCAAATAACAGGCAGATATTGCCTGAACATTCAGGCTATCTGTAATTATATGAGGACCTTTCTCAATAGCTGAGTAATTACTTCCTTATTACAGTCAAGACAAGTTGAAATCACATGCCCTGCTCAAGATTTAAACCCACATCACACAGGCAAAGGAAGCATTCAGACTGAAATTTTAGATACCTAACTGCGTTTTCTGTAATAATGAAAGTATCTGTGGTATATTGCCCTGATAATCTGTGAAATCAAGACAACTGGGAGCACCAGAAATAAACCCACACTTTGTTAGGGAGGGAAAGGCAGTGGGACTCGAGTAAAGGTAGATGTATTGATCCTGCCTATATTGCAGCCATTTCCCAGGGCCCCTTTCAGACACAGCCATGCACAGTAGGCCACTACTTAGGGAAGCACCTATGTGTTGGTGTGCTGGAGCCCTGGCTGCTGCCCCAGGGGCTGCATGTGCAGCCTTGTGCCCTGACAGCCCACTTGCTGCCGCAGACCTCCAGCAGACAGTCACAGCAGCTCAGCACTCCTCTCATTCCAGCTCTTTGCAGAGCCATGCTCCCAATTTTCCTACACTGGTGAGACAGTTCTGGCCTCCAGGTCCTCCCTCCCCTGCCAAATAGTCCAAGCCCACCTCCGAATGTATTGGGCATCATAAACCATGCTTGAAAACACAAGAAACAAACATTTCTCATTCCTTCTTGCTCCTGTCACCCATAAGAGGGAGAAGTTCAAGTTCGGACACGCTTAAACTGGGCAGAAAACAGGAGGAGTCACCCAGCAACAAGAAGGACACAAGCCATCCTTGATTTTTTTAAATTCTGCATTTTCTTACCCTGCAGCATTTTCCAACCCAGGGACCTTCCTGCCCCTGGCTACTACACATTACAGCCCAGCTACCTCAGCATCTGGTGGGAGATGGGTCCTTTTCCCCAGACATCCTTCAGCACCAAGAGGATGGAAAAGCAGCAGATTGCCAATGTGCCAATCCAAGAACATGGATAAGTAAAGACATGGTAAAGTAACACATGATTATAAACACCATCCAGCAAGCCACTTAGCTTTTCATGGTTATGGTATTTCATAATGCAAGAGGAAGGACTGGTCATTTATGTGACAAAAGACTGCAAAATGATTAAAAAGAACACACACACAATCAGCAAAGAACTGAAATGGAAGCGACAAAGAAAACCAGTATCTTATGAGAATTTTAGTACTGTGTGATTTCAGCAAAAAAAAGCAAAGATAGAAGGGACAAATTATATCATAAGAGGAAGAAGGCTAATTTAATAAATAAAATCTGTAATATTTTCTACAAACACATTCTAGATACATAGATACAATGTTCATAGGATGTGTTTTGGTGAGGTCTTTCTTAATTCACAATATTTTTAACATTAGTAATTAAAGAAGACAAATGTAAGTTTTACTTTGATACTGCAATTAATTTCAACTGAACTAGCAGCAAAGTATTTACAAAATCTAAACAGAATACTTCAATAAAATGCTTGAGATAATCATAGCATATTTATCTCATGTAGGCCTCCACCTTGAAAACACATATTATTTATCAGTTTTGCATCTTCCAATGAATTTTAAAAAGGAGTATTATCTCTTTTCTTATTTCAACAGTTGATTAGTGAGTCCTGGTAAATTCTAGGTCAGATATTATACATTAAACAACAACAACTAATTATCTTAGAAATCGACAGTGATAAGAAAACTGTACAGTAAATATGTTATATCCAGGCAACAGCAGAAGGTAAGTTTGTATTTAATTTGCTGTGGATTGCACAAGTTGGTAAATATTTTCTGGCAGGTGTCCTTCAAATTCCAAAAATAATGCATCCATTTTATGGCATTATCTCAATTTCTATTATATTTGTTTATACCTTTGCAGTGAAACCATATTGTTATTAAGGTTATCATTATAATAGAAAATTGTATTAGCTTTTAAAAGCCTGTTCTATTTTACGTGTATATAAATAGGAACATTATGATCACGCATGATTCCCATTTGTCCTTGCTATACTCTTGACATTGCTGTAAATGGAAGCAGAGCACAAAGCCCTTACCAAGGCTTAAAATATTGCCCCTTTGATTGGCTGCACAGAAATCGGTTTTGCTTTTATCATGCAAAATCTGACCCTGATGGTTATGTACTCCAAAAGGTACAAACACTGTGTTCTCTTTACCTTTGACCACCAAGGTGGGTCTCTGTGCATCTGTATTTGTACAGTGTGGCAACAGCAAGGCACCCAACATGTGCCAGAGGACTGATTTTTTAGGATTTTGAAATGTCTAAGAGCAGCGAGCGACTAATCCCAGGTACACACTGGAGAAAAGCAAGGCGTGCTGTCACTCTCCAGCAGGTTCCTGAAAGGATGTGTGACACCCAGGGCTCTCCGAGTGTGCAAGCTGTGCTATGATTTCTGAAAGTGCAATGCAGAAACCCACTGTGGGCACTGCTGTGCCTCTCCAGCAACAGCAGTAGCCTAGATTTCCACCCTTAAAGACAGCCCAGCCTAGACTTTTACCCATGCTCAAGAGCAGCCAACCAGGATGAAGATGGGTGCATGGACCAAGCCAGGGCTGGGCAAGGGAGGCCAGATGTGGTGCAGTAACAGGCACTACTGTGGGAGAATCTGCACACCCAAAAGAGACAGGGATGCCCTATGTCCTGGCAACAGAGTGCACATACCCTGGCCACGTGTGCAACACTGTGAGGCTCTGGCTACACCCTGAAACAGAGATAAAGCACTTAGGCATAACAAAAAATCTTCAAAAATCTTAAGCAAGGTGTTTCATTAATGAAAGTAATTAATGCCATGACTGCTAAGAAATCAGACAAGTTCAGATGATTTCATGTCACCTGATGACCAGATAAAGGTTGTGAATTTTGAGAACAATTCTTTTTTTTTCCCCCAGATAAGATGCAATTTAATTTCAATGTCTTGAAATGTTTTACAGAGTGCAGTTGTGTCCTCCTTGCTGACACAACACCCAGTAGTTCAGGGAACACTCGGGCATGTGATTACAAGGCAGATCCCAGTCAGATATACCATGTAATTAGGGCTGATGTATGGTGTGCTATGCTCTGAGAAAACCAGAAGACTCTGGTCTAAAAAGTTCTCTGAATTGGGGTAATTACAATATTAATCACAATCCATTGAACTAAAGTGGAATTAAATACAAATTTTCGGTTTATATAGTAAATGCTGAATAAGTTAGCAACTGCATTTTGGTCTGATTTAACTGCCTAATAGCTGGAGAACATCATTACGGAGTCATCAGCCATTTGGCCAGTGCCCAGTATGAAAGCAGTTTTACCCTTGTTTCTCTGAACATCAGCACAGCCTCACCAAAACTAACATATTTCTCTTTTCTCGAAACATTGTCTTAAACAGTTTCAAATATTGTAGAATTTAGATAGGATAAGCCACTTGTTTCTGTTTAGAAAGCAAACAAAATTGGATCAAAATAAGAGAGCAATCTTAAACATGTGATTTAAGCAAAGATCGTGCTGCTTATGAGAGTCTGTGGTAAAGGCAGTTGTTCCAGCTATTTAAACAATATGATTACATGGCATTTCACAGGATGGAAGAGACAGATTACTAGAAAGTTGAAAACTATGTGCCCTTGTTCCTATATAAATATGTACACTTAACCTATCACTCATTACTACCAAATTTTTATGAAGTATAATTTTGGTCTTTATTACAGTTGCTGAGCCTGAAAAGAACCTCTTTACTTATGAAGAATCCCCTTTTTTTTCTATAGTAATGAAAAAACACAGTTATCAGCATAATATCCTGACATTCAGGATGCCAGCCTGTCTATACCAGAGTCAGATGTGAAAATAAATAGATATTAAACTGTCAGTCAATGAAATTAGAAAGTCAAGAGCAGCTCTAGCTGCAATCCTGTGCATTCTGTTTGATGGACACAGGTGTTTAAGTGTTATGAAATCCAGCAGAGCCTCAGAGTGAATAATGCACCTTCCAGCAGTTCTGCCCTAGCCAAAAGGGCTGCAATGAGCTCCCCTCTCACCCTGAAGCCACTAAACAGTCAATGTGCCCCAAGAAAGGGGACAGAAAGGTCTTCCAGGGTTATCAGAGCTAAAGCGCAAGAAGTCTTACAGTCTGTGTTACAGCATACATTGAGGAATTGAAGCTACACTTCTTTGAAACTGTGAAGGTTACTCCCACTGGCTTTGCATACAAATCTAAGGCAGATGCCCCAAATCCACATCATTTATTTATTATTCATAAGGCACTTAAAGTCAATCATCTGTCACTAATAAACATTAACACTATTAAAAATTAATGATCATCCTACAGCATGCTGAGACAGATTCTTCTTTCTGTTTGATGAGTATTGGAGCAAAGTACATTGCTTTCATTTACCGACTCTGAAAGTGTTTATGCTTTGTTTAATGCTGCTACTTCAGCTGCTCCTCTGAACACCAGTGACCCCTTTCTCTTGGAATGCTGAGAAATTACTCGTCTCATGAGAGAAGCTTGAAAGCATGGTTTTAGCTACAAATATGTATTTGCAGAGAAGAAAAATAAATCAGGGATTCAAGGTTATCACACAGCACAAGCCTTTGTGATTACAAGGCTTTTTGTCTCCCTTTCCCCTTTCTGCTAAACAGTAAGATGTCTGTGACAAGAGGCACGTGTCCCTGTGTTCCCCACTGTACAGGGGGGTCCTGCACTCAGCTAACATACCACAAGTGGACAATGAGGCTGGAAATAACAGCTCTGACAAGACTGCCTGAGAGTCTCACAAGTTGGAACAAAAAAAGGCTTCCTGAAGAGCAACTAAAAGAGGTAACTTCACCAAAGGTCTGCACAGTGTCGCAGGGCACTTTCTTCTCTTAGTGGGTGGGAGGCAAAGCCCACTGCTAGAGATGAAGAAACAGCTTGCACCTTAACCCTCAAAAGGACAGTCCCTCTAAAAGTAAAAATGATACTAAACCCTTCATCTTTTGTGTTCACGTTTTCAAATACAAATCTTGGGGAATGCCTTTGTGCATTTCTGTCTTGCACAAGCAGAACTCATAACTCAGCACTGTTTCCTAACACACACTCATCATGTTTCGCTCTGCTTCTTATTTTAGCAATTACTTAATTGTGGAAGTGCTCTAACTATATTATAGGTAATCACTTCATTCACAGTTAAATCTGCTAAAATTCAGTTAAATAAATCTAACTAAACTTGTATTAAAGACCAGTCTAGCAGTAGAAAAGAAACAATATGATTGTGTGCACCGAATCAAAGTTTCTCTGAGTTTTATCAAACCTCAAAAAATAAGCTAAACTTTAGGTCTCAGTGCTAGTGATATAATGGGAAAACTTGCCAAGACAGAAGACGTATTAACCTTCCTCTTGCAATTTACAGTCTAATATTTCAGTGCCAAACCATTTTTCATAGAAAAAGTGACTGTTAAGAAATAGAAAGAGCTTTACAGAATTAAGTGACTGCAATCACACTGTTTTCTTTCCTTACTGAAGCTTCACAAGAAATAAATAATGAGGATTTGCAAAGAACAGCTATCAGAGCTAGACATGTACTGACCAATTGGAAAAACATGATGCCACAGGACTATACTCCCTCTGCTGAGGACTAAGAAAGGTTTGTATTACATACATGTTACCTTCCTGTAACTTCGAGAAAGTCAGGCAGGTAAAATACAGTGCCTTATTTTCTCTTCTCAAATATAAACCACAGAATCAGAGACTGGCTTAGGTTGAAAGGATCTTAAAGTTAATTTAGTTCCAACGCCCCTGCCATGGGCATGGAACTTTCCACTAGACCAGGTTGCTCAAAGTTCTGTTCAACCAGGCCTTGAACACTTCCATAGATGGAGCATCCACAGCTTCTCTGGGCAACCTGTTCCAGTGCCTCACCATCCTCACAGTATAGAATTTCCTCCTGATGTCTGATCTAAGCCTATCTTCTTTCAGTTTAAAGCAATTACACCTTGACCTCTCACTACATATCCTTGTAAAACACTTTGCACTGTCTTTCTACAGTGTGTAAGTTTGTAATTTATATTCACTTCTAATACAAAACCTGATTTTTTTTTACATTATGCTGTGAAAGCTGTGTTTGCATAGATTTATCACAGTTGTCCCAATACAGACACACTACAGCCAGCAAACATATACACTGCGTGGTCCATGCCCCGGCCTGCTGCCCTGGAGCACCTCCCCAGCCCAGAGGGGACAATTGCTTTACAAGAGGGTGAACTGCCCTTCAGATGGGGCAATGGCACTCATGGCACTGGCTTTTGCAATACTGGATGAGGGCAGGAGTCCCTGCGACACAGAATCTGACAGGTTGCCCACAGGCACAGCCCCTTCATTTCTGGCCTGCCCTCACTGTAGGGCAGGGCATCAAGCTGGGTCTCTCAGCTATCCTGCCTGTTCTCCTCCCCTCCATTTTTAGTCAGGTCACTCAGGTGTCACCTTCCTCCCACCTGAAAAGACAGATATCTTTGCTTCCCTAGACAAAGTGATGCTATCCCCCAAGGCCGATCTGGGGACCCATCAGAGGCCATACAGATTATAGATAGCCAAGGACCACGTGGGCCTCTGGCACAAGTGACACAGTGAGAAACCCAGATCATTACAGCAGGAAGGAATGTAACCCATACTGGGCCACAAGAAACAGCGACGCTTCAGCACCAGTATTTATAAACACAGCTGAGGGCTGCTGTCTCTCTCATATGATTGCTGGACCACAAACTATGGGCCATCTGCCCACAGTCTATTATCACAATCTGCAAACAATTAGAGACAGGATATTTCATTTTAGAAAATAGCAAAAATAACGAAAAAGGCACAGAAAAAAGCCAGAAAACGATCAAAAAATCAAGCAATAAAACGGCAGTCAGCCACTGCACAGAGTCCCATTTGCCAGCCCTTGAACCCAGCAGTCCCTGGACCCACCACCACCACCATATCAGCTGCCTCAGACGAGAGATGACTTCTGCTGCTGCTTGAGGTCACAGTGGGTGCCAGCAGCAGTCCTCCTCCCGCAAACACCCGAGCCGGCTCTCTGAGAGCACCATAACCCTGTCTATGAGACCAGCTCACCACATGCAGGAGGAATGAGAACAGCCACAGGGCACTATCTCCAAGTGAAATGTCCCTTTCCCAGCTAGCAGGTGAGCTTGCACCAGAATTGCCAGCCCTCCTTCAGGCTGCCCTGTCTCTGCCACTCCATCACCATCCTACACTCCTCCAGCAGCTGGAGCTGCTGCTGGCAGAGGGCTTTCTGCATCCTCGGCAAGCTGTACCTTTCATGGGCTGCACAGGGCTGCAGTGGGAGAAAGTGTTCCAGAGGTACAGCTTGGAAGATGCACTAGGCGCCAGCTGGAAAGGCAGTGGGGAAGGACATACCCTTACCACTCCTGGCCTTTGATCTGCAATGCTGCTGCAGAGAAAGCTGGGGAGATGGCAGCTGCTCCTTGGCTGGTTCACTTCCTGTCACTAAGCAGGGGCAGTCAATGTGTGATCAGCAGGAGATGGGGTTGTGAATGCTAACTATTTCCCACTTCTAGACCATGCATGTAGTGAGTGAGTATTCCTCTTGGAGGAGCCTACTGAATCCCTATGAAAGAAAAAAATCCTTCTGGTATGAGGCCCTTACTATGAGGCTGAGGAAAGGCTGTGTCGGGATTTTGCACTTTCCTCATCCTTGCCTTCATTAAACTGTCCTTGGATCTGACCCTCTCTCCCTACAGCCCACTTTTTGATCCAGACCAAGCAGTCTCTGCTCCTTGCTGTCTCTGGGATGTCCCCATTGGTCCGGCAGTGGCTGACCTCAGGAGAAGCCTGCCTGGAAATGCCATGTGCTTCCATTCACTGATGATCAGGGCCCACCTAATGGGAGTCCTAAATACTGAATGGCCCAAGGAGAGCAGGAGGCAACCGACTGCTGCTCAGCACTGAGTTCTGCAAGGGTGAGATGAGAGGCTGCCACCTCTGGCAAAGAATAACCCCAGTTCAACTGGTGCTGTGCTCCTGGGGCTGGGGACCTGCACCTCTACAGCCCTGACATCACTGGATTCCTGCTTTGCCCAGTATCTATGGCATGATCCAAGTGCAAGTCTCCCACGATGCCCCAACAGACACTGCTACATGGGATGGGGTAGCTGTACAGCTGCTGGGGAGGCAGCATGGGATGGCATTGCCAGGTTGAGCCAGCACAATCCAGTGGAGAAAGCTTAAAGAACAACAAAACCCACACACATGCAAAAGCTCTGCATCAGTCTTCAGTGTAGTGTGAGTAACTAGTGGTTTCTTACAAGAGGAAAATTATAAAGAAGTAAAAATCCAACTGCCTTAAAACAACAGATACTCCCAATTCATTTCTAATTTATGCATTCTTGTCATATGAAAGCCACTTGCTTAAGCTGCTTTTCTATCTATTTGCAGTCTATTCAGACACACAATGCTCAGTGGGGGTCTGTCTCCATGATTCATTGGCTCAGATTTCCTACAGAGTTTACATGATGTCTACTAAGCCCCATACAGTTTTGTATCCATTATAACCAGGGACAAGCAAGCAGGGCTCAGGAGGCTGAGCATCCATCTAAGAATAGCTTCCTGTCTTCCAGCTCTCTTCACAACAAATGAACAATGGTTACATTTTACAGGCTAACATTGCATGGTGAGGGGAAATTAGAGGAACTTGTCTGAGTTAAATAAGGGAAGAAGCATTTAGAGTGAAGCTCCTTAAATGAGCAGGTCAATAACCAGTTTACCGAGACCAAGGCACATAGCTAATGAGAGAATAAAGAATTATTCTTGTCAAGAGAGAAAAAGATGCTGCCCTGGTTTTGTGCTAAATAATTACATTCATTATGTTTAGGACAGCCTTGCAAGTGGTCTTCTGCAGTAGCAAATTCATTAGCAAAGCTAATAGGCAAACTGCTATTGGGGCAAATCTAAATGATTGCAATACGATGGATGGCAAAGATGGGGAAAGGTAGTATGAGAGCTAAGAGCCAAAGTTAGCTTTAAGTATAATTGAATTTATTATCTCATCAACTTTAAGGCCTCTTTCTGGACTTGAAACAAGGAGAGAAAAAGATGCTGAAATGAAAGGATGTTCACTTGATTTGATTTGTTGCTAGCTTTTCCAGCTTACCAAGCTGTCGAAACTGACCTCTTGACACATGACCACAATTATAAATCCAACAAAAATTAAAATGTTAACTAAATTGGCTCAATATTTCCAACTGACAAAGGATCTCAAATGTGTCAGGAAGCCATCTCCCAAGCAGAAACACTAAAAAATCAACCAGGCTTTGAATTTACCAAGAAGTTCATGAAAGTTAGCTGGGCAGCAGGAAGGTAGAGTCTCTTCTTTAATCATGCCCTGCCTAGATTGCAACCACAGGAGCTTCGTAGATACAAATGAAGAACATCGAGGTGAGCCTGGAAAATTATTGAACTCAATTGAGCAAGTCTGTGGAGCAAGCAGTAACACACGCAGGACAGAGCAGACCACTGACGCTGGTCATGGCAGTGTCTGGCACCACCCACCATCTCCAGGCAGGGCTGTGCAGCCCCTCCCTTGCAGGGCTACAATATTCACAAACTGAGGCACAGAGGAATGCGGGCAATTCCTGTTATTGTGCTCAGTACAGGACAGAGCTTTGGCTGAAAAGGTAGAAGCGATATATACATATATATATATATATTCTTCTTTTTTTTTAATATTTAAACAGTTTTTAGTATATTAAAAGTGAGATTCCAGAGTGAGGTTTTTTTTCTAAAAATAGCTTTACTAGTAGGAAATGAAAATGTGCTATGATGGGAAAAATACTGACTAAAGAAATTGGGAAAGAAATCATCAAATATTTAAGCTTTTTTTTCTTTGGATGCACAATGTAAGCAACTTCTTGTTAACTTTGTAAAAAACTTATTAAACTGCCTGATTCAGGTTCATCTGGATTGGGTTCAGTTTTGCCACTGAAGCAAAAAGCTGTTATACATCATATCTGTGTCTAACTGTTTTAGATGGACACTCAGGGTATTGGCTAAGGGCATCCAAAAAGTAGCTTTTCAGTGTTGCAGCCGGTATAGTGAATGCTACAACCTTCCAGGATCGTCTTAGCAGCGGAACCACTCGGCAAAGTTGCCACATAAAACACACTACAAGCACACACCAGGAAGCTGATAACATGGTTGACAGCAGCGAGGCAAGAAGGGTCCATGAGAGAAGTTTATTCCAGCCATGCTTGTGAGGAGATGAGTAGAAAAAAGAGAACAAGAAAGAGGTCTAGGATTTTATATGGGATTGTTGGGGCGGAGAGAGAATAAGGGATTCAATGGTCTAGAGGCACAGAGGCAGTACATAGGCGGGGTTAGGATACAAGAGCCAATAGGGAAGATCCGAGGGAGTAGCAAAGGGACAAGGGATCTGCCTCTCTGACCTGGGACACTGGCCTCCACATTTCAGTAACTGGATTTTGGAAAGACAGAAAAGAAGTAATTGCAATGAAGCCCATAGCTGAAAGAAAAAAGAACGGGAAAAAGGAGATCTTCTTTGCCAAGTGGAAATGGAAATAAATGTTCTTGGCTACTACTGCATCCTGAAAAGCCAGAATAAGCCTGAGGCTTCCCAGCAAACCTAGTTTAGAAACCTCCTCAGCTGATCTCTCATTTCTTCTGGGTAGTTGCCTTATACAGTCAAGTTAAAAATTCAAGATCTAACTCTCTGTGAGAATTTGGGAAGACAGACATATTGTACATGTGAAGAAGGACATCCAGAGAATTGTCTTTGCCTAATCTAAACACTGGGAAAACACTTTGTCATTCCAGGGAGAGGCTGATCTCTTCCCTGCAGCCATCACAGGGCACCTACCCCATCAGCAGGTCTGGTCTGCATGGGCTGTGACACAAAAGGCTGCTGGAGATCCCAGAGCCATAACACCTCTGTGCATCACCAGAAGAAAACCTGTGATCTTCATGCTTCTCCCACCACCTTCTTTCATGTATCTACAGCCTTCAAATGGTGCAAAAAAAAATCTGAGATATCTAGATAGCTACAAAAAAGATTCCTTCTTAAAGAATTTTTACTTAATAGTTTCCACAGGGAAGACAAAAACAAGAAGATAATTGTTATGAATGTGGGAAAGGTGTCAAAGAGGTGTTTTACTGAGGACAGGCCTAAGCACAGGCTAGGGAGACATTGGCACTTTGTTCTCTCAAAGGTAAAGACTAGACCTGGTTTCCTCACTAGGTTTTTGACAGTTATTAAGTAATAAAAACACATTATGCAAGCTTTACATTTAGAGACTCAAAAAGTTCAGGTTTGGTCAGAAAAGTGACTACGAAAATGTCACCTTGTTTCTGCACTTCTCTGTTCCCTCAAGTGTCTGCTCTCTTGTCAAAATATATCCATTTTACTCACTAATGCTAATGGGAGCCCCATATGCCAAGCAGAGAAGATTGGCCTCTTAGGCTTTACCTATTTGCCTGTTAATAAAGCGCACCTTTTATCCCAATAAGCAAGGGAAAGCCAGCACAGGTGCACCACAGTAATATGCATTATACTTTGCTTCATGCTGTGCTACCACCGGTGAGGCTTTGTTTTCATTCCAGAACTTGTACATTTGCTGAAGGTTAGTGATGAAGTACAGTGCAGGTCATAAACAACTGAGCTTCATTTTCCACAACTAGATGGAGCAGCAGGCACTTAGGAAAAAAATTATACTAGCTTGTAAATGGTACAATTTAGTATGGAAGTAACTGATGGCAAATAAACACAAAATGCCAAGGCAACTTCTCTGTCACTGGCTGTACTCTGTTCCTTACATTTCTTTAGAAATCAAATCTGGTAAACTAGAATTTATTCAATCTTGCCAAAGAAATCATTTTAGAATGTGAAATAGATTCCTAAGAAGGGAGAACACTGTGCTTGTTCCTGACAAAAACTTCTTTTACAGACAGTGCACCCAAGGGCCTGAATAGGGCAGCTATGGCTAAGATTTTTCGGCCATGTGCTGGAAACACTCTGCATTGTCATCCTTTTACAAAGCAATCTGTGTGGTAAAACTTTCTCAAAACATTAGAGCTTAAATGATATGAATGGCAAAACATCTCCTTGTCTTGTTTCTTTAGTGAAACAAAACATCTCCTTGTCTTGTTTCTTCTTACCTTCCAAGTGCAGAGGTTCTTTCTCCAAACATGTGATGCTTTCAATATGCTCTTGACCAACCACTTCTTTTTTAAATTACACAAATGCTCTTGTTAACTACTGCAGCTAGTGGTGCCTGAACTCAGTCTCTTCTAGAAGCTAAGACTTTATTTTCTGACTTCCAGCAGGAAAAAAATATTGTTTATGGACTCCCGTTGGCAGGTCAATGCAATCTCACTGCTGCATCAGCAGCAGATTTGAGTCTTTTACGAATAGATGTGAGGCTCAAGTCATAGAAATCTGTGTGGAGTTCTGGGAAGCAGAGTCCAAACAAAATCATGTTGAAACTGGAGGAACAATCGCAAAGATACATTCTTACTTTAAGTGTGATTTCTGGGTAGGGGAACAGCAGTGAAGCAATGTCCCAGGGAGGCTGCATCATCTCCACTCTAGAGCAGACCAGACAAAATTCTGAGCAACTTGGTCTGGCCTCATGGCTGACCCTGCTTTCAGGAGGAGGTCAGAAATAGCCCTCCTGTAGTGCTTTCCCAATCAAAGAAGGACTGCGTGGAGTAGAAACAGGTTTCTGCTTGGGGTGGCAGGTGATTCCCCTCCCAACTTACCTTCCCAGGTGCCCTTATAGAGTAGGTATGAGGCCCTGAAATCTGACAACCAGCAAAATGAGGACCAGGGAAATGAGAACATGGGTGAAGGTTCTTCCAAGATGAAGGCATCACCTAGGGCTGGGCAGCCTATCCCCTGCATCACAATCTCCTCCATGAAAAAAACCAGAAAGGTGGTAGTCATCGGTAATTCCCTTTAGAGGGGAATGAAGAGCCTGATACATCAACCAGGTGTACCAACCTGTGGGTTGGTTCAGTTGGTTGGACTGAACCAACCCACAGGGAGTTGCGTTGCCTCCCTGGGGCTCATGCAAGAGACGTCACCAGGAAACTTCCCAGCCTGGTACAGTCCATTGATTATTACCAGTTTCCAGGTTTCCAGGGTTTCCAGGTAGGCAGTAACAAGGTCCCAACAAGAAGGCTGCAAACAATCAAGAGGGATCTCAGGGCCTTAGGTCAACAGGTCAAGGGATCTGGAGCACAAGTTGCGTTCATTTCTGCCCCTCCAGTTGCAGGGAATGATGGAGCAAGAGAGACATAGAGCTCCTGGAGCAGGTCCAGCAGAGGTTGACAAAGATGATGGAGGGACTGGAGATCTCACAAGGAAAGACTGAGGGAGCTGGGGCTGTTCAGCCACAAGGAGATGACTGAGAGGGGACTTCATGAGTGTCTGTCAGTATCTGAAGGGAGGTGTCAAAGGATAGACCAGGCTATGCTCATGGTGCCGAGCAATAGGACAAGAGGCAATGGGGCAGAAACTGATGCACAGGAAGTTTCACCTGAGTATGAAGAACTTCTTTACTGTGAGGGTGACCAAGCACCGGAACAGATTGCCCTCCAGTCTCCCTCACTGCAGATGTTCCAGACCTGTCTGGAGGAAATCCTGTGCAGTGTGTTCTGGGACGACCCTGTCTGAGCAGGGAGGTTGGACCAGACAATCCACAGCAGTCCCTTCTAAACTCACCCATTCTGTGATTGTGTGTGACATGAGGTCTCACTCAAAATCATATCACCATCTACAGCCAGCCACAAGTTAAAAGAGATTCTCACTCTGCCCCTTCCCTAAGCACATGCCATTTTGGTCTACCCACAGGCCCCTTGCTAATCCCTCCATAAACATTGTTCTGACCCCTCAGGCAAAATACCACACATTCCTTTGTTATTTTCCACCGTTTCCGAGGAACCTCATTGGTCTTTTGTTGTCTACGCCTGGCTTTCCTGGCCGTCCTCGACCGAGGCGTCAGCTCCCGAATGCTCAGCGGCTCGGCAGCTTCTTTCCATGCTGCTCCCGAGCCTGGCGTGGCTGGATCACGCAGAGGTGGGGCTGCCCACAGCGAGGGACCAACAAGGTGCCGATGAAATAAGGCGAAAGAGGCAAAGGGTTGCGGGAGGGGGTTCCCCCGAACTCTCCTTTATTGGGGGAAGGGCGAGGAGATCCAGGAAGGAGAGTCGTGGAGGGAGAACACCGGGGAAAGGTCCCCATGCAGCTGGTTTTAAGGGGGGATAACAGCCAATGGGGTAAAGGGCAAGGGGAAGGTACAGTGGTCAGGGGTCCAATAAAAACATTTGATGGGGGGAACAACAGCTCAGAACCAATAAAACTTCAAACATAACAGAACCCTCTGGAAGAAGGGGTCAGCCCAAGGCCCTGGACACGCCCCTCCTCTGGAACAAGGGGTGGATCTTAGACCCTGGTTCCATCCCTCGAGTCCTCCGCTAATGAGGAGCCTCCTACAGAGGAGGTGGAGCTGGAACGTGAGGCAGCAGCAACCAGGGTTGGACCTCCCACAGTCTTTCTCAGTGGTTTGTCAGAACAGATAGTGCTCTGAAGGGAGCAGCAACAAACACCTCTGATATTCATTTCCAACCATTCAGATTAGTATACTGCATTCATTGCTTTTTATATCCTCTAACTCCTTGATACCTATGACTCAGTGAACTTGTCCAAAACCTCTCCCTGGTTTATGAGTGTGAATTTAGTTTTTATGTTCACTGACTGCTAATGAAGCATCTTCCTGAGTTAAACCTGCATAAAATTAGGTGCCTACTGTAAAATACTCATTCCTACTGCTTTTCGTCTATTACGAAGGGAATTATGATCTGGCAACCACTGATAATGGCCATGCAGAGATGCTCACTACTCTCTTGATGTTTCATAGAGAATTTAGTTGCAGCAAGTGGCCAAAACATGGCCCAGTACAAGAAAGAAACCCCTCTTGGTCAAATCAAACCAGTAAGGATTCTTAAAATCACACAGAGCTGGACTGAACAAAATGCCAGATAGCACCAGTGCCCAGACATGCCATGGCATTGCCACTACTCTCCATCCCCTATGGACTATTTCCAGTTTCTGAATACACCTTGTGAAAGAAGAGCAAGCATAGAAACCCTTGTAGGTTTATAGTGCTTCCAGCTTAAGCTTTGCCATATAGCCTATGCAAATTAAAGTGAACAGCTCCCCAGACATACCTCATCTGACTCAATTCTTCTGCTTTGGAAGTGGAGGAGACAGAGCTGCAGCACTCACACATTTTCCTATGTGCAGAGCCAGGCTGTGGGCTTGGAGGAGGCAACAGGGCCTAGGCAAGGAGCTCTCATTCCTTCCTACTCTGCCATGAGGGTGAAAAGATCAAACTACAGTTCCCCTTTCCACTACTGCAGGTGTGTGGAAAGAGCAAAACACAGCAAATGAGTTTTGACATAACAGTCCTAAATTGGTGATGGAAAAGCTGGCTGAATGTAGTTATTTTGTTTAATGTAACAAATTGTACTACAATTGCATGTGATCTATATTCTTGGCCTTTAAATCAAGTGTCATCTATGGCTTTTAAGATTTCAAATTGTCCTTAAACAATAAAAAACACTGTCCACAGCAGACACAGCTGTATCAGAGGGGAGAACACTGAAAATTTGAGGAAGAACATCTCCATCTAACTGTCTACCTGTAACAGAGAAATTAGCTTTCTTCCCAAGAGAAAAAAAGGTTGAGGTTAATTAGGTGATTGTATAACAATGTGCACAAAGTTTCTATTGTGAAACATTATTTTATAGAGAAATAGATGCACATCCCCACCTTGGCAGAATCTGATAAAAGATGAAGGAGGATACAGTACATACCGTCAAATGGATGACAACTTCATATAACTTCTGAGAGAAAGCAGCCTGTTGTTTACTGCATTTATCGACAATCTGTGAAAGTAGACTAGGAATCAGTCTAATTACCAGAGTGCCAGTTGTGCTTGTTAACACCAGCTTTGTGACCAAATGTTATTCCACAGTTGTCACATCACAAGAAGGTTTCATTACTAACATAATAGTGAACAAGATCACATGCCTGGCTATTGATTGATCTGCCACACAAAGGAAGGACATTTGTTGTCTCTATTATAACCAGTTACATCTTTGTCTGCCTGTATAATATGTACAGGAATGTACCACAAGCAGTTGCTGCAGTGTTTCTTAATTTCTGCCTGTTAGCCCATTAACAGCCCAGTAGGATTTGCAGACTTTACCAACAGAGAAGAAATGACCTTGCCATAGTTCTGTCTTTCGCAATCTTCAAAACACTGTTTCCAGCAGCGTTCCTGCAGTCCTACAAGGATTGAGACTTACTCAACATTTCCATTAGAAATATATCGTTTCTGCTGAATCAAAAGCAGTTTTAATTCTTTCCAGACACAATTGGGTAACACAGCAGGAACAGTAGAAATATTCATCATTACTGAAGTTGAATGGCCCTGAAAGAACTGTATCTTAGACCAGAGAAATGCACTGCTAACAAGAACCATAGACTAAATGAACTAAGATTGACCCTCAGAGCATCACGATATTGCTTGACTGACCAGTCATAAATACAAATGGCAGTTTTCAGGCCTGATGCTGATATGAAAATTGAACAGTCTTGTTTATTTTTCTATGAACTCAATAAATATTACAATACAAAAGTGAATTTGTTTATCATTGTGAGCCTACAGAAAAACAAGCGTGCCTCATCATCTTATCTGATGATGAATGATTTATCAGGCAGAACATGAATCTGCTTCTGAGTCTATTTTCCTGTTTATGCTTGTTGAACAGATACAATTTAATGAAGAATATAAAGTACTTAAAATCTGTCTACCATTAACAGTTTAATTAAACTGACATGTACTTCAAAAACAGAGAGACAGAAAACATTAATTTTGGTTATAAAGGGCATGGAATTATTAAAGTGCAATTAAAAACAACATTCACTCACAATTAATAGCTAAAACAATTTAATTATTTAACATTTAATTGTCAGTTCTGGCTAACCTAGGCACCCCAAGATAGGTATGTTCTTTGGGCCTTTTGTAAAGTGTATTACATGGCAGAGACCTAAGCACAAGGTAAGTTGCTCCCAAGCAATATCTCACTGTAAATCCCCTGAAAAACACCTCACTGTGCCATTGGTGGCAGAGGGGACTCCCATGTCCTTGAGGTGCCAGTTCCCAAAGGATACCTCATGAACCTCTCCACTGGGGCAAGTAGCAGCCTCTGCTGTGGCTGGTGCAATGTCTAGGGGATGACTGATGAGCTGGCTCCTGGCTTTGTGATCACTTTTCCCCGGTAAAAGCATTCATCCAGGATCCTTGGGCATACTGAATTACCTGTTTTCTTCCTAAACTTCATGTCTCACAGCTCTCTCCTTCTGTCCCACTTGATTGAAATTGATCAACTGGCTCAGCAATTATTTGACGGAAGGCAGTGGAAAAGAGGAGTAAAGAAGAGCAACTCAGCCACACAGGTCTCATTTTGCTTGGAAACAGGACAAAAAACCCTCTCCTGTCAATTTCAAAGTTAAAACCCAAAGATGCAAAGTGAGACACTGCCAAAGAACTCTCTTAAGATGACTTCCCAGAAGCGTAAATCCTTCTCAAACAAAGTAGTAGTGTAAATGTCCCTGAAATTCAACCTACATTTTTTTAAGAACATAAGAACAAACAAGTTTAGAAATTTCATCTGAATTTTAGGTTTAGAAGAAAATACAGCCTTAAAACACAGGAGTAGTCTGAAACAAGAATTCAGTTCAATGAGAAATTTCAGTACTTTCAGAGATATATTATGAAGAAAAGTCAAGTTTTTGAAGCTTTCCACCAAAAGTGAGACAGACCTGTCCCTCATAGCCAGGATGCCCACTGCAGAGACATCCATTAGTGAATGGCATGATGACGCCTGGGTTACACCATTAGCCAACACACAGGCCACCAGGCAGCTGGCATTTCTGGGATACATTTGGGAGAAAGTTTGGTTACAAGGATTTTCTTTTAATTGAACAGTTCTCAAGAAACATTGTCCTAATCACGGTTAAAGAAAACCAGCTGCTAGTTTTCTTTCTGGGGGCAGAATGTCATGGCAACTTCCAGGGCTCTCAGCAGAACTTCACAGATCTCAAAAGTTCACTCCTACAAGGAAATTGTAGGATTAATATCCTACTAACCAAGCCTGCCTATTCTTGAATACAGCCTGGAGCAGATGTTATTTCAGGACTATATAAATAGTTCCTACGACTTTGGTTTACTCGTTTCCTTATAAGTTGAGGTGTGTGGCGTGGCTGAAACTGCTCCCATAAACCCAAAAGAATACGCAGTCCTCTATTATCTCTTCAGGTGGAAAGGAGGGAAAAACACAACAACGTAATGAAAATGTTCACAAAAGCTTTTCTTTGAGCCTTTTTACCAATCCAGAGAGTGCCATCGCCTTTGTCACGCCACTTGATGGCTGCTGACTGTCTTCTGAAGCCTGGGAAAAGGAGAAATCCTTCTGCCCACGCTGCAGGTGGCTGAGTCGAGATGGAGCCTCTGCGATCAGGAAGAGATGTGCACTCAGCCTGTATCTGCCTTGCGGGGACAGCTTTCACATCTGGGACTGACACCAGGGCTCTAAGTCTTTACATTGTGCCGCAAGGATGGCACCTGAGCTTCCCCTGGCAGATGAGTGTACCACAAGCTAGTTGAGGAAAATGTGGTTTTATTCATGATTCCACAGAGAGCATTTTATTGACAAAAACCTTTTTTTCACTGCACCTGTAAGCAATGTATAAAAAATAAGAATAAAATTAATCAGTACAAAATAATAATACATTTCAGTTTCTCCATGGAAAAAATCTTTTTCTTAATTTTAATCTCTGTTAAATTTAACACTTAAATTTCTCTGTGGAGAAACTTAAAAGAAGAATGGAATGGCAAAGAGTGGGATTTAATAAGATCATTAAAAAATAAAACAGACAATGTCTCTCTTTACCTTTTTTTCGCTAAAGAGTATTATAATAATGTATTTATTTTCAATGCAGCTATTTTCGATTTAGCTAGCCACCTTCACTTAAAAACACTTGCACTGACACATCTTACGTTTTGAACTCAGGTGAGTTATCCTCAAAAGAGTAAACAGAATCATAAATGGTCAGAGCGAAAGCGTTTCAACCAACCAGAAGAAATTATTATGAGAATGGGTGAAATTCTTGTGAGGAATTCAGCAGCTGAAGAGTATTTGCTGGGGAGGTACTAGATACCCTCACTGCAAAGTGCTGAGCTGCTTTTTCACTGGAAAAAGCATGAAAAGGTGGCTGCTAAGCAGTTTAAGGCTTTTAAGGGGTTTGGCTCTGCAGTCTCTAACAACATTAAAACCTTGTTCACATTCTTTTCAAGATCTGTAACTAAGATGTAATTGCAGTCTAATATAGACCACCAGAGTAGGCAGAATAGAGGATAAAGTCTGGAAAGACATTTGGAAGTAAGTTAAGAGATATGGACAGCCTATACACCATTTCATATAAGCTAGAAGGGAAATCCCTTGTGGCTGGACCAAGCTTCTCGTCTTGCATGAGGATTTCTACCAGATTGCTATAGCCACACCAGTAATCAGATGTTTGCATATATAGAACAAAACACCAGGCAGTTACTGAGCTGTACTTTATTCATGGTTTACTCACTGTTACATGACTGATGCAGCCTGGAAAGACAAACATCTTATGAAATACTGTATTAATTGACCAGGAGTTTCAATCTTTTCTTTGAAGATAAAACATTGTCTATCACTCCATACTTTTAAAATTTATATATCAAGCCTTACCCCATTAAGAATATTTTTTTCAGATTTTCTGCAGTTTTCTGGGGGTTTTTTTTGTTGTTGTTGTTTTTTTGTTTGTTTTTTGGTTTTTTTTTTTTTTTTGCAAAATCACATTCAAATACTATAATCTTTTATTCAAGGCTTTGTCCCACATAAAATGCGGGTAAAGCATGTCTAAAGCATTCCTGATATATAACTGTTAAGAAAAAATCTACCAAAATGTGTGGCTGTCTAGGTGGCTTTACAAATAAGATGAAGTCATTAGACATAGATTTTGTTATTATTGTGTTTAAATTAAACTTGAAATGCCACACAATGGCAATAGAAATCAGAAGCAGGATAGGATATTGTTGGGTTTCTGAATATTAAATGTAATCAAAAGGTAATAGTACTTATAGATTTTTCACATACAAACAGATTTATGAAACTGATAAACGCCATTTGCTCATTGAACTTCAGGAATCTGGATGGTTTGTTCTGTGAATAATCAAATAAGTTAACTCAGGCAGCTTCTCTGGTTCAATGCTACAGACATACAGAATTTATATGTAAAGGGCTACCTTTTAAAAAGAAAGTAACTTTACTATGAATGTCATTTAAGATGATGAGACAAAATATAGTATCAAAACGAAACCAAGTTCACAGTGTTCACAGCTGAAAAAAATGGGAAGTCAGCGATTTTCATTGTGTTGCTAATAAATTTTACTTTCACATTTGCATACATGAGAGTTAGTTCACAAATCCTAAAAGCAGGAGTTATTTACTAATTTGTTTCTTTATATATTTCTCTTTCATAATTTTATCAAAAGGTTTCTATCAATTTGAAGTTCCTGAAGAGCTTTTTTCAGTTCAGAAAAATCTCTTCATTGTTTTCCAGCATCTCTGATTACTTTAAGTAACCTGCTGTCTCAGTAAGAGCAGAAAGTTTATTGACATAGAATTTTCTTTGATAGCTTTTCAAAAATTAGTATTTAAATGAGCTTATATATTAAGAAAAAAAGTGCTGAAAATTTTAGGGGGCCCTAGGGCCTTCTCAAGGTGCATGACATCTCTTCCCTGCTTTGTAGTCACAACAATGCTAAATTAGGAGAGAAAAAAAATCGTTATTTCAGAAGAAAAAAACCCACAAAAGCCAAAAACAAACTCCGCCCTTAAAATACCAGATCACATCAAAACTGTAGGAAAAGGTTTCAGTTACTCTCAGCTGTGGGTTTATATTCATGTTCTGCTTGCCAATATTTTGGGTAGTATTCTGAAGTTGCACTTTGATCCTTTAAGGATCTCCTATCCCCTAGGCTCAGGTTTGATTCAGTATTGGAAGTGCCAGGACAGCAGCTGCTCTGACAGCAATCTGGATGAAATTTCTCAAGAGCAGCTTTTCCTGCAATATTTTAAACCAATCTGAATTGAGAAAAGCAGGGACAAAATAAGAAAGATAAACACAGAATTCAGACACAGTAAAACCTGAAAGGGGAATGTAGAAAGCAGAATAGGAGCTAGGAAATACACATTTGTGAAAGGACTAAGGAACCAAATGGGGAAACTGAGAGAAACATTTGGAAAAAATCTGAGGAGCAGAAGGCTGACAGAGGAGGCAAAATCTGTGAGGAGGAAAAGTGAAGGGGGGTAACACACAAGCACAGGAAGGAACCAAGAAAATAGCATTGAAAGAGGCAGAGGAAGGACAAAAGGCAGAGAGACAATAACTAACTGCATGAAACAAAAATAGCAGGGCACAGAGATGGTGAGGAAGGTAAACTGGAAATAGAGATCCAAAAGGACAGCAAAAATTTTACAGAGTGAAAGCTCAACCTCTAAAGCTTCATGAAGTTTACAGGAAATTAGTTTTGAGGAAAGTCCAGGCAGCGCAAGGATAGAAGCACATCCATTTCTTTGCCTTCTCAATCTGCCTTCAGGTTAACAGAGCCTCTGTTTATAGCAAATGCAAAATATCAACATCCAGCCTTTTGGAACTGGTAAGGGGGACAAGGTACAGCTACTGCCTTCTCCCTGTGAACAATGCAATCTGCTCCTTTCGTGCCCTGCTTTCAGAACAGGAGGAACAAACAGGCAAAACATAATTTACAGTCTTGGTTTATCTGTCTCCACTGCCCATCTGCTGATTCAAACACAGCGGAATGTGTATGTGTGCATTCAGAGAGATGGCTGTCATTAGCGTAGCGAAGTTAACCAATGTATAAAAGGCAGGATCAGATCAGTGATAAAGTTTCCACTTCATTACGGATGTCAAAATTCTTGCTGAATTTTTTTCCCCAGAAGTATCTAGCTTATTAAATTTCACATGCAAAACCATCTCCGAGAGAGCATTCAGGAATCAGTTACTTGGAAGCCTTCAGGATTAAAATATAAAACCAGATATTTTCTTAATAAATTTAGAGAATTAGAAAAACTGGACATATTAACATACATCTCTGTTTTCATGGCTGTAAAATGATTGGATTCTTGTCTCATCGAATTTACATTGTAGAATCTGAATATAGTATGATTAGACATTATTTTAACAACTACATTACAATACAATTTAAAATAAAATGGCCCTTTACATCACACTAATATCAGTGTTTTAAATAACAAAGGGAACTTTTTTTTAAATAAAGGAAAGGATTAGCATTTAGTTCCAATCAGTATAAGCAATGCTGTACCAGTTGGTGTCTCAAAGATTCAGGATTTTATTAATATTCCAGAGATGCATTTGTGTTGCCTCTGGGTACACTGAAAAGCCACTTAAACTGCACTTAAAGCAGCACTACAGGATCAAATTGATGTGCATCAACCATTTACAATAAAACTTGATTATTATAAAGGCATACATATTTGCATAATTACATGTTTGATTTTTTGATAATGCAGCATACACTACAAAATGTTGCTTCATGTAAAAAGACATCGTCAAAAAGCACCATCTGCTGTAGTGTTTGATGCACTGCAATGTTTGAAAAATTCTGAAGGTAGATTGGTGCAAATCAAAGGAGAAAGCAAAGGAGTTTTGCTAGAACAAGGGGCTCAGGGAAGGTGGAGGCGACACAGTACAGTGTGGACCTTTTGTTAGGCTGTCATCTGTTTCTCTCTGGCTATTTTTAAATAAAATTTTCAGGGGACAAAGGTGAAAGACAACAGAGCAGCACATCCTACACTCCACAGAACATAGGATTCAGAACTTGAGAGCATTTGGCATAAACACTTTTTTTGATGTTTTTAATTAAAAAAAAAATCAATATCTAATATATGCAATGAAGGAATTATAATGGAAAAGAAAGCAAACTTAACATGAATGAATCTTTTCAAAGAAATCTCTATTAAGCATCACAATAGCTTAAAAGACATAGAACTTGGAAGTAAGAATATCTCCATATTTTCTCAATTCAAAGGAGGAAGCCACCTGACCTTCAGTAATATCTGACCATATCTGAGCAGCCTCAACAGAAGCCCAATGGGTTCAGGAAGTCTGATGCTAAGATTGCAGAAGTAAATGTCTCTCTTTGATTACAAGAAGAAGCAAGCACTTCTAGACTCAGCACTGTTAGCCCAGAGTTCTTATATTCCTAAAAATATGCGTCATTTTGATTAGCACTACATGTCTATCATTTTAATACCACAGGCTTCTTTCAAAGTGGATTTTGAGACAAGACATTAATCAAATGTAGTTGTAGCTGTTTGTAATATTCTGCCATCCTGTGGAGTTTTATGCAAGCATCTAGAATACACACACACACAGAGAAATGGGTCATCTGTGACTTCTTCCAAGTCTGCTGCTACCTCTGAGCTATGCTGTGAACATTTTTGGACATTGTGCTGAGTAGTAAAGCACAGCACAGACCCAAGGCACGGAGGATCTGGCAGGGAAGTCAATAGGCATGTAAGAGCCTGTTGCTTCCCAGTAGGAGCTCATTCCTTCACAAATTGGCCTTTGGTAAGCAGTGTGAATCATTGCTCAGGGGCTGGATTACAAGGTGGAAATCAGCTGACAGAACTTGGGCAACTCGTTTCACTTTTCCATGCTTTCCATTTTCCTTCCTCCTGTTTTTCACATCACATTAGTTGAAAATTACAAAACTCTTCAGGGCAAGGATTTTTTCATAATACAAATTTCCAGCATGCTGGGTATTAAACAAGCTTTTATCTCTGTGGGCACCTCAAGGTATACCAGGATACGAACAACAGTTGGATTATATGCTGTGTGTGGGATAAATATCAAGTCAATTAAAAAGCATCTTTAACAACACAATCTGACTATAAAGTCCAGCGGTCACGAACAACATCTGGCTCCAGGATGTATTCTACAGACCATGACACAAAAGAGCTTCAACAACAGATGAAATTTTGTCCAGACACCTGAAGGAAAAATGTGGTTGTGTATGTGTGAATGCAAATATCTCAAAACCTTTTGTGCCCAAACCACAACAGCTTGCATGTAGATTCACTGAAACCAAAGGGATGGCCATAGAACTGGAAGCCCTAAAGCTATATTGCTGGCCTGTTAGGTTATGCTACATCTGGACTATAATAAATTTACATTCCAACCAAGAAAATAGCCACTGCTGTATAGTTATGAGACAGATTTTGTTTCGCATTATGAGGCAGAATGTGGTTAAGTCCTCTGTTAGGCATCAGACAATTAAACATCCAGGTTTCTTACCCTGACTTATCAGGTACAGTCGTAGCTTGGCATCAGAGATGCCGAACACCCACGCTGTCATTGACTTAGATCAGCACTGTGAAATCCAGTGCTTCTGAAAAATCAAATCTTTTGTGTGTCTTGCAGAAGAGTATGAAATCTTTTTTTAAAATAACCAACATATTGTTCTGTGTACACAGTTCACAAAAACTCAGAAACATTTATCTGTTGATATTTTCCCCATACCAATCATTTACTGGATTGAACTGGACTGCACTATGATGCAGTGTCATGCCCTGTCTGCACTTGAAGCAGAAACTGAATGGTTTCTTGCTTATCAGGTACCCGCACTGAAAAGATAATGTTATATTTATAGCATAATATGGAAAATAACCCCAAATTATAACAAAGCCTCAAAGATGTCTGTACTTCTTTCCCACTGAAGTCTCTAAATGCATTTGGTCATAGCACTCAAAAAGGAAACAAAACCAGCCAGCAGACACAAATCTTTAGAAACAATGAGTTTCCCTTTTGTTCCTTAATATTCTGCTCTTGGTGAGCTTCTCTAACAAAGTCTGCACTAATCGTTGCTAGAATCAGCACAGCAACGGCTGCTATGCAAAGTCTTTTTCCCCACCCTCTCTGCACTAGGCAGACAGGGTTTTTCATTACATATATCATTTTCAACTTGCTGCAGTGATTCCACAAAGACAAGAGGATTTAGAAAGCTAATGACTGGGGGTGGGGAGCAGGCTAGAGTTGGAGCTTCAGTGCTGTTTAAGGCTAGATACTATGAGTGGCTTCACACACGAGCACTGCCACTGATTTTATTTTCATTGCATGGCACTGATAGACTTTGACATCAAAATCATTCTTCTCAAGTTAATAAATCAAAATTGCGGGGGGAGGATTTTTTTGTTTGAACATTCATTGCTACAGGATTTAGGGCAAGGCTCATTGGTCATTGCCTTGCTCTGGTTGTTATTGTGCTGCAATGACAGCAGAACTATTTATCTTTTAGTTGCTAATTAAGAACAGAAGTGAAGAATAGGTTTGGTCTGAATATACTATAGTATCTAGGGACCATTTACTACATCATAATGAGATGCAATAGATGCTGTAACTCTGTGTATCTACAAGTCTCGCTGCTTTATTATTAGGAAAAAAATTTCATCTTGCAAGTTAACTGACACAAAGTTAACAGTTTATAAATAAGATTAACCTGAACGAGAAAAACAACATTCCCCTCCCTCTTCCCACGTGAAAAGATACACCCCTTTCCAAGCTCCCTTAAAGCACAGAGCACTGTCTCACCAATATCACTACCCTTGCTACTGTTCAGCACTTAGGTCTAACCCACCTTTTGCAGACATGTCATCAATACTGCCTGCCACTTGGGAGAACAGACTCTACTGATTACAAAATACTGGTTCTATAAATCTGATAATTTTGATGATGGAATAGGAAATTTTAGGCTTTCTTGACCCTGAAGAACCAAGAATAATTGCAGATTGATTGTAAACCAATTAAGGTTTAAGAGCTCTAATCTGAGAGCTCTAAATTGTGAATATAATTTCTTTCTCCTAGGGGAAGAAAACAAAATAGACAAAACAAAAAAAAATAAATTTCTGGTTACCTTTCTGCATAGTAACTTAAGATGTGGGTGAAGCTGTTAATTCAGATCTGAGTGTTGAATTATGACTTCAAATTTCTCATAGTTACCACCAGATCAAACTCAGAAGCTTCTTTCAATGACCAATATTCACTGATATGTCAGGCAGAGAGGGAAAAACGTGGTGAACATCATAGAACACAGGCATATGGCCAAGTACAAGCAGCTTTGGTCCTTGGGGGATGTTCTCTTCAACACTTCACAGATGTTAATAAACACTAGTTGTATCACTGGCCCCACTTCAGCACCAATTCCCTCCTTAAATGCAGAATGTTGGACAGCTGAGAAGCCTCAGGGTATGGTACAGCCTTTGAGAAGGTGTTCTCCAGACTGACCACAGCAATCTACTCCCATTGTGGCAGGTCAACACTGTCCTAAGGGCTGGAAACTACAAGGATTAGTTAATACCCTTTATTTTACATTTAAGGCTATTCCCTGCAACTATATCCTGCTGCCAGTGCTCAGTTAATAGGCTCCTGTAGTGAATAACATCATGTGCTCTGTCAATTATTAATAATGAGACAAGCGTTTTCACATCAGAATGCCAACTTGTAATGTGATGAGCCTGTATTGTACGAGTGTATCAAAGCACAGTCTCATAACATCACTAGTTTACTAAGTGAACTTTGAACAAGATTTATTCCCCAGTCTGTTCAGTCCTAATTTTCACAAATTTTGAAAATAGAAAATGTCTTTTCCTTGGCAACATTTTTAGATTATGGTTTGTATGTTAGGTGCTTGATTTACTGATACATTGCATTTATTCTAACACATCATTGATCCCCTGTCTCATACATCAGATTTAGTTACTTTTTTATTGTATAATTTCTAGGCGACGGTGGCTATCCATGATAGAAACAGTTGATGGATCTAATTTGATTTTGCCCTTATACCAGCAGAAGTTCACTTACTAGTTCACTTATTCAGAATTCATTGATCACTCAAAGATCTTCTGGGACTGTGAAACCTCATTCTCGGTGTCTTTTCCAATAGTCAAAGCATAGACTCAATACCACATCTGACATCCTTGCAGTCTGCCTAGTTCTGCATAACACAGCAGTCGACCATGGGGTTATAGTCAATGATGGGACTCTCATAAAGGATGACAAGGCTAAATCTTACTGACTTCAGACATGCCAAAATGCTAGATCTTTCTGAAAGGTGGGTTTGCTGATGATAAGCAAGGGGCAGCTCAGTGACAACCATATCTTTAACAAGGAAAAGGAAGAATCGGGAAAGGGTGATTAGAGGCGAAAAAGTCAGATAGTAAAGGACAAAGAAAATGCAGGGGTTTTACACACAGATCCATAGGTCTAAAAGCAAAGAAATTGCACTACTTAATATAGGAAGATGATGGAATTCCTTTATCTGTGGCTTACTGTTCCCAGCTCAAACACAAGATAGTGTCCTGTGCACGGCCCATTCAGTTCAGTGGCAAGACAGCAAACCTCGTGGAAGGTACTGTCAGAACAATAATCACTTTAAAAGAGGTTGTAAAGGTCTTCTAGTCACGAAGTGCACTCAAAGAGGCAAGACGAGGTTAATGAAACTTCAATAACTGTTTATGTTCAGTAAGGTTACTTCATCTTGAATTTTTTAGAGCAGATAAGGTGGAAAAGAAAGACATTGGGAAGGTGGATGACATTTAAGAGAAGCAGTATTAAAGTCCTCCATTACAAGTAGACAACTATTTTGTCAACAGCAAACACATTTATCTTCATCTGGGAGAAACAATTGATAGTTCCCGTTACCTGAGGGAATTCTGAACTTTGAGCTAATCCTTGCACCTATTGTACAATTTTGCAAACATACATCAACATTTAGGTTACCAGTTTTGGAACAAATGCATTACAAATATGAGTTTCTTTAACAGAAACAAACATTATAATCAGAACAGACACTCTTTAATCACAGATTGCTTTCTGAACACATTTGTCAGTCTCATTTCAAACTGTCTGAGCACCTGAGCTTCCATTTCTCCTCTCTGGAAAGTATTCACCATAGTAAAAGCAGCCAGCTATGCTGGGTAACTTTGCTCTGATAGGTATTGTTCAGTTTCTCTTTTTTTCACTCATCCTTTGGAGTACATGAAAATATTTTTCTACCTGTGTGCTTAAAACCCATTCACAATAATCAGCTGCTGCCTCTTCTTTTCATAATCTTGTTTCTATTTAAATAGGCACTAATGTTGCTGTGCCCTATCAAGAGACTCCGTCAATAGTTCCAAAAATGCAAAAGTCACAGGGGAAAATGACGGGGCATTACATTCCCAGTAACATGGGATTTAAAATCCCTTGGTTGGCTTGCAGGCTATGATACTTGCATTTAGAACTACTGGTTTATTTCAAATGGAATTTTATTCAAACAGAATGAAAACATAGCTTCTGAGGCAAGAGCGGAAGCCTTGGAACAGAGGGGGAGTGATCCCATACTTAACATCACCACTCAGAGCTGTGATCACTCTCTATTTTGCTACAAACACACTGTGCAGCCTTAGTCAAGTCACTTAGGGGTTTTTTGTGGCTTAATCCCCCATTTTTGAGATAACTATGACTTAGACTCCCTATCTCATAGGCACACAGTGAGGATAAATGCATTTTTAAAAGAATTAATATATCACAATATAGTGATAGGAGTTCAATACCCTGCATACAGAGTAATTTATCTTTTTGTCTCCTGGATCAAGTACAGTTTCTAGGTGTGTGCAATAATAAAAGCCTATTAATATATAAAGAAACCTTCATCCCTAGATTCCTGTATATGAAACCATGAACGGAAACAAAAACCTGTACATATAGAGTGGAAATGCTGGAGTATAAAAGAATTTTTTCCTTAATTGCAATGGGCTTAAGACAAGGATAGGAACCACAAGCTAGACATAAACAAAAAAAACTATCTGTTCCAACAGAATAAACAAAAAACACAACAAAACCAAATAACTGCAAAACAAATTCATAAATAAAGTAAATATATAAGTATTTAGACACATTTGAAAAAAGAAACTCCTTAATGTTATCTTGTGTAAGGAATATACTATAATTTACTAGTATATGAATTATATACTGTTCCCAGGGTGAAACCTCTGTATTTCTTGATCCAAACTGCTCTGCCTATAAAATAGCTTTATTAGAGTTTAGCAATGTTAAGAAAAAAGTGAAGGTAATGTCTATAGCTCCCATTAAAAACCAGATCATATATTTTATGGTGATTATAGTGTAATATACTACAAAAAATGAGTTTTCACCAAATATTCAAAATTATATATTTATTCAAATTCCCAGAGAAAAATCAGACTTGTGAATTGTGCAGATTATATAGCCAATAAAATATTTATTGTTTTACAATGTATATTGTTAACAGTGTTGACTACTTTTCACTAAGGTGACAGAGAAATGAAAAATTAACCAGTGCATAATATAAAGGGGGGCGGGTGGGGGGGAGGTTGAGTCCTAGAGGTAGTTCATGAGCATACAAAACAGATTGTATTCAGAGCTATAATACAGAAATTCGTCAGTGAAGAAGACACCAGGGCTGAATACCTGACAGCAGAACAAAACAGAGAACAGCATTAAAGCCTTGTAGTTGAGGTACTGCATGCAAATGCAGGAAGAGCTGAATTAGTAATGTTGAAGGTCTAGCTAACATAGACAGTGGCTGTGTCAATGAGTGTTTTAATGACATCTTACTAGTTTTAAGGACTAAGTGCATACATGAAGCCTGATGGAATTCTACAAGTGCAGTGAACATGTGGTCTAAAAATAGGTTTACAAAAACAAGTACATATTTGAATATCCTCCTTCTCTGCAACTTCATAAACCAACCTGTGAAAACCACACACGTGGTTTGAGGTGGATTTTCTTGTTTTCAGCATTAATCATAATCACTATCAATGAACCTCCTCTTGTCTACCATTTATTCTTTTACAAAATTTACATGAATATTCATTTTAATTTCAGCTACAGGGTAACAAATGGTGGTCATGCTATGAAAGGAAAAATTGAATAAAAAATAAAAATTTTAAAATATCCCCAAGATATTTTGCACCTTAATGCTGTGACTTCAAATGCATCATTTTGTCCTCTTGATTTTGAGATGACTTACAGAACTTCCTAACAGAGGACAAGGATAGAGGTAGGCTGGCAGCATCAGAGAGAGTAGGAGTTGCTCTGGCCATGCTGCACAGAAGGGCATTTCTGACCTGACCTGGCTCTTCACAAATTACAGTGTCTAAAAAAACAAATACCCCAATACTCTGGAGTGAGGACTTTCATCATTGCCCATGGTCTCTCTATTTTGGCTTTTCGTCTTCCTGTTTTCAGCACAGACCGCACCAAATATGACAGTGCAATTGCACACTTCAAGTGAGCATGTGTCAGCCTGACAAAATGCTGAAAAAACAGCATTTGAGCTCAACCCTATTTTGTAGCTGTGGCCGAGCTTGACCCACACTCCTGCCCATCGTTTTACATGGGAGCAGATTCCTGAAGCTGAGGGTAGGGACTCCCCTTCCTCTGTGGGAGAAAGCCCAGGCTGCTGAAACAGCAAAAATATATTCTGCCTCATTCTCCATAGCCCTTCTCCTCTTCAAAGCACCATGGTGCTGAACACTGGCCAGGAAAAGCAGCTACATCATAGGGCTCGGAATATAACAACAACTGTCTTTCTCCCCTCACCCTAACTGGTCACACTGCTTGATATTAAATGGCACTATTTGACAATGAAAAAGTTTGCAGAAAATTTCAGAATTAGCTTTACTAAAGAAACTGGTCCCTCAGCTATACTAGTTCATGTTAAAACAAAAATTATACATTTCAGAAAGCCCTTGGAGACACATGCCAGACACATTTCTCAGGCCAGGCACACATCTGCCACAGGTCCTGCTTTTTGAAGGGGAGGACAAAACAGATGAAATTAATTGAAAAATTCAGGTTAGATGTTCTCTTAGGATCTTACAGTTCCTGCATTTTTAGGTGCTTGTTCTGTCAGCACTTGACACCTGCACATTTTTGAAACCTTTTTTGATTTACACTGAAGCAGCTGGATTATGCCATCAGACAGCATGAGCTCAGTGCAAAACAATGCTGTTGTCTGCAAGTTTCTCGTGTGCAAGGCAGGAGAAGGAGGAGATAAACTGCATTCCAACTTTTTTCTGCTTAGACAGACTACAGCTTGGAGTCTCACCATGTGGCTACACAACATCAGGGCCATATCTAAAAACCTGCCTGTCTAAAACTAGGTTCCTAAATCAATGCTTGAGATGCCTAAAAATCAGCCTCTTGCAAAAATTAAACTATGAGGAAGCTTTTTTGCTACCAGTCAAAGCTTCAGTATTAGTGAATGCACTTTGGTACCTAAGTCCAGGTTCTCATTTTAAGAAATTGTAGACTAGAACCAGACCCACCTTGATATTTAAATGCTCTGTAGAGTGGAAAAAGCTGAACAGGTCTGGATACCTGCACAAATGGGTAGGTGACAGCCAGGCAGAGCAGCCATTCCACCCCACCGACTTATTGCTGTGGAACGAACCTCACTGCTGAGGATAAAGATAGACAAGGCACAGAAAATTTGCAGCTTTTTACACACACAAAGCAAAAGGATTAAAAACGCTACATAGAACAAAGATTTTCAATAGATCAGCCACACAACTCTGTGGAAGGAATAAAGGTTTCATAAAAGAATAAATGAAAAAAAGTTTTCCTGAGACTATAGGCAGCCCTAGAGACTTTTAAGTATTAGTCAGACCAAAGGCTGCCAGATGCTTCCAGAGCCCTGACTGCTCCCTGGGGAGCTCAGGCCTTTCCAATGGGGCGAGGTAGGTCAGCTGGAGACTAAAAGGTACAGAGTTCTCCAGAGAAAGATTTTTTTGTTATGTTTGTCTCTAAGTGTGTTTCCTTCATAAGATATGGCCTGAGGGTCCATTATGTTTTCTACTTAGATATTTTATTACGGGGAAAGCAGTGACACTTTTTCTTTCTTTTGACTACTTCCCTCACTTGAAGAGTTTTGCAAAAACCTGATGCCTAGCTAACAGTGGCTAGGTCATGTTAACAAACAACACTACAAGTTCTGTCTTTAACAAACTAACTCAGGCCATTCAGTCAGCAGATCTTTCATTCCCATCCTCCATAAATTTTTTCGTTTGCCCCACTCATTTCCCAAAGTAAAGGAACCTAACAGCTAAATTATTCTCTTTTTTCCACCTTTCCTCTAAATTCTTTATAGCTTAGATATTGCAGTCTGAAGATCAGAGTTTATTCCCCATTTCCATCCAAAGTAGAGTAAGGCGGAGCTCTTGTACAACAGATATATATAACAATGTACAATAAATGCCTTTATCATTCTTTCTTCACCTCTAGCACAGTCCTTTCCCAACCCTAAGGAGTTCTAAGCATGAGTCACCTGCTCATCCCCATGACACTCCTGCAGCTATGGGAGCTGAGCTGCCCACAGTAAAAAGTGCTTTGGGCACATTATATAATTTTACTTGTCTATGTTTTTCAGTCTCTCATCAAGTGATAACAGCAAAAGTTCCCCAAATTATAAATAACCAAAACAACATTTGTAGCGAAATTCTCATACTTACTTAGGGCTGCTTCTTTGAAGCAACAGGAATGGCTGCATAGGCAGTACATGGACTCAAGAACTGGATGTGATATGCAACCAGAAACAAAGTTCACTTTTTTGACCATATATTCTCCAGGGAGCACTAGCAGGAGATAACAGAAGTCTGTGGAAAACAGAAGGTCATTATTTTAAAGCCTAAGAAAAAAACCTTGGGAACACGTAAGGAAATGCAAAGCCAGAAGGTAAGGCTGCCTTTCATTAGGAAAAGGCCCACCACTGCAAAAACACCCCTTATCTTCATGGGAACGCAGCCATGAATAACTCCTATGACTCCCACTGAGATTCAGACCTCCGTGTTGGAGGTGCTGCTACCAGAAGCAACAGTTTATTCCCTATGATGTATTCAATTCAGAAAACACATTACTTTCTTCATTGCTCTGTTTTTTCTTTAAAGTGATATAAACCCTCACAGAGCAGTGAGAAATTTCGTTAAAATATTGCATAAGGTGCTTATCTTTGGAAAAGCAAGCATCTGGCCTCATGGAAGACCTGAGTGAGAAACAATGAAAACACATGCCTGCCAGACTTGCACAGCTTTTTAAAAAGATCTAAACAACTACAAGAATCTACTTTAAATTCCTATCAAATATTTCAGAACTGCTTGTTGTAAAACAATTGTTTTTAATTGTATTAAACAGTAACAGTACAATAACTTGAATAATTCTTACCCTTTTAAGTTTATCTGATGAGATGTCAATATATAATATGTTCTTAAGAGCACCAACTATTGGCTTTACAAGCTCTGTTTATTCAGTTAATCCCAGGACCTCAGTTCAGGGTACCATAGCCTTCATTCATTTACTTTCATTTCATTTCATATGAAGACAACATAACTCTTAGGACAGATTTTTCATGGTGAATTGCAACATGCTTACTATACTTAAGATCTTGTTGAGATGGAGAAAATCTTCATAGTGATGTGTGTTAACATACATAGTTCACTCATTTTTTTCTAGAAAGGGATGGTGATACATATATCTATATATATAAAATGTATAAATTTATATACTTCTATATTTAAAAAAATATTTAAAATAAGAACTCCATTAAGAGCAATGATTCATTTTCATTTACACCTCAAGAGTCTAACAAAATTTCCACCAGGGTGTCCCATCCATGCCCAGGACAGGGCACAAAATAAAAACAAGGGATGATCAATTTAACAAAACTGAAGAATGACTTAATGGGAGGTACATTCTCTCTTTTTTCTGAAAGATATGTTGCTTCTCTTTTCATACCTGTGACTCAAAAGAGGTGACTCCAGGTATCTAGTTAAACATAGAAGAGAAAAAAAAATTGCACATTGTTGTCAGATGCAGCTGTGGTTTAGATACAAAATACTGAATCTGATACAAACAGATGATAATCCTCTAACAGGGTAAATTACTACAAGTTATTTTCCTGTAATTTAGAGAAGCGCTGTTGCTTCTTGCTAAATTTTCTATGGAACATACATATGAATATATATGAATGCTTATGCCAAAACCATCTGAAATGAGCAGTTCAAATCCCTTTCCCTACAGCCTCCTCCACACCAGCTGATAGAAGTCCCCTCTCACTGCGACATATCCTCATGCCTTCCCTTTTCCCAAGGGCACTTGTCACTTTGCAGCGACATTGTGGAAGCGGAGGCTCAGCACATGGGTCTGAGGACAGCTTTCTGAAGTAGGGACAGCCCAGTTTGGGGTGGGTGCTGCCAGCCATGCCACAGTGCCAGGCTACACCATCCAGGGCCAGCAGCACTCATGCAGTTGCTTGGGTTTTTCTGCCACTCTACAGGAAAATGCAGAAAAGTTTCAGACTGGAGGACCTGATATTTGTAGCTGCTTGTTAATACTCAAATAAAAATTTAGTGCATGTGAATAAAACCCATATGTACTCAGTGCAGAGCCTGATCACACACATGCACACTCTGTGATACCAAATGGAAAGGAACCAGCATTTACCTGTGATTCTAAGGCCAAGTATTGCCTTTGCCTAGAATGTAACTGCTCTGAGACACAAGACAGATGGGATAGAAAGATGTGAAGTGCTACAAATAAAATCTAAAACTGAACTTTTAAATATTCATTCTGAACTATAAAGCGAGCTGTGGCTTTTGTGTGCTACAGATGGCTTGGAAATGCAGTGCAAACAAAGGACCAATTTTTGAATACTCATAGCTGCTCTACTATAATAGCCGGAGGTCTAAAACTCCAGGGGTTTGAGATGATTCAACTAGATCCTCTTACCTGCCAAATTTCATCAAAGCAACATTGCTTTTACCATCTTATAAGGGATGAAAGAAATATGAATAGTGCGGGGTTTTTTAATGAAACATGGACTGCTTAAGCTTGAACAAAAAATTACAATATGAATGGAATGTGCAAGGTAAAGGGGAAACCATCTTCATATTATACGTACTTAAAGCATCTTATAAGATGAAATCTGTACTTTTTATAGATTGAAAGATTAAATAGAAATATTTTGTAGATTTAGATAAATGAAGGAAATAAAACCAAAAAGAAGCATAATAAAAATCCCTGCCAGTCATAATCAATGAGAAACAGCTGACTGATTGCCAACTATAGCCTTATATTTAGACCTAGGAAAGACACATGTTTCTTTGTAAGGAAGTCGGGCACGACCTCATCAATCAGAGATTATTCTCTGCATAACAGTTTATGGAAAGAAACCACTAAGACCAACTTCTCATCTGCTTTCCAGAGGCCAGCTGGTATGAATACAACTGGAAATGGGACTAAGCCCAACTAGCGCTGCTGCTAAGACCATACACTGCTGCATTAACATAGCAGTAAATTAGTATTTTCTGATGCTATTAGCTACTAGCAAAGATTATAACTCTTTGGCTCTAGAGAGGGGATAGTCTCACAACTTTTGGATGTATCTGAGCTTCTATAAGAATGGAACTAGACAACGAAATCCAAAAGAGAGGTGGAGTGTCTGTGGGGGAGCAGCGATTACCCAAGAGGGAGAGAAGACCCCTGAACTGCCAACAGTTCTCCAAACACAAAAGCCACAGAGACAAATGTGCAGCACTGAATCACAGCTAGAAGCCAGGTTTATGGGTAATTACAAGGTGCGACTGCCAGCTGAAGGGAGAGAAAGTCCTGGATTAAGAGGGAAAGACATTAAGGTTTTGATAGAAAGTGTAACCATTCTGTAATAACAGTGAGAGCCAAGAGACAGTCGCAGTCTGATACCAAGTGATGGGTGAAAGACAACAAGTGGGCTATGTTATCTGTGAAATCAAGGGAATTAGCTAGGAGGGATGTGCAGAGGGAGGCAGCCTGGACAGCATGAGCTGTTGGGGAAGGGATGGTTGCCACAACAGATAGCAGGAATTTTTGCTGCATTTGTCAAGTTTAGAGAAAAGGATTCTGTGAAATATCAAGCTATGGGAGTTGGGTTACACACTTTAATTGTTTCCAGAAAAGACAAGAAAAGTGGCAGCTTACGGCAGGAAACCAGCCTGCTGGTTTGGGGAACAGCGCAGGTAAGATGTTTGAATTGAAGAGAAAACCTGCAACCTTGCTGCAGAGACATAGGATCCTTTACTGCTGGCAGGAAGAGAGGAAGGAGGACTTGGTAAAGCCTGAGAAAGCAGGCAAGAGGGCCAGGGCCTCCCTTTCAATCATATTTGTCTTGTGCGGAATCTGTATCTATCAGAGTGCAAGCAGGGATTGCACCCTGACAGGGGGCTTGGCCACTGTTCACAGCTAAGACAAGAAAGAGGCAGATGAACAGAGGGGAAAGGGCAGGATCCTCTGGCAGAAAATACAGCTTTTCCAATGACCTTGCTGTCCTTTTGAGAGTAACTGCTTTCCAGGACACAGTGTCCCAACAGGACACTTAAATGCCTTCAGCACAGTACAGTACTCAGAGATAAAACCGAACAACTTTTCATGAAATCTGCCTCCGATAAAAACATCTTTATTGCCCTGGGCTAATGTGTAAGTTAGTGAGGGATTATAGTTCAGCTTCTGCAGCCATTTTATGTAATGGGAAAAAAAAATCCATATGGACCTCATCTGTTAGTCCTCTAAAATATAAAAAGTGTTAATCTGTACTTCATCATGGTAATAGGCTATCAGCTATTTTCCTAAACCCTCACACTCACTGCTGTCATTCTAGGCAGAGCCAATCAACCTCAATCATCTTCTTGTGACTTGCTGCACTGTGCCCCTTCCTTTTGAACATGCATAAATCCTAATTATTTTTTAATCCTTTACTAAAACACTGGCAAAATGAATGCTCCCCTTACAGCATAAAGATGTGGAAGTTTATAGGCGCAGGAGCTGCAGTACTCCAGGGCGTCCTCTGAGGAAGCTGGCAGGGCTTGGCAGAGGGCACCATTGCCTCTCCAGGAACAATCATCTCCTGGCTTCTCCTGCTCCCCTTCTGGAGGGACAGAAAGTATTATAGTGAGGTTATATTTGTGTGTTCTAAGGTCACAGTGACTGGTGTTAAAATAGCATAAACCTAACCCTGAGGTGAGTTTGTTTGCCTACAAATGTATGCATTTGAATGCTTACTTAAACTGCCAGCCCCCTTCCAGGATATGGTTTCCTCAGGGGCACCCTGGTCTGCACCTTCCATCAAGGGCCTTCTTCTGGGCTGTCTCTGCCCTTCTCATCTGATGGAAATGGGGTTCCCCTGGGTCTCCCTTCCCTCTAGTCTACTCCCACCTGCAGCCTAAATGTGCATACCCAAGCTTGCCTGTGCTGTGCATTACTAAGAGAAAATACTCCAAAATCAGAAGACTAGCTTTAAAATTATAACTTGATTTCAGTGATCACAAATACAGTTCAGATTGAAGTTTTGGCTCTGTTCACCTCTGCTGCAGAAAGGAGAAGTCTAGCTCTTCATAAAATACCAAGTGTTCAGTGAGACCCAGAGCGAAAGAACAGTTATTTTTGTTGGTCTGTTGCCTTCTCTAAAGTCTGTAATACAGCGATTCATGCATACATATCAGGAGAGGCAGCAGGGCTGTCACCACCAGTTTGCTGCCTAATGCCTCATGTTTGTGGTAGCAAAGATCTGTCTCCTGCCAGCTCCTGCAGAGCGGCAGGGTGGGATCAGGGATCCCACAGGGACAGGTATTGTCGGTTGTCTCTGTGTCTTCATCTGGAGACACAGGTGGAACATGCACCATGTGCTGCTCTGGCTTCAAAACACTGCTCGTGGCCTGTTCTCTTAGCAACTGTTGATAAAGTAGGAACTGTCACACTGCACAAGTAGCAGATACATGCACACACAGTGGGGTTCATACCACATTCACACACCAACCGATGTTCCTACAGTTGTCCTCATGCAGTTGACTGAGCAGGACCTGTGCTTATAGAGAGCTCTTGGGCTCTCTTGAAGTCAAAGCATTATATAAAGTGCAAACTCAAGCATTATCATTCCTTTACCACTAGCATCTCAGCATTCTTCCAGCTCCACTCCATACAAAGTTTCCATTCCTGCCACGAAAATAAACAAACCAGAGGAAACTCATGTTGCCTACTTTAATGTTCCAATTCCCCAGCCTGTAAAGGACTATCTACATTGCAGTACAGTTCTGTCCAAGCCTTAACAGTTAACTCTCCCCCAGGAATCACTTGTTATTGGGGAAAGAAATGCTGAAAAATCAGGGCCCTTACTGCAGTTTTTTATAGAACAGATCACCAGTTCTGGGAGATCAATGGGATAAACATGGCCCAAACTGTTTCCTGTATCATCATAATAAACTTAAAAAGATGCTTTTATAAAATGTACTTCAATTGGAGGAACTTACTTTTTAATTTGCAATTTTAAATGTGAGCATGTTATAACTTGTAGATGAACATTTCTATAAAGATAATTACATGTGGCAAGACAGAAAAACTTTTTAAAACGTTTTCTCTTGAATGTGTGCCTGAATTCATTTACAACTGTTGCTGCTTTAAACACTTCAGGCAGAATAAGTGGATGGCACTAAACAGCTTAGCTGCAATTATTATGGAATGTCTGAGGTATAATTTCCCCTGCGGTTTTGTTAGGCGTGCAAAATTCATAATTCTGATTTGTGGCAGGTACTTATTACCCATCACAGGTGGAGATATGCAAATATTATTCTAGTAGGGGTGAACAGTCTTTATTTCAGTATTCAGCTATTAACGAGATTTGTGAGTCTGGTACTCTGGGGCCATTTAATTAATTAGATGGTACAGATAAAATATAAATTGTTTTGTAGGCTACACAATTCCAGTTCTAGAAGATGTAAAATATGGGTAAATGAACTTAGTATGGACTGATTTACTGTTTCATGTGTGGCAGAGGGTAGAGGAAAATCCTGCCTGTTACTTTTGCCTATAATAATCCTGTACAGTATCCTTGCATTGTCAAGCATTGTGAGAAAGGGAAGTTATTTATTTGTCATTATTATTAAGAATGTCTATCAGTTATCCTCTTTATAAAAATTGGCTGGCATGCATCAAGCAAGCTAAAAATAGGCATTTTCTTTTATGGAAGCCAATATGTGCATTTAGATTTGGTAGGATAATATTGTCTCAAGGTCTGACACTTCTGTTTTAAATAAATCATTTCCACGGGATAGACAAACTGAAGTTGCTAGGGGGAAATGCAGAGGGAAGCTACAGCAGTATGTTAGCATCTAGGATTTCAAAGAATTATAGTAATTGGTTAATTCATATATTTCTTTTGCTAAAGTATGATCTCTCTACACCTCCAGAAGATTTCTGGAGAATTTTGAATACAGGAATTGGGGTTAAAAAAACCTCAACGTCCTTTTATGTCCCAAAGTGATAGTTATAATGGCCACAATAAAAGAAACAGCATTTACCAGGAGTTACAGCAAAGCGCATGGTTAGACATTCACCCTCCCCTCTTATGGAGGAAATAAAATGCACAAGGCATGAGACTGGAAATTGTTAGCAAACTGTCGGCATTTAAAGGCAGGCATTGACCATTATATTAGTTTTAAATTGCAGGAAAATACTACACTACACAATTACAGTACTATAAACATTGAATGAAAACCAGTTAGTTTTACTAAAGTAGGAGTATAAACAGCAGTCACTCTTATTGGTTTATTGAACATATTTTGGGGCCCATTCCAGCTGTCTTTATTAGCTCTAATGCAAATGATTTTGCACTGCTATTTTGCCAAGCTCTGGTAGCTGTACTGCTGCAAACAGAGCCTGCTGCTTTGTGTCTGCTGGAGACTTACCGACAAATATGATAAAGGATACATAAAATTAATAACAATACACAACTGGCACCATACAAGAAAAGGAAAAGTAAGAGGGGGAAATTATACTGTAAGGGTAGGAGCTGGTATGGTTTTGTGCATATAACTCAAAAGCATACAAGTTTAAATTTACATATATACCAGGAATTTCTCTGGTCACTTCCCCACAAGGTGGGCATAGCTGGTCATGGCCCAGCACCTGTGTCCCCTGGGACCTGTCCACCTGCCTAGGAGCCTGAAAATAGATTCAGGGCTGACAGACCCCACCAAGGGCTGGGACTTGGGAGGAACAGAAAGAGTCTCATGGAGATGGGAGCAGGCTGGACAAGGACAATGGTGTCTGAGAGGGAGCAGAGCTTCTGGCGTGGGAGAAGGTCTGCAAAGACATAAGGACTGCATTTTACCCAAAGAAAGAGCTTCTGACTTTGGAGACATCCTGCAAAAGGAGAGGTGCAAACTCCTTTGACTAGCACTAGGGAATGACCTGGGAATATGGCTGCAGAAATAAATAAGCGTAAGGTAGAAAGCAGAGCAAATTAAAAGGAGAAGGCATTGATCGGGATCTGCGGAAAAGGGCCAGTCATATTTTGTGGGTGAACAGAATTGATCATGTAAGATATTTACTGTGGCTCAATTTTCAGTAAGAAAAGTCAATTGAGTATGTGGTGAGAAATTCCCTGAAGCAGAGGAGGCTGCAAAACCAGAATGATGTGTGGGGGAAAGAGCTGTAGGCAACCGAGTCTGAAAACGGGATTTCCAGCACAGGAGAGCAGTGAGTGTTTTCATTACAGCACCAGCACAGGTAACTTCACATTGAATTGTCAGCTGTGATCTGCACACTGAGAAACTTGGGGAATATGAGTGCTGGTGCAATGGCAATGCAGAAGGCATGCTTTCATGTTGCACTTGTGGGACGAGCTAGGAACATCACAATATTCAATTCCTAAATGTACGCAAGCTACCAGCAAGCACTAGAGACTGAGTGAATAGCTTGTATGGACAAACCGAGCAGAAGTACTGTGACCACAACTAGAGAAAATCTCAAGGAGGAAAAGATATTTTAGTTAAATAAGGAACAATATAAATGATAGTGATATCTAAGGAAATGTTTTAATAGAAAAACAATAAATACTTATGATGTTCAGACACAACGAGGCCAAGTTACCTGCAGGCTTTAGATAAAATTCAGCAGAGAGTCAAACTCATTTCAATCTCACTTCTCATAGCAATTGCAGAATGTGGACTGCATCTGCTCCACATAACACTAAACTGTTTAGGAAAAAAAATTAAGTCTACATTTCCACAGAATAAATACACCAGAATAATATTCTGCATTTCAATACCTTAAATTGGATAAACAACACCCCATGGGTAGAATCTTTAAAAGACCATTCCTGCAGAAGATGAAATCTAGAAAACAGTTTTAATTAAATCTTTCCAAGGACTTCATAAAAACCCAGGCACAGCAGCAGTGCTACATGCAGTACCTCTACAGCAGCTCTGAGCTATACAGTCCAAAATGAAGGAGGAGTTCTAGTATTTCCTGGGATTTTTTTTTCCCTAGGTATGCACACAGAAACACATCATTAGTTCAAAATCAATGCACAAATGAGAGATGTGATCAGAGAAGTACATCTGTTCACAGTAGCGCAGAGAGCAGTGCCATGGGCTAAGGGCACTTTCTGAGCCACTGAGGGGAGCAGTGCTGCATCAGGCATTTGATACCTCTCAACTCAAATAGAACTGCTGCCTGCTGGTAGGTGATTATCACCAGCGTTTTTTTCAGAATAATGTAAGTAAGCAATGTTTTAGGTGGCACTATAATATCTACCAGGCATAGTATTTGCAGAGGGATAGTGGAGCAAAAATGTGAAGAACCTCTGCTCCACCCAAAGACACTGCAGGGCAGGCATCACTCCCCTCCTTCAGCAAGTGCTCCTCAGCACCAGGAGCCCACCAGCTACATGCAAAGAACCAAATAGCCAGCTGGGAGGGGTCATAGGCACTTGAGGCCATGGCCCCATGTTGGGTGGCAAGGCAGGAGCAGAAGGAGGCTAAGATCCACTGAGTGCCTACAGGGTCAGAGACACAGAGCCCCTCAGCCACTGCTGTGTCACTGCACCAAGATGCTCAGGACAAGCAGCACCACTTGCTTTGAGTTCAGCTGAAAACATACCCACCCCAAACATTAGCACAGAATTTCTGCACCCCTATCATATGCATGGAACACTGGCAATCATGCAAGGCTGGGTAAGGGCTGGCTGGCCATTTTGAGAGTACTGAAAAGCAGGCTAAAGCTCTGTGCCATATGTATAGATGATGAGCTAAACCAAGAGCAGAGGATGTACTTGAGAAGAAAAAAACAACAACAAAACATTACCTTGGATGAAAAATCCAATATGCAGCCTAAACCAAAACAGTGCCCAGCTCCATCAAACCACCAGTTTGTTGATGATACCCTGCCTCCTGTTATAACAGCTATGTTTATTCACATATAGTGATTTTAAGCTGTATATTCAGCCAGCACAGCTCAGTGTAGCTCCCTCCCACCAAGGTATGGCAAGGCTGCAAACATGACTTCAGCAAGGTAAGATCAATTTACAGACACTAAGAAAGCACTCAAAAATTAATGCAACTAATCTCCTGATTTCACCTGACAGGAGGTATATTATTGATCTTTGCAATATGAAAGCACCAAAAAGAACAAACTCAGAACTGCACACTTTCATGTGCACCCTTGCCTCCTCTTGTCAAACTTAAAACAATCATATCCAAAGGGCTGCAGGGAGGTTTGAGAAACACACGTTCTTCCTGTACAATTTAATCATGGTGCGAAGAAAAGGCAGATAGGTGCTCCAAGAAGCCTGTGGTTGTGTAAACAAGACAGAGCATCACCTGAACCCGTGGCACAGGCTGAATCTCACAGAAATATATGCAGAGAGACTGACAGTTTAGGTTTTTAGAGTCTTTTCTTAATCTTTAATACACAATTGAGGATGTACAGGGACAAGCCTCCTTTATAAGCAAACTTCATTTTTCCCCATTTTCCCCCCTCACCTGGCAACTCCCTACATTGCAACATAAAGCAGAGCTCCTACAAAGGTTCTGCAAAGACTGACACTGCAGGGTGAAAACCTCCTGCACAGTAGGCACCCCCCTCACATCTGCCTGCTTTCTTCCACATACCACCACAGAAATGTGTCATGGGAATTTCCATCCCCAATAGGCAATATATAAGAGAGCAACACAAAATAACCCCACTAATAATCTCCAATATTTTCCCTATGTCTTCACTGTCTTTATTGTGGAAAAATGAGCAATTCCTCCAGGACAGGTCATTATTCCTTCACCCTAAACACACAGCATTACATAAGCCTACAGAAAGTCATGTGATGCACATTAACATCTGCCAATATTAGATTAAAAAATTATTTTTTTTTTATTGTTAGATATCTGTTCTATTCTATATACAACATGTACTGATCCATTATATGGATGAAACAGATTGAAAGTCTGACCCCAGGAAAGTTTTCATTGAAGACACTGAAAGTAACATTTTTCTTTTTACATTTTGTCTATTTTTTAAGCCTGAAAATTCCAGGTTACACTTAAACTTTCTGTCTAACACAGCACGGCAGCTTTCCAATATATATCAGTATGAGTCTCACAGCTTCCACCAGGTACATCACACTCTTCAGAAAGTCACAGGAGTGTTTCCAAACTTTCTATCAAAAACACTTTGTATCAAACTTCAGCTGTATTTAATATGCCATATTCAACTGCATCTCCCAAAAATTATCCTGCTCTTTGCTGGAAAGGGATAAGCTCTCATCCCTATCCTGTAAGGAGAAACATTATCCTCTATACTCAGGATTTGAGCAGAGTTTGAGCATAGGATGATGGAGAACTTCAGTGTATGGCTATGACATGATCTTTCTTCAAAATGCATTCAAGAGTGAATTTTGCATCCTACCAAAACACGGCACATCACAGAGCACACACACAATTTCATGGCAAACCATACTAGTGAGAACTTAGCTTAATATTTATCCTAAACTTTTTCTGTATTTTCCCTCACTCTTGTCTCTGTCTTAGATGATGAATAATTCCTCTGTCTTTTCCATTGTTTTTATCTCAAAGGTGTTATTGATTATGAATAGGTCCTTTAGGTCTTTCCAGTTCTACAGATCTGGTATCATTTTTATCAAGTTATTTTTTCTGCTGTTTTCTGTACTACTGTTTCTCCTCCTGCCTTTTCACCTTCCTTTCAAAGACTGGAAATGAGTGAGATGAAACTTAGTGGTCCTCTACTTACCCTAGAATTTCTGCTAGGTTTTAACTTGAATGTTGGTGGTAGTTCACATCTAACCACTACCCCATTATTGCCTATTTTGCCTTCAACATGCTCACATTAACCTGCAAAGATGGTTCTCAAATGAGTTCTGCTCTAAACTTCCTTAGTAATTTCATGTTAGCAAAATTCCTCTTTAAAAAAAATCCTCTTTGTTTTAGGACAATTTATAGCAATGCTTTTCATTATTATTGTCAGCTCATCCCTTAGCAAAAGTTTTGCTGCAGCCCCACTGGAAAGACTAATACTTTTTGTTGTTGTTTGTTTTTTGGGGTATTTTTTATACTGTATGTGTGTATTTCCAGGAGGAATACTACAGACTGCCAATTTTTTATTCTTCTCTTGGTTTGCAACATACCAAGTTCTTCCCCTTTAAGCTTATGTAAAGTTCTTTCTTCTTTAATCTTTACTGTGTTACTTGATCATATCCCCTATTCTTGGTATAATCACAATGCTTCCCACCTCAATCCTCCTTTACCCTCTATTTCTTGCTCCTGTATCAGCATTCACTCCTGTGAACTAGAGAGATGGAAGCAGATGAAAGACAGACTTCCATTTTCTTCTTTCTTTCTTTCTTATTACTTTATCAGAAGCTTATAATTTTCTCCAAAAATTGAGGTGTCACAGAGTACCATCAAAGGCTATGAGTTGTTTATCACATTTTCCCCTCAATCCATTAGAGTTCACTTGCATGACATCTACTCTAAGCACTTCTTAACTATTCTTTTCTATACCCTTAACAACATCCTGAAATGACAGCAGCATCTTCAGCAGACACGTTATCTCAGCACCCAATGTTTTGCACTCTGTGTACAACTCTGTATCAGTAATACCCTGTGTTGTACATCCCATACCAACCTGGATGTTCCACACTGAGCCTCACTGTACTGCACAAAATCATGAAGAAGGATATTTCCTTTTGGGAACCACCACGTTGTTTCCCTACAGTCAGTGAGTGCAGCAGCTCAAGGATGCAGCATTTTGGCCACTGGACACTCCACCACAGAAGCAGCAGAAAGAGTCTCTTGTACCAGATCGTTCAAATCACTGTGCTCCCACCACTGATGCTGTAAGTGCAGCTTCAGTGCACTGCACTCTGCTGCATGCACAGCGTGGGAAAATGCACCTCAACCGTGTGCCCTGCAGGGATTTAGTGATTGCTATTTGTAGCAAAAAGCTGTGGTTTGTTTCAACACTCAACCACAAATTAGCATGGTCACAATAACAGGCAAACTCTGGCATACCCAGAGGTGTTACATCCTTTTTGAAAGGGAAATGGCTCCACATATGCCATTGTCCTGCTGCCTCCCGAGTACCCTTTAGACTACAGCTCATTTTAGCCAAGTATCTTTCTGTTGGCAAGAACCACTAAGGGAAGAATTAACAATAAGATCATATGATTATGTCCAACGATTTAGAGCTGATATTAAATCCTTAGTAGCATTAGAATCACTGTAGCTTTCACTGTAGCCTCTGCAGTACACATACACATGCAGGTTACCACAAGACATTTCTGAATAGTACCTCTATGCAATGCACTAAAGTTTGATATAAATTTTCTGTTAGTAACATAATTTCACCTGTAAAAGTTCAGAACTCCTGGATTTCATAACTGTTTTCTAGTATCCATAAGAGATAGTAAAAGAAGAGATTGCTGTGGGAAAGGCTCCTCTCATGCTTCCATTAGTTCCAGAGAACTAATGTTCCAGCTCTGAGTTCCAGAGAACTCAGACAAATTAATTTTGGTGTCAGTGCAAAGGGTTTGGCTTTAGAGGCTTTCTCTGTGGAAATGTAGGTTTTGCTCACTGCACCGCTAATGAGAAGTAGAAAATTAATAAATGCATATATGCAATTAGGCAAATCAGTTTCCTTTAGTGCCTTCTGCACGGTAAAACAAAACTCATTGTTTGCTAATCAAATACTAAGGGCAAATCTTTTGTTGTGGACTGGGGGTTACTGTCAACAGGGAAGGAGAACAGACCTGCCATCGCACCTGCATGTGGGGAGATGCTGCATCCTGGCAGGGGCTGGAAGCACCAACTGCAGAGCTCCATCTGACGGAAACCCCTAATGGTATGTCTTTAAAACCTTCACACAGAAGGTCTAGTAGGTAACACATGTAGCTTTATGTATGTACATTTCAAGGGTTTGCACCACCAATTTGTAGCACAGAGGTTTTACTACACACAAAGACTACTGTGTGTCTGATTGAAAGCAGGTCAACCAGCAGTTGGAGCACAGCTTGATGAATTATAGAAGGTTTTATGACATCTTTTTAATTTGATTTTTTATTTCTAAAGAAGAAGTTTCTGGTGTGAAAAGTACAAGCCAACTATTAACTATTAAACAAAAGGGAGGATATTTTGGTTAAGAGTCTTTTACTCTCTTTTTGAATGTCAGCACATGTCCCCCTGGCAGATTCCATAAATTCAAGAGCTACCAGATGGCTGTGTAACAGCAATGCCCAAAATACACTCTAGAAATTAAAGATTCACATCAGAAGACAATGAGTGGGTCGCTAAGAGAAACAAATAACATCTACTCTCAGTCATCACTTCCATTAGGTAGGCAGAGCCATTTAAAATAGTGCCAGGTATGGCACATTTTCCACCTGGAAGAGAATGGAGCACAACCTGCCCTAGTGTGATGCAACACTACTCATAGAAGCACACTGCAGATAAAGCTTGATATGTATATATTTTAGAAGAGTTGATTTTAAAATTAAGGTAGTGGAACTGAATAGAAAATGACAAGAATAATTTTCTTGCAGCATTTGCCTCTGGGAATGATTTATCTCCACATACAATACTCACTTGAGTTTTGAAACTTCAACACAGAATTTTTCTTTTTTTTTCTTTAACTAGGCATTTTACATATCCCCTCTTACAAATCCATACTCGGTTTCTTTTATGGTTATGGGTTTTGGGAATTTTTTTCCTTTTTTTTTTTTTTTTGTTATAGTCAGTGACTTCCCTGCTTAAAAGCAGTGTTACAAGAGTGTCCTCAGTTACAGGTGTGCGATTCAGTCATCAGGGATATGTAGATAACAAATTATTCACAGTTTCAATTTTCCCCCATCTAGTTAGTAGCTGCTGTACAAAATCTTGCCTGACAATGATATTTTTATGAAAACTTAACTCCCATCGACAAGATGTCATTGATTTAGGAAGTGTGGTCTAAGTGAATATTTTTATTCCGAATTTCTGAGAAAAGAAAACGTTACCCAGGAAAATCATATCTGCTCACATGAAGTATTCTCTGCAAGAGGGCAGCAGAACCACGACTTCAGTCAGACACCACAGCTTTTACATAAAAGAATTTCAGAGGTGCGAACAGCAGGGCACTGAGTGCTGAGAGAGGCAGGGATTTGGGTCTGGTGTCTGTGAATAGGACAGTGCCACAGGCTGAAGCCTTCATGGTACAGAAGCACATGTTTACAAGATCTCGGGCTTGTAAACAGCAGGGCTCTAAGCAAGTAGAGAAGAATTCATGTTCCTGAGAAGAGAATGCAGCACAAAATGTCCTGCTTTTTCACGGAGAATCATCCCGTTTGCAGCTGTCTAAAATTAGAGACAAAGCCATTGTTCCAATGGATAATCAGGGCTAAGAGCTTTTGCAGGGCATCTCTTGACAGCATGAGGGTTGGTACAATTCAGCATGTCAGTTTAGCTGCACTGGTAATCTGAAAAGGCCAAATTACAGTTTGGGGGGTTTTTTTCTGTATTGCATTACAGAGATACTAACAATATCAACAGGATTAATTTGATGATGAGATTAAAAACATGTTAATACCTTTTAATGAGATCAGTCGTTCTAAAAAAAATAGGAAACTATATCAGGAGGGAATCAGGGGAGTGATTTTAGAAATGGTTTCATGTGAGTGCAAAATTTGGTGCCCATGAAAGATTTCTTATGAGTTTTTTTAATTTGCTTTAATCTCCATATAGTAGAGTCTGGAAGTCCATTAAGGAAACAACTACAGTATTCCAGTTTTGAAATGAGAAGGCACCATGGTAATTAATGTTCCTTCATCAATGTCTGAGAGGCAACTTACCATAGTCCTCCATTTCTGAGGAAACAATATTGATAGAGCAACATCAGAAATGAGCACACAGAGGTAGGACCCATGAAAATGGCAGGTACCCGCTGAAGTCCTTGAAATGTGTCCAGAACTGCTACATAGCAAAGTTTCACTTTGCTTGATTCACCAGAAACAGCTCTGCCTCCACTTTGCTATCAGGGACACTGTCTCCAGAAAGAAAATCACAGAAGACATCTTAGCAAAATGGTTGCAAACTAAAGAAACAAAACTGTGCAACCTATGCTCAACAAATAACAAAGTGAAAACAGTAGTCACTAAGCATGCCTCATAATCCACAAAGTAATCATTAAGTATTACAAATTATTCAAAAGCTTCCTAAATTTAATTATATAAGGTCTTCCTAAAAAAACTATGTCTCTGCAGTCCGAATTTGAATGACATGCGTAAAGCATTCTAGTAATGCATCAACTAGCCAAAAAAAATTACATTAACAGGTAATTGCAAACCAGAGACTTTTTCGTGCTCTATAGCAGTAATTTTTCTTTCCTCAGCACAACATGAGGCCTGCTATCCATGTTATCATGAACACACTGGTTCAAAGTTTCACAGATGTTGATTCAAAGTTCAAGTAAGCATATCCTGTTCTGTATCACTTCAGATGATTATAACATTCACCGTTTATTATTCTCAAAATTCACTGACTGCCCCCTCCACATCAAGGAATCTCAGAGGACTCCCTAACTGAGCTAACAGGCTGTCTACTACCCCTATCCCTCTGCAAATATATGAGTATGATTTTTTACTGCTATGACAAGGTTAAATTTTTGCACACTGACTTCTAAACTTGCAATTTTACTGTGAACTGACATTTTGATTAGGAATCTACACCATACTTAACTGCATATCCCTCTCACCAACACATGTTCACATGTCCTACAGACAACAGCAGAGCCTGGTACACCAACACATTCCAGATTAACTGAATATACTGATTCAGTTGCACTACCACTCTACTCTTACTTGCAACCACCATCTCTAAAATAAGTCTGACTGCTATTAACAAATGTCATGGGAGATACTGCAGCACTTTCTCCCTCTACTTTAAACAACAGGAATAAGTCCAAGGGAGCTGCCTAGTCAAAGAGCAACGCACCTGGCAGCAAATGCAGTTCTCTGAACGGCACCACCAGAGCCAGTGCAACTCCTTCCCCTCAATCCCTGCTAGCTGCACCCTCCCACCTGCACTCTGCTGCCTACCAGTTCTCACCGGCCTGAGCGGCAAACGTAGCACTCAAGGAACCATCATGCCAAAAGCACAGTCACGTTCCTTCCTTTCTACACCATCACAAAATGCCTGTGCACTTGAGGAGGAATAGACGATGACCCCTTCAAGTCCCTGTGTGGAAAGGAGATGTTTATTCCATGGCCCCAGCTCCCCATCTTGGAGCTGTTTCAAATTACTATCTTTTAGGCAATCTCCTCCATTCCTACTGAACACATCCCATGCCATTTTTTACAGCCTATGCTCCTTCTTTCCCCAGTCCCATAACATTCTCTATCCTGCCTATAACTGTATCAGTCTGGTATTTTGCATCATTTTAATGCCACATTTCTTTCTAACTATCTTGGATGATACCTTCTTACTGCTTAAGACTGCTCCAGCCTGATGAAGGCAAATAGGATTATTCAAGATAATTAACATTTCTATAGGGCACTGACAATTGCACACAGATTTGAAACCCAGGATACAAAAGAGCGCCATCAATTACAATGCTAGGAGGATTCTCATTTATTATCATGTTTACTTGCAAACACAAAATTAGTGATGCCTGGATTAAGATTAGAAACAACATAAACTGCTATCATGCAAAAAAAATCCTTTCAAGCATATTTCACACAGAGCACATGCAGTACCTCTTAAAATATGAAAAATGATAGTATCAAAGACATTCTAATGGAGGGCATTTTTTCATCTAAGAGTAGAAATATAGAGAGAGAATAGAGAAAATGGCTTATGATAATTTATTTAGATTTCTTGCTATTAATATACATTTTAAAAGAAAAGGCATAACAAGCTGTAAACCAAGGTATAATAATTAAACTGCAGATTTCAACTTTACAATTCTGAATATTAAAAAAATGTCCAAAAGGTCATAATAGAGTTTTTCTAGTTTTAAAACTATTTTTGAAAGGTGGTTTAAAGCATATTTTTGCTGTATACCAGAGATCATGAGATTAAGTTAGTACATGAAAGACATCAAAGTTGTGCTTCAGCCCTACAAAGACAGCACTTTTCCTGGTCAAAAACCTGAAGGTTTTCTTATAAGTAAGAAAAAAACCCTAGCAATAATAGCACCATTTAGTAAGTCAGAAACAACAAACAAGAGCCAAATGAATGGGGGTGTTTCTGAAAGGTGTGTATGGAATACAGCACACAGTTTTCTTGAAACAGAATTCAACCATCTCTGGAGTCACAAGCACCCAACACAATGTCCCTGGGAAGACCCACTCACTCAGTCTAAAAGAGCTCTCATGGCCTGAACAAATTCTTGACTGCTGCAGCCTCCTGTCCTACAACCAAGGCTGAAAACAAATACATCAGATTTTATATTTCATACAGAGTAATCTAAATACATTCAAAGTCTTTCTTCACTTACAAAGTTGATCCAAGGTACAAGATACAGCTCTTTTGAGAACTGGGACCATGATGTCATTGGGTTTCCAAGACCTAGGGGGAAAAAGAATCCAGACCAAAATCAAAACAACGAGCCTTGTTTTTTCTCAGGCCTTTCTTCTTTTTTTTTTTTTTTTTTTGTCTCTAAGGATGGAAACCTGCTTGCTTGCTGCTCTAAGCCTGTGAAAAACCAAAAGCACCAGGTCTCTAGCCTTTGCTAGGGGTCACTGACTTTCTTGTAGTCTTCATGTGAGTAGTAATTCCTACTTTACTATACTACACCAAACATCATAGCAGTGTGACAGACACAGTGAAGTTAATAAACACTAGGCAAGCTGTAAAGGGTCTCTGCACATAGAATGGACTTTGTTTTATCAGGCTAGCAAGGACCTTCCTAGAGCCTCTGGAGAGTGGTTGCCCAATGCTGTGGCACAAATGCTGGTGCCCCAAATGCTGGTGACAAGGCTGCAAAAGACTTTGAGAGGTATTGTTTTTACAGTATGATCTTAAAGTACATTTTCTCCTCATTTTAGGACAGCTATGGTAGAGTAATAAAAGCCATACACCAGACCCATTTCTGAAGACAAAGTGAAATAAACAACCTAATATTTTGATTCCAGGCTTAAATTGAGACCATAACAATTTTTAAGCGAATACTGACAGAAATGAACTAAGTTCTTTCTCACCTCATCTTGTTTACAGTCTCATAAACTGGGATACCACACTACCAGTGTCACACAGGATGTTATTTTTTTCTCTTGGCAAGTAAATACATGTGAAAGAAAAGGCATTGCATTTGTAATGATAGTAACAGAACTTGCTAACGTAGTCTTTACCAGGTTCCAAAGGGACAGCTTCAGGTTTCTGATGTACAGTGCAATGCCTTTTAGATCCATTTTTCCACCCTGCTGAGCACAGTTTAAAATGCAGAAGCAGCATAATTCTTTATTAGACTATTTCACAGTACCACATGAGTTCAAAACAGAAGAAATAACATTAAAAGCAGTGAAATCAATCAAATGAATTATCTGAAAATAAAATTAGAACATAAAACAACAGTAGGCCCAGGAATAGACAGGCTGTCTCCTCTTTTCCTCTTGGGACAGATTTCTTTTAGTATGGCTTCAGTCACTCACCCTGACATTTCCTCGGACTCCCCAGAGCCCCTTGGAAGGCTGGGTCAGGACTGAGCACTGAAGTTAAAAGATGTTTCTTAGCATTTACTTAGCAGTTAACAAGGGAAAACAGCCACCTTCTTAAAGCACACAGTATCTGTGCATTTGTGCAAATTTCCTTTGTCTTTCATTTAATATGTAACTAATCTTCAAGTACTCTTCAAATTTTTTTCATCTCAAGATCTCATTTCATCAGGACTTTTATATATATTAGCTCTCATCCTTGATTCTTCCAGGCTTTAGTTTTTCTCCTCTCCAGCACACTGCCAGTACCAGACTGCTGCTTGGCTCCTGCTGCTAACTCCCTTCCCTTGATTTGAAATAATTTCTCCCTTTTTCCTCAGATATTATCTGCAACGATTGATGGTCAGTAGTTGCTCTGCTCCTACAGTAACTGGCAGCAGGTAGGGGAAGATAGGGCTAATGCAGAGCCCCCAGCCTGAGGTTTCACCTGAAACCTAACAGCAGGAGCAATGAAAACCAGACCTTGAAGACAAGCAGCAAGGGACATCTGCTGGCAGACCTCCAATTAAAAGCAAAAGCCACCGTGTGAATTTGGTAAGCTCCTTGTGGGGCAAAAGGAAAGTTTGGGGGTCCCTCCCTTCACCAGGGTGTACACTTTGGATTGGTGAGGGGGGATATGTGAATCAGGAATGTGTATCATATTTGCAAAATATGAGAACAAAAGAGAGAATGTCACAAAAGAAAAGAAAAATGAGAAAAAGAGTTATGCTTAAAGGCAGCCCTAAAGGCAGCAAACTTACGGTTTTTTGTAGGAGGAATGAAAGGTTATTGCTCCTACATGACAAGAATAGCCTTTTTTACACTCCCTTTTTCAATAATAGCAGCTAAATTCTCATATTATTCAATGTTTACGCTCACAAAAATATTCTTCCCCTTTTGTTAAGAAATTATGTACAGTAAATTGCCGCTACAACACAATCTACATTGTTTAACATATCCTGCTTTGATTTAGTGTTCCATTCATAATCTGCTGATGATTAAGTTTCTCAAAAACAATCCACTAGCTTTCTAAGTGATATCAAGTTGTTTGGTTTTAATCTGCTGAAAATCATCCTATAGACAGATGCATTATTGAAGAATTACATTTTAATTTATTTTCACGCAGTGCCTATGATGGGCTTTTGGATTAACAAAGTATAATAATGCTTCTTTATGCCTGTATCTATTCAAATCAGAAATTACCTGCATACACTGTCTCTGATGGTGGTCAAAAACTGTACAAAGAACTGAGAATAGTGCTTTTTAATATCACACAGCCCTGCTGCTCATCAATGAGTCTTTTTCTGTTCTAATGCTTTTGTCATGTATATGAAAGTCATTATGTAGTTTAGAAAACAGGAGATGAAGTGAAAGAGGAAGATCAGGGACCTGGGTTGCATTAATATTCTACCAGCATCAGAGATATTTCCCTCGAGGGGCTCCTACAGGCCACACTGTTATTACAGTGCCTATCCATTATCTTGTGCTGTACTTGGTATTAAGACAATAATGGAGAGAATAGGATTATGTGCAGATGATAGGAAATGCGAAGGCAATTCAGCAAGATAGGAAATGAATGGAGACATGATTCTTTCCTCGAAGCTGGGAATGGTTTAGCATAGGGTAAGGGAGAAGATAAATGAAGCAAAATGAAATCTTCACAGGTTAGCTGGGGTAAAATGAGTGTTTACATAGAATCCGATGAGTTTAACCTTTTTGATACAGAGTATCGCAGCATCTTTCTTTAATGCAGCAGTCTATATCCCTTCAGAGGTCTGATTTGATTTGAAAACTCACTCAACACACATGGGGAAATGACTGGTATTAATTTGAAAGAGCAGTCTTATGTAATGGAGAGCCATTTAATTCGCTCCAAGAAAGGAAAAATTCTGAACCCCACTCCAGATTTCTGTACTTAAACGACAAGCTAGAAAAATTCTGCCCACTAAATAAACAGACAGAAAATACATAATTTTTTTTTAAAAAGCAATAAAGAAGGATCTAGCATAGCCAAGTGAAATGCTTATCCGACATTGAAATGCTCACATTCTGCTTTACTATTGCACACCTTTCCATTTCACAAGTAAGAGTTCATGGCTAATAACAAGTCACAAAGGCTAATAATTGTAGGAGGCCAGCAATGCAATATGATAGTGAAAAACAAAGACAGGACCAGATTGTGTCATTTACAGACATTTCTGTGGCTTATGTCTGTCATATTTTTTTTTAATTAGGATAAATCACACACACACAATTTGCAATAACAGCACAATGCCAAAAGAGATCATTTTTGCTCCCTGAAGTACAACTATAATTTTATTCCTTTTAGCAGCACTTGAAGGCTTTCCTTCTGTTAGGTTAAAACCCAACAAAGTAGATCAGCAGCGTAACCGTCTAAATGAACACAGCCATCAGTGGGGTGAGGCAGCTGTGCCACTGCCCTGCAGCCACGAACTGCCCTTGCTGGGGCTGGCGGGGCTGGCGAGAGCACGGGGCAGCAGCTGTCCCAGGGCTGAAATGCCACTGTGCACGCGCTAAGGCAAACCGAGGGTCCCCACACCACTAACACAGCGCCGTACACTCAGCGCACAGACCAGTCATGCTGGAACAGCTTTGCCACAGCAGGCCTGGCCCTGCAGTAGGCCCTGGGATGCGCCAGCGCAGCTCCATGCTGCTCTCTGCTGCTGCCTCCCACTCACCGCCTCACCACGCTCTCGCTCCTCCCTTTGTCTCGGGCCCTGCTGTTTGCCAATCACAACTTAAACATTGGCTTTGCTTTGCTGGTGCTGCCAAACAAACTGTGTGATGTATTGATCCCAGTTGCCAGTCCTGCTCCATACCTGATGGCCCTCCCAGCTCTGTGGCTGTCCCTACCAGTGACTGCCATCTGCCAGCCACTGGCTCTTACACTGCTCTGATCCTGCAGCAAGGCTTCCCTCGGCTACCCCACCATTCTCGGGCCTCTGTCATGATAAGATCTTGCCTCACTAGAGAGCCTTCCTGGGTTTCACGTTGCCAGGCTAGATCCCAAGGAGACAAAAATGAGTATCTATGCCCCAGAAGCACATGCCTGTGTGTGGCAGTGCCTGCACTACATTGGCCACTACCAGGGCAATGGCAGAACACTTATGTTTAAAAAAACCCTGATTTCTGAGCTTTTAGACACATCCTGCACTACTTCCCAACATAGCCTGCAAGGGCACAAAGCCATCAACAAAGCAATGAGGGACCCAGGATCTTGTGACAGCCCCTGGGCAGGCAGGGACAGGGTGACAAGGCTCGAGGAGGAGAGAAAGCTGCCTCTGGGAGCAGAAATGGAAACTCCAGCAGCCCAGGAAAACCGGAGCATACCTAATGCAACACCCTGCATCTGAGTCCAGCCAGGCTGGGGCAGGGGCCTGACAGTGCCTCCCTGCCCCTGCCAGCTGCCCCCAGACCCAGAACTGGTCCTACTCAACCCTCATGGCCCCAGCAGCGCAGAAAGTGGGACAGGGAGCTGCTGCACAGACCCTGGAAGGAGGAAGAAGTCTGGAAAATGCCACCTTCTCATATTTACATGCAGATGACTGGTAGCCCAGAGGAACCCCACAAACACCAAACAGCAAAGGGCTCCATAGCAACAGGTTGAGACAGCAAAACTGCCCAGTTCCAAGCAAGGAAGTCATCTTGTACCAATGATATCTTATTTTACATTTTTGTCTATTTCCTTGGTATCAATGGGTGTGAAGTTCAGCCCCTCGATACCTGTGTTTCACCCCACAGTTCAGTGGGACCAGCATGAGGTGAAAGCCAAGCATCCTCACTGCAGCTAGGAGTGAGGACAATGTTTCCCCAGTGCCTTAAATCATTTTTTCTCATCAGCTTTAAGTGATAAGAAGCATTTCTGTGAAAAGTGTGAATCAGCAAATTTGGGGAATTAGGAACATACTCATGAATTTTTCACAACAGTCATAAATATGGGGAGATGTGAAACAGCATAAGCAGAGCTAGGTGTCAGGACTGCCCCTTGCACAGGCAGGTGGGGACTGCACTGCACTGCTGGGGGCTCTCTGCTCACCACCTCACCTCAGACAGCACCATACACTCCAAAGATACTGCTAGAAAACCCACAAAGAAAACTGTCTAATGAAGAGTAACAGTCAAAAGAATGTTGTGTGGCTGGCCAGTTACTTAAAGAGTGTTTATAACCAGGTTTTAATGCATCTTAACATAATGAACACTTATTTATATAAATGTTTAATGATGTTTGAATTAACTAATCTAGACTATCCCATAACAACGCATTAGAGAAATGAGAAATCACAATGCATTATCTTGTCACCTTTTAATCTTACGTAATGTTGCTAGCTTTTGTAGCAGCAGAAAGAGTTAACAAGAACAGCCAATTTAATTAATCTGCTCTACTTACTTTGTACACTGCTATTTCTTCCTCAGTTGAGTGAAGGCTGACTACACATTTCCACTAGAAATTACAAGTGAGTGAAGCAAATACCTTCATGAGTCATAAACTTTACCAATCTCTTACATCAGTATCTCTTGTCAGAAGTTAAAATCAACCAATTGATAAAGTCACTTTCAAAAAAATATGGATGGATTAAGCACATTCCAAATTACCAGTTTCAGTATGAAAAGGTCTGACTGCTTTGAATGACCCAGAAGATTGCCCTAGCATGGGCTCAAACTCACTCTTAGTTTGCTGCATCATATTTTATTGTCTGGTTAAAGAAACAGCTTAGGGCTTTTTCACCTGGCAAGGCTGACTAGCTACAATAGCCTAGAAACAGTAAGGAGAAACCCACTCCTCCAGGTATTTCCCCCCAAAGGCTATGTGCAAAGGATATCACAGTCAACTTCGCACAAACAAGTCGTGCTCATGAACATCAGCTGGTCTGTGCCCTGCAACTCAGCCAAATGCAAAAACATGTACACAAAGGCAAAGTCACAATTCTCATAACTGGTGACCTTGGAGGCAGCCACAGATACGGCCCTGCTCTATTCCTCTCTGTTCCCATCTCCGTGCAGGTGACACATCAGGGTAAGGGCTGAGCACCAGCACTGCACAGGTTGTCCCCATCCACCCTGTATGCCTCTCTGGGACACTGTTGACACTACCATAATGGGACTCCTGCCCCAACTGGAGTTAGGGTCCCTGTTTCTGAATAGGACTCCAATGCCCCTCGTAGCCTTCAACTAAAATATGGCCAAAGCTTTGATGCTTCCCTGATGGGACTTCTAGATCTAGAGGCAGGACAAGTCACTCAGACCAGCATCAGGCTGGAAAATCTTGGGAATCCTGCTTCATTCTTAAAACCAACGTGTGTACAAATTCAGTGGAATAGGGTCAAAGAAGTAGGTTAATGTTTAGAACTGTAATTCAATGACTACAAATTTTTGCTATAAGAAAACTCCAGTCTTGAAGAGTTTGTTTTCCTGCTTGCTGCCCCCAAGGAACACAAATGCAGGCTAGACAGTCAAGGTTTATGGAGAGAAGTAATATCTTTTATGAGGCCAACTATTAGAGTTGTGGTTGAAAATACACAAGCAACGAAGCCATTCTTTAGGTCTGAAGCAGAGATTTCCAACTGCGGCAAAAGCATGTTGGAAATCTATGCTGTGGGTTGAAGTTATTATATGATCAATTGGACATTATGAGAGAAAAGGACAATTAGCACCTCTGCAACAGCAAATGGCAGCAGCACAGGCAACCATGCCAGAGTCACTCGCTCCCATGGGACAGCAATGAGAGAAACAGAGATAGCTGAACACAAGTGAGAAGTGAAAAGCTAAAAGGCAGGGAATGAAAATTACAAAACTACATAAACCAACCCACTTCTGTTGGTCCCTGCTTTTTAGTACCTCCTAGAATGGGGAATTTCCATTTGCAGGTTTTTCTTTGGCTTGTTTTATAAATATGCTTTGAAAACCAGAATGTCATAAAAGACAGTTTTTCTGAAAAAACTGTTCAACCTGTGATAATGATGTTTCTATACCTTCTTGAACGCCTGAAGGAATTCATTCTGGTGTGTGGGGCTCACTGAATCTCACTCACACCATTTCCAGAGATGGTTATGGTGCACTGTATAAAGCCTACCGCAGTACTGGTACCAGTGTGAGAGTGAAGGAAAAATAAAGGAAAAATAAACTGGACTACAAAAAGACTCCACAGTACCACTACACAGATTGAAATTGTGTGCTTACCACAAAAATATCAAAATAATTAATAGAAAGCTTTTTTGTCTTCTTCTTGGCTTATCTTTCATGGATTGACTCTATTAAAAATAATTTACCTATGACTTGCAGATTAGCTTTTCTACTTTGCCTAATACATTTAAAATCATTGTGAATATCATCATAAAGAAGTCCAAAATAACTTTTAGTCTGTAATTCTGCTAAAGGAATATGAATGTCTCATTTTACTGTCCTACATTACAAAGCAGAAATACATTTATACACTCCTTGCCATTTCTAAACAGAAGGCACCTAGAGCACCTTTGTCAAAGCAAAATAATCACTAAAATATTAACTATTACATAACTGCACCTGTCCTGGCTACTAGCTTTCTGCATCTCAGCCTCTGGAGGAAGAATAAAAATGCTTGGAAACTCACAGAGCAGGCAAGTTATTATATTAGATTACAGAAATTTTACCAGGTCTAACCTAAGGTAAGGATTCAGCCTTGTTTTGTTTGGTCCTGTGGACATCAAATGCCACCTTTCTGCTGATCTCAGTGACTTCCAGCTCAGAACATCCACCTCATTAAGGCAATTCGAGGCGTTTCCATGCATGCAGTTGCTATGCATAGAGCTGTCCATAATAAATGGACCACTGCCTGTACCAGCTCCTTTAACTATCAGATACATTCAAAGGGAATTATAGGTTTCATTTATTAAAACAGCTAACAAGCTCAACAAAGAAGGCATAACATCGAGACAGAGTACACTTTAACAGAAACATTTTACCTCTGCTGACATGCATCTGGTTCACAGATACGAAACTATTAGTCTGACACACCTGAACTGACACTATCACATGGTTTAATTTCTTCTCAAGTTGTAAGGAGTTGCTGGTTGCAATGCTCAGTGAGAGCCATCTCCTTTCACAGCAAGCACCCAGGAGACTGGTGGCTCTCAGACCTGCTCAGAGACAGTCAGGGCACTAATACCTCTGTTCTCCACTCTCTCAATCACTTAAGGCTCAATCACCTTCGCCCACCAAGATGTGAAAGGGAATGGTACTGGATATCTAAAATCAGGCTGTATTTTGGTTGACATAACTTACCCTCCTCAAAAGACAACATTTTCCTTGGCAGGTGATAAGCACCACCTCCCACATTCTACCATAGATGCTGCTAATTAAACCACAGTGAAATTCAGATAATTAGCAACCTTGTTTAAAACAGCAGGTTACTCATTTCAAACCTTTATCTAGACAAAATTATATGTAAGACATTTTAAAAATTTGCTGTTTTCCATGCTTTCAGAATTATTATTCCTTTCTAATAGGAAGAAAAAAAAAAACAAAAAGACCCGAACAATACAACAGCAAAAAATCATACAGGGACCCAAAAGCAGGGCAAGCATTCATCCTCAGTGCTCACTGGTGGCATTTGGCTTGTTTGACAATGTGAATACTGCAAAAACTATGTTCAATCTCCCTAGCAAAGACAGTCCCTCAGATGATAATGATATGGCATTTTTATTACATTCTAAAAATAAAAGTAGATTTGTAAAACCAATTCAATGCCTGTATACCTCTGGTGGGTGCTCTTTTCAACCTTAGCAATGTATTACATTACCCACATTTGGTATGCACTGAATTATTATACTTATTTATTAACTGTTACATTCGAGCACACATTTCTGGTGTTTCTGTAAAAGGAGATTTGTTTATATTTAGGATTAATATAAGGATGGCATAGTTACCAGGATGGAGGCATGCCTATCCCACAGGAAATACTTCACATCCATCAAATCCTTCTGTTATTCTACTGGCTGAAACTTCTGCCCACTGACAGGTGTAAGGGGACTGACGCACCTGCCCTCCTATTCCACAATATTTATACTATTGTTCAAAACAATGGCCATAGAGAATACACAAAAAATCAATTCCTTTTTTTCTCCTTGCTTGCAGTCAACTGTCTGTCTACTCCATACCCTTCCCATTATTCCCTGCCATGTTCAGCAGGGCTATTGTAAATGATGCAAGCAGGGCAGGGTTGCCAAAGCTGCTGTGCTGAAGGACCACAGTTGACCCTTGCTCATTATACTGCAATTCATTTGGGAACTGGGGTGCATGGTTGCAAGCTTTGCCCTCTGCTGCCTACAGCCCTTGAGCACTCCTAATTACTGCTAGTCAGCTGTTCTCCCCTTTCTACACACCCCTAATCACACTTCTCCCTCATCAACCTGGGAGCTCTGCAGGGGTTAACTCGGAAAAATTTTACAGTAAAAGCAGCTTTTATTGTAATGGCAATTACAGAAAGACAAAAGCAATTTAGTCTTTTATGTGGCTCACAGTTTCACTAATGCCATAGACTTTTAGCTGACTTGAGTTGTTAGGCATTAACTCACAAAAGCATGGTACACAAACACTGCTAAAATAAAAAAAAAAAAATAACATAAGACACAGCAAACTTGAACTCCTCAAACATAGGCTTAATTCCTCAAATACCAATAATACTTTTATATAACAGCTTTGTTAGTGCCCTCAGCTTCAAGTCAAAGTTACTACAAAGTAAACTACTCAAACAAGGCTGCAGAAAAAAAAAGGGTTTGAAAAATCTGCAAAGAATTCCTTACTCCTCTTGTGGTGTAGTGTTCCTAGTGCTTTCTGTATCCCTTGTCATGTGATGACAACAGGAACTTAGCTAAAAGGCAACGTGCCGCAGCAGTAGAAGCATCTTCCTACACAGCCCATGCTTCCTCTGTGCTGGCAACAGTGGCCATGAAAACAGCAGTCATTTGAGCATTTCTCATGCAGCCACTATGTTTCTGAATATCAGCCTCCTCCTTTCCAGCTTTCTAGTATGGAATTTCTTTAGCTACAGAGAGTAAAACCTTTGAACAAACACCACCATATAAACAAAACCATAACACTAAGTGGCCGATCCAATCATTTCTTGAACATCTCCAGGAATGGTGACGCCACCACCTCTCTGGGCAGCCCTTTAAAATGCTTAACCACCCTTCCAGTGAAGAAATTCTTCCTGATGTTAAAAGCTGAATCTCTCCTGGCACTGCTTGAGACTATGTTCTCTTATCCTATCACTGCTTGTCTGGGAGAAGAGAACAATGCTACCTGGCTGCACCCTCCTTTCAGGTACCTGTAGAGACCACTAAGGTCTCCCCTCAGCTTCCTTCTCTCCAGGCTAAACACCCCCAGCTCCCTCAGCCACTCCTCATAGGACTTACAATCATGCTGGTGGCACCTGCTATTCCATTTAACTTGGTGGCCAGTTCAATCAGTTGAGCTGGAACAAAGACTCTCATTGCCATGCAATATCCCTCGCATATTCTGTTCACTTTTGGGGTTAAATCTGTTTTGAAAATGACTTTCATAATCTTTAGTTCTGATGACATGTACAGCATTGCATGCCTCCAGCTCTATCTTGTCCAGGTGACCCTTGCCAACTGTCTGGCATGAAAAATGTCATTCTCTCAAAAAAAAGGTTTCAAGGACTAGAAAAAGGTCTAGTCAGCATTTCCTCCTTCCTTCCTTCCTTCCTTCCTTCCTTCCTTCCTTCCTTCCTTCCCATCAGATATAGGATTGAAGCTCTCCACACAAGATGAGAGGTGCTTCCAGCACTCTGCTGACTTTCCAAATGTGTGAGACAACGTTCCAACAAAGTATAGTATCTTTTTGTCTTTGGCCTGCAAAACAGCATAGAGGACAGAGTGAGGTAAGAGTAATCACCTGAATTGTTTTGTTGAGCGTCAGCCCCAAAATTCCAGAATTTGGAATCTTGTCTGTGGAGTCTCTGGCATTGCAGTGCCCAGCATGCAAGCAGATGCCAAGGACTTATACTGAGGCTTTACAATTATTTCTGGACAGTACAGTCACAAATAAAGAATTACCTTTGTTATCCTTTGGGATCCGAATGTATATGAACCACTTAACAAAGCAGTTCTCACTTATCACTTATCATGGTTACACTAAAACCTATATCTGATTAAGGACACCACTACATGACTATGCTTTAAAAAAGCTAGTACTAGATATCTATGCCTGTGATTTTTCTACAAAAGATCATCCAGGGAAGTTAGGATAAACCAACTAAACCTATGATGATAATGCATGTAAGTCAAAATGCATTAAATCCCTCTGTGGATATTCACACTGAGAGGTAAAGTAGTCTGACTTTACTGTAAAGAGGATTAAGCTACCATGAACTACAGCCATTTTCCATTTGAATTAGATCATCCACAGAGGAGCTTAAAGCACGGTAGGCTTGGTGCTCTTACTTCACACATATCCTTAATTTATCCGAATTTTTCTGTAAATGCAACAAGCCTCGGTTAACCAAAAGTTTCCTTTACTGAATTTCTGCTGACATGAAACTACATTACCAGTTTACTTGATTTACAAATGTCCTTTAGCTATAAAACAGCTGAAGTTTTTTTACAAACAGCAAAACTAGAGGCACCCTTTTATACTGTACAGGAAAATGTCAGTAGCACTTGTGGAATCTGGGACCTCTGACAGGATCACTGACTGCAGTACTTATACTAAGCTGTTGCTAATCTTGAAAAGCAAACAAAGAAGCAAAACTTGAGTTCAGTAATACATTCCATCTGGAAACATCTCCTTAGGTATGAAACGACAGACATTCTCGCGGGACAAAGTTGGAATGGAAGGCATCTTTGTCCTCCTGCCAGAGCTGGGCTGGCACAGCACTGGAGTACCCGTGTCACTGACTCAAGGTGCCCTGAGTTCAGCTGGGAGAGAGCTAATTTTCCTCCAAGCACATACAGTGCTGTGTTTTGGATTTAGTATGAGAATAATGTTGGTAACACACTGTTGTTTTAGATGTTGCTAAGAGGTGCTTGCTCTATATGAAGGCTCTTTCAGTTTCGCATGCTCTGCCAGCAAACAGGTGCACAAGAAGCTGGGAGGGAGCACAGCTGGTACAGCTGACCCGAGCTGGCCAGAAGGATATTCCACACCACAGAATGTCATGCTCAGTAAATAAACTGCGGGCAGTTGGCCAAGAGCTGCTGATTGCTGCATGGAAATGGGTTTGGCATCTGTCAGACAGTGGTGAACAGTTCTGTTGTGCATCATGTGCATTTCTTGGGGTTTAGTGTCCTCTCTTTTTCCAAGGATTTTTTATTATTATTTTTGGTTTTGTTTTGTTTTTTGTTTTGATTATTAAGCTCTTCCTATCCCATGAGGCTGACCTTTTTCCTGATTCTCCTCCTCATCCCACTAGGTACTAAGTGGTACTTACCTGCTGCCTGCAGTTAAGTCATGACAAAAACACACATTTTTAGAGGTTAAATCAGATGCACTCTGAATTGTATCCATCCCATGCTCACAGATTAAATACTAACTAATGAGCAAGGAAGACCAAACACTTCCTCAGTCTGATACTGGTTCTGATGTTAGTTTATCTGAATGATAAATTTTACACTTGACTAAAAAGAAATTGATACAATTCACATTTCTGATAGGACTATTTCTGGCAGGTAATTGAGACGTGGCAAATAAAAATGCAAAGAAAATAAAGCAAAAATGTATTGAAAAAAGATTCCTCTTAATTGCTAAAAACTGATTTGACTTCAAAGGTGTCAGTGAACAGAGAGCACTAACTACAATACCAAAAAACCCCCTAATTCTTAATATATTGTTTTTATTCAGTTTTCTCCACAGCACATACAGGCATATACATGCAACAGAGATTTTGTGCTAACCTATCTATTGCTATTCCCTATGGATCTGAGACACTAACTTTGACAGAGGGAAAGTTTAAAAGAAATCTAACTCAGAGAGATATTGAGCTTCATTTTTTATTATTTCTTTGTTAATTCTTTACCTTCCCCAAAAAGAACAAGAAGGAATCTGCCTCCCCAAAGAGGTAGTAGCTGCCAGAGGCACTGCTGTTCTCATACCCGCAATCCACATGCCACCTACAGCAACATCTATGCACCCCTGGTGCAGAAGCAACAGCTCTGCTGCCAGTGGTCCCACAGGATAGCTCTAGAAAGTGCTCTTGCTTTGATTCCAAGGAGGTTACAATTGTCTCCTCTGTGTATCTCCAAATAACCAGCATCAAGACTAGGTTTATGTATGCTAAGCTGTTATACCACTTAGATGAAAACTTGGGATAGTTTCTCTCTGGTGACCTACATCAGATTAAATACGAGTCAGAGCTGCAAGAGAATCTGGCAGGAATTCAGTAAAAAAAAAAAAAAAAAAGATTAAACAAGAAGCAAAAGACTAACCGTTGTTCATGAAATAGAGAATATGTCAATCTCCAATGTGCTAGTAAAATGTTTTAAAATTGTTCCATCATCCTCTACAAGAAGATAGAGATCACTTTTCTTACAGATCTCTGTTTCATCAATGCACAAGCCACTCCAGAAAGAACACTCCTACAATTCCCATAAATATAAGACCCTTCATACTAGCTTATAACACAGATTTTTGCTTCCTTTTATGCCAAAAGTGCTAGAATTACAGCTTGCACTACATTGTATTAAAACATTATTATTTACAACTGAAAGATTTATTTAATCTCTAGCTGAAAAATTCCCTGTGCAAAGAGTTTGGAGAGCACACTGCCATCCTTATACTCCCAGCTCTGTTACCCTGTGCCTCCACCTGATGTGGGTTAAACCTCCTTCCATAACCATGGAGCCCTTCTGCATCCCACCACCCTGCAGCCAGTTACCCAGAGGGACAGTGCAAGAGCTCTGCCCCTAAGAGAATGGCTCCCTTTCCAGGCTGTCCCTGCTGCTGGGAGCACTCCAAGCCACAAGGGTCCCCATCCCCTTGATCTACCACTCTCACTGCTTGCTGGGATATGCTATCACTGGGGACAAGTTAAGATGTTCATCCTCAAGGGAAAAACTCTACACGTGCCAGGTACTTCTGTCTGGCACAGCTCGGATCTTCTGCATCACAGAAAAACATTACTTGGGGGCATGTGTGGCTGCAAGGGACCGGTCATTCAATGCGTATTTCTCCAACAAAACTTTCTTCAGCATCTGCACTGCTCTATGATTATCTGAATGCTATTGAATCTACCTCTAACTTGAGTTACGTAAGTATATTTGCATGTATATTGTAAGCATTATACTAAATGAGATGGGACTGCCTATGTAATCATGCCAGCAGTTTCCCTTAGGCAAACCTGGTAAAATTATGTTCCATTACATTTGTAAAATACTACCCATTAAAAGCAGGAATAAAACTTTTATGTTCATGTGAAACAAAGCACAAAAGATTCTCCACCCTTTAACTTGTATCAATTTTGATATGAAAGAAGCATTTTTCCAAGCAAGAAGGGAATCCGAATTTGACTTCACTATTATGTGCTTTTGGCTTTGATTGTTTGACAGTTAAACCTCTTTCCAAAATTCTGTAATTTTTTCCTATTTTAACATTATGAACCAAGAGAGAACAAAACCAGTTCATCTGCCTTGAAGAGGATTTTGGAATAAATTTTCTTGGGGACTTTTTTTTAATTGTCTATGCCACAGAAAAGAACTGTTTCTACTGCACTTTTCAGTGTCTTTTACTCTTGCTGCTGGTCAATTTGTTGTTTTAATTCATTGATGCTCTAGCAAACTTCCAAGTATGTCATGGGAGAATTTTAAAAATGAAGCATTCCTTTAGAAGTCACACAGTTGTGATATATATACAGAGCTTCCATTTAAAACATTATTGCATACCATCCTTTTCCTTTTGTAATAACCTATTAAATGCTTTCAAGTATGGAGAAGGAATAGCAACCTGTAGATCTGAATGGAGCCCAGATGACCTATAAAATACATCCTGCCTCACTGCCTTAGTAGCTCCAGCTCTCATCTCTAACGGTTACTATTGTTATTCTACCATTCAGACAACCACACACATCAATTATACATTCTTCTGGGTCACAAATCCATTTTCTCAGGCAACCTTTTTGTCTTAATGCATGACGCTTCTTCTTTAACCTGTGACCAAAGTTGAAGGTCTCAATATTAAAAGGATATTATTTTTTCTTAAACTATGTTGATAATTGGAAAAATAGCTTCATGAAAATCAGAAGGTGCAGCTTCTTGAACTATTTAGAAGAGTGTGTTTAGACCATATATTGTCTCTTTATTACAGCAAATGTATTAGGCAGTACTTTGTGCTTTAGGTGAACATTTTTTCTTTTGTTCTATTGGTGCCTGGCAGCACAGCTATAATTAAATGTCCTGTGCCTTCTGTATTTTATGACACTTACAATTCAGTCATCTTAATTGGACTTTTCCTAAGCATATAAATGGATGGCTTAAGAAGCAAAACTTTTTTCAGTGAAGTAAACTCAAAAGTTTTCACTATGCATTATCTCAGTGACTTTTTTAGAGTCTTTGGCTTATGTTTGCCCTTTTAAAAGTGATTATGATGACAAAAGCTTCAAATAACTCTGTTCGAAGTAAGTCTAAGACAGCTCTCCAAATTGGTTTTTTTTGCATATAATATTCTCATAAACAAAGGAATCATTATTTCCAAAGGGGCAAAGAAATTTCAATTTTGTGGTTGACAAAATAAATAGGGGGGAGTAACACATTATTTTCAAGTGTTTCTTGCATATCATGTATATCCTTAAAACTCAAGAACGTGAGAAATTCACGGTAAGAGTCCTGAACCCTCCTTAGCAAGATGTCAAAGCCAGGCCTCAGCTTTGCCCAGCCACAGGAGCCAATGGTGCCCCATTCACAGCCAATAGCAGCAGGGCCAGCAGTCCAGGGGCTGAAGGAACACACCCAACTCACCATCACTCACTGGAGTGCAGAGCATCTGCCTCAAGGAGGTTGCTTCCAGCCTATGGGATGCTGATACCAGATATGCAATCAGGTCAACCCAACAGATTCAAGACCAAGGCAGTGGAACAACCCCTGCAGCAAAACTGTTGTATTTCTATCATTTCCAAGCTCTAGTCTCAGCAGCCTTCTCAGCAGAGAGCCAGTTTTGCTACAAGATTAGGCTCCTCTCCTGCAGGCAACATTGGGCACTGCAACAAAATTATGGTACATTTAAGTCATGCAAACTGACCTGCTGTGGATGGATATTTGAGATAGTCAGTGTATCTTGTAGTCGGACAAGTAACTCCACAACCAAGGAAAACATCCATTCACTGGCAGACACAAGCACCTGACAAACTCGAACAAACATACAGATGACTACAGAGAAACAAAAGTTGTTTCATTTGTACATATATGTACACATATAAATGTTCACGTTCATACAAATGCTTGTTCCAGTACACACACACACCAGCAGGCACAAACCTGAACAGGAACTTGCTGGCTGGATTTTTACCTACTGTTTCCTCTATCCACAAGCTGCGTTCTCAGAATAGTGTTGCAGTCAGAGGCTCATGCACAATCATATCAGTCTGGTCCTGAAGCATTCTCCTCATATGCTCAGTCCCTGCTGCCATCCTCATTAGCCAGGTCCAGCCTAATTGCCCTGCAAAAAGCAGCTCTTCTCTTTTTGTAGACCTATGACCAGGGGTGTGGCATTATCAGGCAAATGCTTTTAAAAGTATTTTCATGTACTCTTCATTCTTTCTGGGGCATAAGTCAGGGCAGGGGAATCATTTCCAATGCTGGCTTAGAAAACCTTGTCTTTTTCAAGCCTACAAAGAGGCATGGGATGAGTTATCTTAACTCATTTGTCTTGTTGTCCTGGTTTCTCCTTCCCCCTATCAGTCAAAAAAGTCACATCTCTCTAAGGACATCAAAATAGAGAGTTTGCAGAGGGTTTTACTCCATGTTCAAACATGTAGAGTTTTCAGGACAAGTCAACGTTCAGCATTCAGGATCTTCATTTTCCATCCTGCAAACGACAAGAAACGGTCTTCAAGTGTTAGGATGAAAGGATAGTCATGGAGCCGATTTCAGGCACTTTATAACCACAACATGAGGACCACATTAATTCTTAGTCTCTCACCCCCGTCACCCAATCTGTGCCTTAATTCACCCCACATCAAGATAACTTTTAAAGAAAACACTGGGTTTACCCTTGTGAGGAGAGAGGCAGTCTTACAGGACAGCTGAAGTTGAAGGGATGGTCAAAGCTCTGCATTCCTGCATTTCACATGGTCACAGGCTTTGGGCCTTTAAAGCAGCCAGTGGGAACCATTTAGCTAAATCCTATTCAGATCTAGGAAAACTGAAAGACAAATATTATTTTAACATAGAAGTTTCTGGTTGGCTGGTTGATTTGTTTGTTTGCAGAGGCATGTGGGTGTGCTAGGTTTAACTTTATTATAACTAAGCCTATATAAATGCAAATACTGTTTTTGTAGATATAATTCCATAAAGCAAAACTACCCACAATCTTTAGCAGTGAAATTCAAGAGGCAACTGTGACAAGTAAAGAAAAATGAATGCAGTTAACTTCAGCCATTCCTGCTCATCTGAAAGCTTGTGTCAGTTCCTAAATAAGCTTTTCATTTTCCCTATTCAGTCTGCTGATCTTTGTTGATTTACAGCATGAATGAACATGGCACATTGCAACTTGTAGAGTATATTTTTCCTAAATAATAAAACATTTATTGCAGACCCATCAAGTCTGCTAGTAGCTTTGAATTATTATTGCAATGAAGTGCCATGTTAACAACTCATTTACAGTGTTGCAGAAGACTCTGGGTTAACACTAGATGTAATTTAATCTCATTCAGGAGAGAGGACTCCCTAAAATATATCTAGAGCCGATAATTTACAATTTGATGTTCTTTTTCTAATCAATGGTTTTTCAAGATGAAGCTGCCATCATCAAGTCCATCCCACCCCTCACCTTCCCTGCTGAGCAATGGCAGCTGAGCAAACCATTTCCACATGGTGTTCTCAGCAAGATTCAGCCTCAGGCTCTTCCTCTGTCAAAACAAGAAGAAAGTATATTTAGTGGAGAGCTACAAAGATCTTACTGCTTTGGGAAGAAAAAATTTGTTGGGCAGAGAGTGAGGTCAGTATTTTGATGGCTCTTTGAAGGGTCTGACATACAGTTTCGTCACTGGCCCGGGATGGGTAACAGCATCTGGCTGAGGAGGCACAGGAGCACAGGCTGCCTGTATGTGCTCTGAAGGAGCCCCCAAGGGCAGGGCAATGCCCAACAGTGCCACTCAGCCCAGCTGCACGGGCCCAGAGAGAAGGGAAACACTACAGGAAGATGTTTCCGCTGGAGTACTCACACGATATAATAACAATGGCAATAATGATGATAATGATGATTATAATGATAATAAATTATTAACAAATGAGGAAAAAGTCCCCCAGGAAGCACGTAATTCTCCAAGTACCAACCAGAAATGATCTTGTTAGTCACAGATTAGAATCAGTGTAACATTTCTTTCTGACAGGATCCCCTTGGCATGGACAATACACTTCAAAACCCATCTTTGCATGAGCATCCTGCAACTCTGCAGCAAATGCTCTGAGGGCACAGTGAGGCTAGAGTCAACACAGCAGAGGGAAGGACATGTTGTCCAGCACACAGGCGACATGCTGTGATTGCCTCTGGAGGTGGCAGCACAGTGTTAGAGAGGGCACAAGACACACCACCTCCACGATGAACAGTAGGGCTGCCACTGCAGTACCCTGCTGTTCTTCCATAGTCAGCTGTGTACCAGTGCTGCTGACACAGCTGCAATACCACACCCAGACTACCACTCAGACCAGGCTTAGCCACCCCAAGACTGATGTGTATGGACTCCTGGGAATACACTATGTGGTATCCTGTCATAGGATACCCAAGTTATGGCCACTTTTGCAATGTAACACACTTGTTATGAGAGATGTCCACAATCAAAGCATAAATTACTGCTCCTGGTGTCTTGTGGGCTTGTGATTTATTTATATAAGACCCCAAAAATATTTTTTCAACAGTATTGTTTCTAGTTCTTAACATTTAGTTCTGCTATTTATGCAAAATACATAATTTCCTGAATATAATTTAATTTGTGTCCAATAAATTCAAGTTCTATTTGCATAATCTTCCATTTCTACCTAATAAGTTGGGAGAGGCAAAGTCACTAATTTTTTTAACTCTCTTGGGTACAGCCAAAGTAACCCAAAATTTCACCAAATTTTGACCAAGTCTGGTCTCACAAATACCTTATATAACATCATCAGGCTCCTAGTCCTTTCCTGAGATTTTTCATTAATAAGCTGATGTCCTAAGTATTTTTTAAAGACATTTCAAGTGACCTTCTTAGCATGCTAAAGTTTTACTGTCATTTTCTAAGTCCCTGAAACTCCTTATAGTATAGGGCAGAACTTTACTTCTCATCTATTAATTTCATTTGCAAAAAATTGGGTTTAGTTGGGTTTCTTTCTTTCCCTAGTAGTCCAGGTTGAATATTGACTTTATTCATTTGAAAAAGCCTTCTACTTCAGTTCCGTTTCAATCTCCTTCCAGGGGCTGACTCTAAATCAGCCACATGCACTATTTCCCCTTAAACTAAACAAGCCAGAGGTTCTGTCCTACCACCAGCTGCCTCATTTAATCCAGCACCAGGAGCCAGATGTCGCAGGCATAGGCACCACTTCCAACACACACATGCCTGCTCTCCTAACAGGCATCGATGAGAGAGAGACCACAAGAAAGCAGTAGCTATGTGTCAAAACCTGCCAAATCTGTCACATTAGTTAGAGAAATATTCCTGCATGCAAAATCACATTGCTGTTATTCAGCTAAAGTTGTATGGTTGAAAAATACAACCATAAAACCTGCATTCTACCACCTAATGGTAATAAATAATGGTAATCTTACACAATTTCAATGCCCCTTTCACATGAATGTGCTTATTCTGCTTTATTTCAAATAGATTACCCAGTTAAAAGATTATTTGAACTGCAAGGTACAAATAAGGGAGCATTATTGTTTGCTGGTTGACTAGATAAGGAGTTAAACATCTAGAGGTGAAGTGGAGGACAATTAATGTACTACCCTGCTTAATTATCATACAATGCCCACTTCTCAGGGAATTAGAGCTATTATGATCTACTCCTACAAATAAATGAGAATTTTAGCTCTCAGAGGATAATGCAATAGTTTTGGAAATAATCTTTTTATGAGATTGTGGCTTTATCAGTTATGTTTCAGAGTCAATATAAATACTTCTGTATCATAGGAGAACAACTTCAGACAGGCTTGTAATTTTAATTTCTGTTCTCATATTTTTTTAGTTCACTTTTCCTATGCTCTTTCTACAAACCAAAGGAAAAATTAATTTGCTTCTTCAGATCTTGTTTTTTTTCACAACACATTATCAGAACTGTAATATTACAACAAAAAAATACAAATGATGACTTGAGCAATACAAATTACATATAAATTGGTTTCCAATGCAACTGAGCACCCAGTAAAAGTAGTCCTGATGATGCACAGTGGTACCAATACACTGGGGAGTAACTCAATCAAAGCTTCAGGAAAAGAGGGAAGGATATTTCTTTTAGAATTTCACATGATGTTCTAAGACGTTTGTATTCAATTTTATATAAAAATGTTCTTTACTGGACATTTAGACCCAAATCGTTTGAATCTTTATCAACAGAACCGCTGTTTTACTCTAAAATTGCAAGTTTCAGAGTTTCACATTTGCCTTTCCAGCAGACACAACAAAGCTAAATACCCGGAAGTTTTAAAGCAGCTTGACCACAAAAGAAAGCTTTAGGAGACCCAAATAGTGGACCATATGTGATATCAAATGGGCAAGCCATTAGCATCAGCTGTGAACATATTGTACCAACTGGGAATGAAAATAAAACATTCAACTACCAACTGTTATCATCTGTAAATAGTCAAACCAATTCCTCTGGGTTCCAAAAACATATGAATAGGGTGACTCATCGGGCCCCATTTTCCTGTTCATAGGTAATGCAGCAGATTTGCTCCTAGGGAAAAAAAAAAAAGAAAAATACCATAGAAACTGGTGGTTAGTGAGATCTGATATTACCAACAGTCTCTGTATATTTAAAGACTGGGGCTTTTTGAAATTATATCTAAAGATTTCACATTAAGGATAACAAAACAAAGAATTCTTTTGAAGCAACTTTTCTCTGTACAATGTGAAACATTAAAAAATACATCCCCATTGCAAATTATGTTGAGAAACTGGCAGAATACTAGAAAATTTATAGAGGGCACCAAACTGCTGAGAATTCATTGTACAACCAGCAAGTGCACTCCTACCTACTAGTTGCTTCACATTTAATAATGCATGTTATGAACAGATGGATAGAATATCAATAAGGCTCTCTGTATCATCAGTGGTAATGAAATAGTGGACTTTGAATGCTTAATAGCACAGAAAACAAAAAGCCTAGAGGAAATTTGTCAATGTCATGCATGCAATACTTCAGCAGTGCTTTAACAGTGTTAGTGTGAGGCCATATGTTTCTTCTAACAGGATCTACTCTAGCTGGGTGCCAAAAAAAGTTTGACACTTTTTTTTAACTCCTACAACATGTTAAGAGCAAATACCCTGTGAGTCAGTCAAGCAGAGTAGTCAGCAGAACTGCAATATCATTACTCTTTTTATTCCTTTTCTCAATGAAAAGAAGGGAAACTTGCTAGTAAATATTGTTCTTTATACCTGCTTCAGAAATACATTTGAAAGTAATCTCTTTACAGTTAAATACGGATATAAAAGCACTAACATATCTGTATTAGGCAGTAGATCTCATTGTCAAGAGCTGTGGAAGATGTGAATTTAGAAAATATTATAAGTAAAGAAGAAAATACACATTGGAGCACCTAGAAATCACACACATTTAAAAAAAAATTCTCTTTGGAAAATAATCTTATGCAAAACTCAGGTAAAACATCTGGGGGAAATGCCTTGGATAATCAAAATTAAGAGAATAGCAGCAAGCAGCCATTCTGAGATGCAAACCTGGGAATAAGTGGGAATCAGCACACCAGGCACAGGCTTTCTCTGTGAAACTGATAGAGAAACAGCAGCCTGCCAGATAGTAGCACATACAAAGGCTACAAGGGCCTGAAGCGGTTTCCACCCTGCACACTTTTCAGGGAAACTGTCCTCAATATTTCAGGAAGTATCAGAGAGCTGTGGCAGGTAAGCCTCTGTGAAACAGCAAGATCTCAAGTTCTGCAGTACAGCTGGAATCCTAAGCATGTGAAGCCAGCAGAAATCAATACAAGTTTAACTATTGATTCTGGGAGAACAATTAGACAAGCAGTGGGTCTCTAACAGTCTGAAAACTCCTCAGGAAAGGCTCAAGTACTCTGAGCAGAAAACCAATACTTTCTGCCTTGTGGCTCACTCATAAGTGACCAAGCTCGGCACCCATGCCCTCCTTCCCCACTCTGTCTCCTCAAAATCTTCCTGGGCTGCTTCATTGCTATCCAGTCACGAAGCCCTCAGGTGTACACCGTGTTTGTCAGCCAGGACACCCAAAAGTGCCCCTTGTTGATTTCAAAGCCACCTCAAAAGGCCACTGGGGGATGGGATCTCTACCAGCACTAAACTCATCTGTGAAAACATTCCTTGTGTTCCAAAGTAATAAGAGAAGATTGACAGACAAACAGCATTTCCTTAGAAAACCAAGCTAGAAATGACAGTCAAATGCTGTGCAAGCCATTTCAGTTTCTTCCCCTTTCCTGCAACCCAGAACACTCATCACTTATATTAACAACGTAAGTCACACTAGAAAGAAAGCAAATTTTTATAGCTGCCTACAGTTGTTGGTGTATATAGCACCAGTATCCACCAACATGCACCAGGAGACTGCAGCTGCTTCTTTGTGGCAGGGGTAGGATGTGCAGAGAAGCAGAGCCTGTCTCCCACTGCCAGGAATGCATTGGCTTGCCTGTGCTCTGAGCTGGCACAGGCTGGACCCCTTCCTGCAGCCTTGAAGTATGCAAACACAGGAGTAGTCCACACTAGTAAGTCCCCCTGAAAACTTGTTACAGCTCTCTGCATTTCCCTGCATGGATATATTTCAATTCCTCCTGAATCAGGAGCTAAAATTCAACTCAGAAGTTCCAAATGAGACCTTGGACTTAAGCAGAGCATCACCCTCCTTCCTCTTGCCTTCTGTTTCCTGCGAAATACTCTGAATTCTGACCTCAACAGTTGCGCCTAACAAGAATGAAGTGAATTTTGTACAAGCTGCAGAAATACAAAGACTAAGCAGTAGGCAGGCTTTCTGTGAAGCAGAGCACCAAGAAGTGAGAGATTAAGAACCAAACAGCAGTTGGGGATCCTCACTCATAATGGCTAGAAGAGCTGTGCATGGAGAATTAGAAAGAAAGCAAAGGCACCTTTCTCAAATCACTGATGAAAATAGGCTACTTATTAGATTTCTCATAGCTAGCATCTCCTGTGTTTTTTGAACCATGAGAAAGAGAACCTGAAGAAAATGCTGTGGTGACCATCTGACTGTCATATGGTTTGAAGGTAAATGTAGTTCTCAGCCTAGAAGGTCTGAAGGTCTTAGGTGGGTAAAAAGAAACCAAAAAGATACTGGTAAACTGAAGAAATTTTCTTAAGGGATAAAAATAATCTATAAACATTTAACGTGTGTAAAATCTATCAAGGAAAAAGGATATAACTAGAAATAATGGAAAGAAAAAGCTTAAGCTCAGTAGAGTATCGGGAAAGTCTTCCTGACAGCGAGATGTATTAGCCTGTGAAATAGTCTCCCAAGGAGAGATATGGAAGCTTTCATTTGGGATTTTAAAAGCTAAAGTTGACATAACATTAAAAAATGCTCTCAATGAAATAATTCTACACTGGCAAAAAAAGTAGACGGGATGATCTATTACGTCTTTTCTAGGTTTCCTCAGTCTTTGATGATACAGGAACATATCTTGAACAGCCAAAGGTTATCAGAAAGGAGCTTCTTCAATTAATATGATGAAGAACAAGATTACAAAGGTGATCACTGTGAAAGCCTATTACAAATCATCTCTCTAAATACCAAACCAGAGATGCTTTTCAGACAATGGAAGTTTTACCCAAGACCTGACTAACATAAGCTCAATCCACCAGCTTTCAAATACATGCTTAGTTTTAAGTACGTCCTTATTTCCCGTTAATTTAAAGAAACCCAAACCCATGTCTGAAATAAACTTAAAAGAAACAGGCTTCCCAGTAGCCTTTGAAAAATTTCACACTCTCTACACAGACCTGGACAATTCTACATATAACCAGATTTAAACAATAATATTTGGTACACATATATGTTAACACCTTTCAAGTCTCCACTGACATGTTCTGCATGTCCATCTTGAAATTGTTCTGTCTTAACATGCATGTATATAATTACCAATATCAATATTTAGCACATACTGTGTTTCATTCACTGCTCCAATATCCCTGATGAATAGTTAAACAGAGCCATGGAAATAATTGAATTGCTGAGCTAATGGCTGAGAACAAAAATAAAGAAAAAAGTAGTCAGTAAATACAACGTATAATAATTCTTTCAACTTTGTCTTGCCAACAACCTTTTAAACACTCAGATACAAAGTAGTTGTAAACTATTTCCTCTAGAAACATTACTGAGTGTATTTCAGAGCTGATTTAGAAGGAACTCTCCACTTACGTACTTTAAATAACAACACACTCATTGTATATTTCCAAAAATTCCATACTCTGTATTCATGGACATGTAATACATAACTTCAGAATAAAAATATCAAATATCTTGTCATCCAAGAAGTTGCATTTGCAAATATTAAGTGACTCTACAGCACAGGTGCCCCTCACTCTCTTAGTCATATTTCAAGTCCTTCACCCGCTTCCGCCAGGATTTTATCCCAAAATAACTCCCCAGTTTGACAGAAACATGAAACATCTGCACTGTCAGTCACACGAGTTTCTTGAAAGGAGAAAGTGTGAGGAGAATAGAAGCACATGGCTCCTTCTCCTACCCACCCCACTGTTCACTGAGCAGCTGAGTATCCCACCACCCCACAGTTACCACTGCACCCCTTCCTCCTTTCCTACCTTTTCTCCCCACACCCTTTTACTTTTCCCTCTTATTATAAGACTTTTCACAAGCATTATTATTATTATTATTGTCTGAGTTATACAGCTGGCACATCATCCCCTGCTGCACTAAATCAACACTTGTGAAAGCAGCAGCTTTCGAGTGACTCAGTAGAGCTGCTGCTTGCAGAAGTGTCAATTTGGTACAGCAGGGGATGGGGTCGCAGCTGCTGGAGAAGAGAGGCTCTATTTTATGCCTCAAAATGATAAAAATGTCAGAGGGGAGGGAAATCTGTACAAAATATAAAAAGGGTGTAGAACAAAGAAAAGAAATAAGAGGAAGAGGGAAAAGGGGTTCAAAAGAAGGAAGAAAGAGGAAAATGACACTGCACAATGGAACAAAATCACTGCTGAGTAAGAGACAGGATTTTTGTACGTGGGCACTTTGAAGCTAAAAACAATTCATATGCATATGATAAAATATAAACCTGATGATAGTATCCTTCTGCTTTGGGGGGGAATGTCTGGCTCATTAAGCTGAAATTATTGTTTTAACTACATGTGCTTCTAAGCACAAATGCTGGGCATAAAAAGAGTATTTCACAGAGGGCTTGATTTTAAGTGGAAATTTAAAGTAGAAGACTGAGAATCCTGAATTCAGAAATTGGAATCAGCAAAAGTGAACATAAATTCCATGTTCTAGAGTAAACTTGGGCACCTCTAAATCTACCACTGTTTAGAGGCTCCCATTTGAAAGTAGGTACCTATTATTTTGAAAGTTAAAGAGGAAAACAAAACAAAAGAAACTGTAGATCCAAAAGAAGTCACAAAGCTCATTTGTTTTACACACTATATAAATAAGCAAATCTAATGCATATTTCAGATGTTATTGTCAATAGTGTTTTGCTTTTAAGCAAAAACCTTTGTTTCTTCTAATCTTTTTCCAGGAGCTGCCGCTTTATTTTCCAGTGTGTACTTACAGCAAGGGAAAACAAATGGGCTACATAGCTTAAACACATAGCCCTGCTAAGAAAAAGAAAAAATAAGCAAATAAGTGCACCATTTATCTATTTCCACAGAAAAGTGTACCCACCTCCCCTGCACTGCTGTTATGCTTTGACAGATCATGATATCCCAGGTGGAGCAGACACAGGATTCCTGAAAAAGCAGTGCTATGCTGCAGAATTGCCTCCCTCAGTGTTCGTCACAGCCCTCTCAGCTGCACGTGTATCATGTGCAGAAATTTTTGCACCAGTGCATATAGAAAGTTGCTGCTGGGTCAGCTCTGGTTATAACGAAGGCTTGTAAGAGCAGAGGTCCTACTTTTCCTCAGCAGTTTATTGAGAACCACAAGCATTACTTAGCATTAGAACTCAGCTTAGTTCAAATGCTGTGCTCAGAAATCCATTCTGCTCCCTTTTAAGCCAAGAGTAAAACTCCAATAAGTCTCCAAAATTTGCCTCTCTAGGTCATCTTATATATGCCTAAGCAACCTCATTTTCTATCTTCGTCGCTTTTCCTTGACAATGTCACCAATCCAGACATTAGATGAGAAGAGTAATAGAATTCAATAAACAATTAGAAAGAATTAAAAATCAGAAGCCAAATGAAAAGCCTATGAAAGGAAAATATATAGATGAGATATTGCCTAACAAGACAATTTAGCTCTGCAACAGTTTTAAAGAGACAAGGCAAGTGGGTCTCATGAATTTTACCTGTAAGTTTCAACAATTTCTATTCAAAATATTTACTGAAAGTTCATCAATTCATCTGGTACAATATTTAAGCCCCTTTGACAAAAGTAGGACTTGATTTATAAGTCTCACAGTCATTGACTGAGATGAAGATTTTATGAACCTGCAAGGTTTCCTCCCTGCATTTCAGTTTTTGGTAACATGGGTCTCAGATGTCCTGCTGCCAGGGTGGATACCTAACCACCATGTGCCTTTCCCCATCCTCTTGATCCAAAAATTATCTGCAGAAAATGAGGCAAAACTTCACAACTTATATAATTTTAAGTTGTAAAGTAGGTATGTTTATTGCAGCGTTGGGTGTGTGGGAGGTAGTCCTCCTAAAACACACACACCCCAGCACGGTATTGCTTGGTTTATATCTGGTTACATGTTACACATTCATAGAGTTTCACAATATGGATATACATATGCATGACCTGTGCCCACTTTATATTACAATGAGTTCAAAAGTCATTTCCATGTGCTCACGCCTGCGCAGTGGTATTTGGTGGTGGGCTCCGGGGGTCCCGGGAGGAAGTAAACACTCATCTTCTTGTCTTAACCTTTTCACCTTTCTGTCTTGCGCATGCTTTCTAAGTCCCTGGCCCAAGTCCAAACAACAGCTCTGGTTTTAGCCAGCGTAGGGGGTCCACGAGCACAAGCTGGGTCACAGTCCCTGTTTCTGTCAATAATCTAATTCTGCTTTGACAAACACAATAAATGTTAAGTAAGCAATATACACTGTCTAGCAAGGCGTTAGTGATATATATATTGTTTAGCAAGCAGTTTCTAACAAGTCATCCCTTAACTTCTAACTTTCTTCCATCATTCTGAGCTCCTTGTCCCTAAATGGTCAGGAAACAATGAATTTGTGCCTGGTCAGAGCCAGGGGAGTCCAGTCAGCAGGTGACACCCAGCACAGCCATCTCCTGCCAGCTCTCCTCCCAGGAGCGGCTACTGCAGGACTGGCCTGGGAACATCCAGTAGGGTGTACCCACATCCTGCAAGGTACACCTGGCTAAACCAGCATATACATAGCAAGTTCCTGTGCTCCCAGAAGTTAAACACAGCTATTTGGCCTTGGAAGAACCCAGTGCAGCTCAGTGCCTGGCACCCCTTTGGATTCACAGTATTTACAACACCTGTGGCTCCAGTGGTTCCTCTGGGTGTTCCAGCAATCCTGCAACCATGCAGTCTTTAAATAGCTGAAGTTCTTCAGATTTGTTTGTGAGGAATTTAAGGCACCTTTGCATTACCAGCAGTACATGTGGCAGGGCCCAGGTGCACTGTGAGTGCATGTTTTGGGGCTTGTGTGAGAGTGGGGTGGAGGTCTCCTAAGCTCTCCCACCAGAGATGCTGTGTGATCTGGGGACACTTGGATGTTGTAACCCAAAGCAGCCCTTCCTCAAGACTATACTTCTCCATGTTAGGGCTTGTTTTCTTTCTACTTGCATGTGTGGCTTGATTCAACATGCAACCTACTGTAATACCTCTCTCCTGTTTTGACCTTATCTGGCATCACTCATAAGGTGAACTTTCAACATTCTCTATCAAAAGGCAGATAGACACAGGTTCTGCCTCAAGGACAAATCCAGCATGGATACATGTAAAGAATGAAGAGTGTCATTTCTGTAACTGGTCTTGGAATACAAGATTAGTAATTTTTTAAAGACTTTTTGGAAGGAGCATATTTGCAGGACAGATTTCAAACGTGGTCTCAAAACTCAAACACTTGATCACAAGAATTCATTACTCCCCTTATGTCCACTTCATTTTGCAAAGTAAATTGTACAGCCCTTCAGCTCCTATCACTATTCTGTTGCCCATCTGGCAGTCATCACTCTTTATTGATACTCACATTTGACTCCATGCTTTGTGTTCATAGATCTTGAAAATATACAACCATTCCTTTCTTCACAATTTGTCAAATTTACACACAAATACAAAAAAGGCCACAAAATCTTCCAACCTCCAACTACATCAATATGGAAGTCAATATTCAACAATGACTACTAGCTTAAGTATATGGCATTGTTTTTCTCTTGTGGTTAGACTAACCATACAAATAGCAGACTAATTATTAAATAAAAAAATCCTTTGTTCAGTTGATAGAGCCATTAGGTGCTAAAAAGGCCATGTTTGTTTAGCAATCTTGTCTAGCAAGATTAACGTTGTGTCATCTCACTATATTATATCAACATATTGATCTAACAGTCTAATTGTATAGCATTCTTCAGGCTTGTTCTAACCTTTTACAAAAAGGCCTCACAGATCAAGCCCAGCTGTTAAGTTGGTTCCAGTTCAGGCTATATAAAATACATTATATGCAAAAACAAGAGCAAAAGATGGGCCTCCCCTACATGTTAGGCAGTTCATCAATTCAAATACTTGTCTAAACCTACTGCTTGCAGCAATACCAGTGTAATTGAAAATTTCTCTGTGAACAAATTTGAAGACACCACAGTGACCTTAAGCAAATTAATAATTATCAAACAGCTCTCTGCCCTTTTCATTCACCTTCTTCAGCTGGTAGGTATGCATTCAGTTCATTGTGTACATTGAATTACAAAAATGCCTCAGACCATCTCCAGAAATTGTTTGCACAGTATGAACAGTGGGACTACCAAAACCAGAGAGCTATTCTCCCACCAAATTCCTCTGCCTTTTACAAGATCTGCGGTGTTTCCGTGAAAAGTCCTGCAATAAGAACTCTTCAGTTACTCCTCAGCACTAAATGTGCTACCAGGATTAAAAAAAGGAAAAAAAAAAAGGAAGGAAGAGGAAGGGAGAAAGCAACCTTTTACTTTGATCTTTACATAAATCACCTATTCAATGTAAACACATATGGAGTGTAAAGCCCCAGTTCTATAAATGGGCGTAATTTTCTACTGTCACTAATTCTTTCTCCAGTTTTCATGTTTTCCTTCCCTTGAACTAGTGGCAAAGTACTGCTGCAAGCAGCAAGAGTCAGTTTAACTTTTTCTAGTCCCCTGCAGCTGAGGTTTTGCTCTAGAGCTGCTCTTGTACTGTGTGTCACTCTGAATTAACAGATAAGAGACTTTTCATAGCGCTGAAAGATGAACCACGGTTAATCAAGGACCCAAACACTTCAGTAATCCCTGCTTTGAATGGGGTGCAATGACAACTGCTCTATCAAAAGGTCTTGTGCTCGTAATTGTGTCTGGTCCCTGATTTACATTGGTGACAAACATCAGTTTCACTCATCATGAGAAATGACAGATGCTGGTCATGGTGTTTATGGCACACGGTTACCATACTGGTAGCCACAGTATAACACACTCCAAACAGAGCAGAAAAAACCCACATTTTGGCTTTGGACAAAATCAGTGTGTCCTGCTAACAGAATAGATCAAGAAAAGAAAATGCAGCTGAGTAAATAATGTGCTGCGTGACGGTAGTTCCCACAGTTGCTAATTCTGCCATGGCAGAACTTCTGGCCTGCTTTCTACAAGTCTTTATTTTCACACCAGCTTACACCTCAGAAAGAAAACCACAGGAAGCAGCCAAAAATTTCCCCCAACAAGAAAACCTTCCTCTATTAAAAAGATTCAATAAATACATTCAAAAAAGATTTATAAATCTTAATGTCTGTAATACTGGTTGAATTCCCAGAATTTTTGAAGCAACTGATTTTTTAAAAATCAGAATTTATAGCCTTAAATACTGAAACGAGCAGGTACTATTAAGAAATAATCATATTTTATACAATTATCCATTATTATCTATTTCAAAATAATCTATAATAGCATACATATAGCCAAGAGTACACTCACATTTACAGGAGTACCACAGTGCATTTCCCACTCTTGGGATTTAACTTCTGAGGACTGACATGGGTCAATGTGCTATTTGGGGCGACAGTAAGAGTCTGGAGGACACCTGTGAGACAGGTATGCTGGGCAGAGGATGTCAGCAAAGGGCCAACTAAAGCTGTGCCCATCCCACAGCCCCTTCCTGCCCTGCCCTCCCACCAGCCCTACCACTCACTGTCCCAGACCCATCAACACAGCTGTTCCCCAGACTACTCTCCACAGCAGAACAGGATCTGACCCACCTTTTAACCAAAACCAGAGGGGTTTCATCAGCTCCCATTCCTCTCCAGCCTAAATCCATGGCAGGGCACAGCCAGCTGCAATAGTCTCAGGTACTGCATTGTCCCATGAACACTTCTGGGTTATTTCTAAAATACTCTTCAAGCACAACAAGGAGAAAAAACATTACTGTCAATTAAATCTTAGCATAACGACAATTGTGAAAGCGGAGCAAATATTTATATTCTAACACATGTGTTGTCATGGAAACAGCTGCAAGACACCGTTTGCTCCGGGGGCTGTGCCAAGGCTCAGGCGCTGTGCAGCCCCCGGTGCCCCGCAGCACCAGGCAGCTCTCGGAACCCAGGGACAGCAGCACCCAACAGGAGGCTGGCACATGCTGGCACAGCCTGCCAGGAAAGAGAACGGGGAAACCAGCACTAATTCCCAGAAAGCTACTGCAATTTATGCTTGAGCAGCTCTGATCTACTTTGTAAGTAGCAAGTTATCTCATGAATTTGTTCAAAATAGCAGATCATTCTGTGTGAAGAGATGAAAAACAAAATCCATCATTTCCACTGCAGGGAGAACCACCAAAATGAGACAACTCCGTGCTTGTCACTGCAGCTGTGGTTTCTTCTCTGAGATAATAAACAGATGACCAGTAGATCTTTAGTTACAAGTGTGTGAGACAACTGAGGCCATCAACCCTCTGCAAGCTGCGCATGGGAGAGGCTGGTCCCTCCCAAGGCATCCCACGTAAGAGCTGCCAAAGCTGAGCTGAGCAGTCCTGGTCCCACACACAGCCCCACAGGATTCTCTCTCAGTGGAGGGCTCTACAGCAGTATTTGGTAACATCTAAAAGGGAAGTTTACCCAGATTTTGATTACTAGTTTCTCTACAAGTGTTTTCCCCCTCAAAGCTTATTTGCCTTATAAAACTTACACAGACTTGGTAAAAAGCAAGCAAGAAAATCCGATACACTAACCCTACAACTTTTTCATTTTTTCCCTTAACAAATCATTCCTTGATCTTTTCTGTATGACTAAAAACTGTTTTGTCTCCATAAGTGCAATTAATTTTGTTTTCAAGGTTATATTATTACTCTATATATTAAATACACAGTGCATACACACATGAGCATGTTCAGCTAGTATTCAGATGGAGGCGTGGGAGAATGCCTTTAAAAAAAAAAATCAATATTTCATTCCAATTATAAAACAAACCAAATCTTCAAACACTGGAGTACAATATAGCTACCCTAGAGAATAGATATTTGGTTTTCTGACCAGCAGTAAGTTTGTAATTGAACAGCTGGAGAAAAGAGAGGAAACATACAACAAATTAGTTTTCAGGCCTATGTTCACAGAAAACTTCAACTCTATTGTGCCTTTGATCACAGCATGATAAACAGAGTTCCTCCCTTCCTTCTCTGATCTTCTACAAAACAGAATAGAATGGTCCATAGAAGTTTAATCTATTATATTGTGTAATCCCTCACTCATAGAAGCAAATTAAGCACATAGAGTATCTCAAGAATTGAAATCTATTCACAGCTGTTAGTAGTGTCAGATCCCAAGTAGTAATTCACTTATTAAACAGATTCAATCCTTCTTCAAAAAATTTAACTGTGTTCTGCTTTAAAATGGTAACTTTTTCTTGAAGTTTTGGTTTGGTTTGGGTTTTTTTAAGTGCCTCTGTCAATATTAGCATTGCAAACAAGGTATCAGTCAAAAGGACAAAGCAAAATTTTAATCATATTTATTTATAAAGTACAAACCCTATTTCCAGATTTTCAGAGAAAATGGAAGAATGCATTATAAAATATTATTTTATTTCATATATGTGTATGTGCATTTATTTATATTGGTATAGTCTACTGCTGAAGTCATAAATGTTTTAATGCATCGAATGTGTTTGTTCATTTCCCATTTTCAGGAAAGAAAGAAAAAGAAGGTTCTTTACTACAGTAAAAAAAAAAATGTTCTAATACCAAAAAACCCAATTAAAATAATAGGGCCATTTGTTTCAGTAGGATTTCACATATACAAGAGAAATGCTAACCCTTGGGAGAATGTTCTCAGCTCATTTAACAATATATGTTTCCTGTGATATGAAAACTTTAGCTGTTGCATTATAACATCATTGCTAACAAGGCACACGTATATATCTCATAGGTAGATGGAAAAGTGAATATGGGAGGGATTATAACAGTCCTTTATTCATACTGCACTCCTCTCAGGATACACTTGCAACTGTTGTGTACTCACCTGGGTAGCTTTTTCCTCTCCAGACATTTAAAATACACACTCAAGAAAGACTGTACTCTGAAAGACAATAAGAAGATAAGTAAAGGGCTAAGATACACCAGTTAGGAAAAAGCTATGAAGGGAAACCAAGGAAGAATTAGTATTCCAGTTCCAGGACTACCAAAACATTTCAAAGGGTAGCTGGCATATAGCTTTATTTCACCAGCCAAAAAATCCACTCTGCTCTCAGAGCACAGTGTATCCTGGGACACCTTGGGCAGGAAGGCTGGTCAGGGCTGCACAGGTGCCAGCAACTCCCTGGCTTCTGTCACCAGCCAGGGACTCCATCAAACCTGAAATCTGTAGCTCAGGGGTTACAGTTCTTACCCAGGCAGTCTTGATGGGAATGAAATGTAAAAGCTAAAATTATTAGGCCATTAGAGGTTTATTTCCCATTTTTGTGTACCTGGAAAAAAAAATCTGAGTGGAGATGAGCTTTTTATTTTTTTAACTGGTTTTATGAGTCAGTTAAAGATATTCAGGACTAGGATCTGGCATCAGTGAACAATTTTTAACACCTCGACATTTTAACATTGCAATAAATTCATGTTCTAAAGTTTCCTATTTATGCTAGCATCTAATTTCCTCCATTTGCAAGAGAAAGTTCAAACTTGACAAGTCAAGCCATAAACAAGAGATTTATTTTTGTAGATCACTTCCTATTGACTACCAGCACACAAATACTTCTACCTAACCATGAGGACAAATGTAAAACCAAGATCTGAAACATCAAATCCCTAAATGAATTTAAGCAATAATCTCAAATTACAGATACAGTCCTACAGTCAAAATGTCAAAATTATGTCCAACCAATTCAGGATAGAAACATGAATGATGCGATTAGGCATTTCATAAAGCCTACAGAAGGGACAGATCTCTAGGAAAAAGCTGGTCTCTGAATACGTTTTTTTTGCAATACAGTACTTTTAAGTCTAGAACTAAAACTTGCACATGCCTTGTATATTTGATTGACTTCATACGGTTTTCATCTAAATTCAAAATATAACTGTGTTTCGATATATTTGAACATTTTATTACATTTAGTTATGAGAGATGAGTTTTTCCTGAGAGAACCTAGGGCACACAACAGTGCCAGATCATTCCAAGCAAGTTAATTCTGAAATGGGCTTGAATCAATAACACAAAACAGGCAGTAAAGCCAATTTTTACAGTAATCATGGTTGCATAAAATAATATCAAGACAGTCAGATTGTAAGCTCCCTGCATCACAAATATAATTTGCAACCAACCCTAAGCACAAAGAGGAAACAGATAGGCGGAAGATATAGATAAAAACAAATGATAGATAGATAGGACAAAAGGAATTGGAAGTAAAGAAAGAATGCAGAGTAGTTGCCATTCAACACAGCGTGAAAAAAGCCAATAAGTATGGCATGTATGTAATTCAAGGTAAATAGAATGCTTTTCTTTCATTTAGGCTTTAAAATTGTTATGAAAAGCCTCTTTTTCCACTCTATCTGTAAGACAAAGGCAGACAGGGGATGAATGTATAAGTAAGTATGTCACTGCAATATGTGGCTTTTAATGAAAATGGATTTTTAATGATCCCAAAAGCTACATTTCTCTCTCTGACTTGCTCCATTTCCAGACTATCAGCATGACGTACGCACAGCAAATGCAGTGGTTTTGCATGTCCTTCACTAAATCCCAGGACAGCCAAGCATCCAAGCACTGTAAAAACCAGAGTTGCCATTATGCACAGCAGATACAGAGAAGCTGCATGTCCTTCATTGCTTTTATTGAACTTTCAGAGCTCTGTGACACCGCTGTGCCTTCTCCCACAGCAGAGCCCAGTGCGGATTACCTTGCACTCTATATGCATAAATAAAGGATGATGCATCGCATTGTGCCTTCCTGTTGTTCTCTGCTTCAAGGACACTTGTTAAAAGTGTGCCATTCCTCCCACTTCCCCAAGCAGGTACATTGTGTTGAAATGCTCCATATAAAACTCTAAGCACACAAATACCAGAGGATTTAGCCCACAAGCGAAGAAAAGTCACAAGGGGGAAAGAGGCTGATGCAATCCATAGCCTTCTTGCTGTCTGAACAAAATGAATTATTCTTTCCAATGTCAAAGTTCCCCTTTCAGTCAGTAATAAACAAAAATCGCACTGAAAAATGTGTAGAGATGTACCAGCTAGTATAAACAACATCTTTTTTCTGTTTTTTTTCATGTAGGCAATAATTTATTTTTTTTTTTTTAGATTTCAGCATCATCAGAGAATAAAGGAACATTTTCCTTACTTTATCATCATCCATGAAGTTTTATCTACAAATATTTCCTGTAAGGTAGGTCCGTAGATTAGGAAACTGCAATACAGTTGTCATAAAACCAAGACAGCATTTAAAATGGGACTCCTGTATTCACTTCATTTTCAATGCTTCAAGAGAAGCTTTGTGCAACTTGTATTACTTGAACAAAAAAACCTCCATGTTTATTTCCTATATTATCATTTCTACGTCTTTGAAATATTAGAAGACATAGAAGGAATCCAAAACTAGAACACTGATGAAAAAGATGGTGACTGAGAGGTGCCACACAAATGGTTAGCAAATGCTCCCATCCATTAACCAGTCAGAGGGCACAGCCTTATGAAGGGCTCCACAGAATCAAATGGTATCTACATTGTACAACAAACAAAGAAAAAATTCCCATTTGTGGAGCACTGTTAAATGCATAGTTTTTTTCCATTCTGTCTGCTCTCCTGACTCAGAGTGTCTCCCAATTAATATTTACCAAATGTCTCGCCCTTCTTCATTTAAATCAGCTCAAAAACTGCACCTGTTTCATGAGACCTATGTGTGCTTCTGACAGCTGATATTTGAGACAAAACAAGTCTAAAAACTTCAAAATCCTAACTAACTACATTAAACTGTAATCAAGAAAGAGAGTGCTAAGATTAGCTCTGCTAGTACAAGACATCAGCAAAGCACATGGTTGTACCCCAGGGACAATATATGGTGAATATATGGCAATATATTATAACTAATATATGAAGCCTGGGAAGGACCCCACAGGTCTCATACCATCAAATGTGGCTGAAATTTAGCAACAGCATGCAGCCGTAAGCGAGTGCCCTGGAGACACCAGCATGGCCATATTCGCCTCCAGAAAATAAGGTAAAAAATTCTTAGCAAGAATGCCACAAAATAAAACAACAACAAAGTCAAGCTACAGTATTCACAGCCAGAGTTCATTTTAAACAATGAAACATGGGAAGAGCTTTGAAAACAAGAAGCAGCCGCTGTGAACAACAGCCAGAGGATGCTTTCAAAGCCAAGGCACACACAGCTAAAGTCATTTGCCAATGTACAGATTGACTCCAAGCTTCACTCACAGTTATCAGTGCTTCTATACAGTATACAGGAGGATCCAGAGCCCTAAAAGGCTATACAGGACTCTTTTACATTACCTTTTGCTAATACACAACAAACTATTTTAAACAGTGCTTTGGTTGCTTCACTTTAGCAGTTCTCCCACATTCTCTAGATGAAAGACAATTGCACAATGGCAGGTAAATCTTGTTAGAAAGCATCCTAAATAAGAGGGAAGATAACATCCATCTTGCCTCTATAATACACAAGAAAGACCCTGTTGTGTTTGCTGAGGTACTTTGGGATTCTTTAAATAGAATTTGGTGAGGAAGAGACTTGCAGCTTTTTGAAGCAGTTTCCTTCAGAACTGCCATATTTCAAATTACTTTTCTTTTCCTGGCAGCTATGAAGGAACTAGTGTTACTGGAGCAGATTATCAGCCATAGGACTGTCTTGTATAGCGATCAGCAAAGCCCCAAGCCTGCAGGAGTTTGGTGGATGTGTCCAGCTGCTGGTCCAAATCCAGGGACTGTGACATGACCCTGAATGTTAGAGGTTCATGCCTATTTCTGCATTATTTCAAGGATCCCTCCATTCCAGAGCACCCTTAAAACAGGGTTCAGGTCATTTCTGTACCACAGCTCATACAAATTAATGTCTTACATATTTCTGTCAAGGTAATGGACACAATTCAAAGAATATAGAACCTTAAAGACATGTTAATGTGTTATTTTCAACTGCCTTGTTTAAATCATGTCATTTTTCTAAAGCAACACTTTCTACCCTTGAGTCATATTTGTTAATTCTGTATTAAAATGCACCCCCTTTCTCACTAATAGAGTTTCTTAAATTATGCTCACACATTTTTTAATTCCTATTCACTATTAATCAAAACCATAATTCTCATAAAACTAAGCATGGGGTTAAGTCTAGATATACACAGTTAACATACCATATGTTTTACACATATATCAGAGAATGCAAGTTAAACAATATTTAATCAGTCTAATATTAAAGTTTATTTCCATTGACCTGAACCACTTTTGAATATGAAAGTCAAGTCAATCAATCTAAGAGAAACTACCTACTATGGAACATACTTTCTAACTATACCTCAAAGCTGTTAAAAGTCTACAAGTTTTCTTCATCCACCACTTACAACAAGGAATTCCTTACAGCAAGGGACATCACTGTTTCTGTCTATTGCATACACCCTCTTTTTCCTGCTTTCTCTTTACTCTTGCAGTCTAACCATCTTTTCTACTCTTCATATTCCCTCTGATCTCTGCTTCTCGTCTCTTGGGTGTATTCCTGCAGCATGAATGCAATGAGGACAGCCACTGCACCAGCTGATCACCCAGCTACTGCACGTTCACTCTTGCAACACCAGGGTAAGTCCAGGATCACTTGTGTTATCATAGGCAAAACTCAATCACATTCTACTTTTGAAATACGCACAAATAATTTTCAGCCCAAAATTCAGGTTTTTTCCCCCACCCCCAGAAATTCTTGCTAAACTTCTATATTAATTTCTCAAATTAATTTGTCAGCCAATAATGTTTTTTTCCTTCTTTATTTCTCAGTATATCAATTGTAGGATAAAGAATTATCTTCAAATACCTACAGACGTTAGTCCCCAACAGTTACCTCAGTGGTGACTAGCTCAGTCTTTCTGCAGTCTTTGACTATATTAAGCACAGGCAGATATGCTACTGAAATCCACATGCCCAAATGTAAAGGAATGACAGAAATTTTAAATGAAATCAGTTTTATTAGTTAGATATTATTACCAGTGTTACTGCACCTCTTCAGTGCCTGATCTCATTTTAAAAAATCTTACTATCTCCTTTTTACTTTCAAAATGCTTCTTATTGCCCTGTTGCTGTGAAAACCTGGCTGTGTACATAAACTCTCTTATTAAATTCTTTCAAAGCTAAGCAAAGTAGCAAAAAGAAATGCTTCCTCCTACCTCTCTTCTATACTTGTCTTTGAAATTATGTGAATATATTGGCTGTACATTTAGGCATTTTTGAAAGAGAATATTTAGACAATAACATGACTTAAAATTTTTCACAATCTTTAAAAACCTGGCCTCATAAATATCTGTAAAAACAGTCTCACTTAAGTTCTGGTAACATGTCACAGTATAACCTGCCTGTAAAACACTTCTGGGAAAATACAGATGAGGTTCTGGATTTCCAGCTGCAGTAAGGCAAAAAACCTCATAATCCAAAGAACCCTTACTAGTTCTTGCAGGTTTTTTAGTACTTCATTGAGAGCTTGACACAGTAGTAGTTACATCCATAAATAAGATACTTTTATTACAATCCAACAAAATCAAGACTGTAACCGTGATTCATTTTTTTTAATAACCTTAGCGCTTCAAGGCTTCCGATCCTAATGGAGCAATCATGCATCACTGTTGTGTTCCAACAGAACTGTTAGGCTCTGTGCTGTGCTAGTGTAATTGCAGTCTAATGGTTTACACTATCATAATTGCACTACATATTTTACTAAACAGAGTACAATATCTAAAAAGTGATTTAAACTGTTCCAGCTTTAAGATTGTACATCAAAGAAAAAAAGAATAATTTCTTTCTCTCTGAATTGAGAGTAACAAAGATGACGAAATTAGTTTATTTTTTCTCTTAAAAATTGGTTAAAACATAACATTATAAGCAGAGATGAAAAATTACAGTATAAAATGACTTAGTAAAAGTTTAAAAGTATTAAAATACTTTGAGGCATTTTGATGGCCTGATTTAGCAGGCTGGAATGGTTTAAATTGTCAGACTAACAAAGGATACAGAAATATTCTATACAGAGTCTAATTTAGATATTTAATAATTTCAGAATTTCTGATTACTAACTTTAATAAAACTTTTAATAAAAATCCCCCACTGTGCAAGTGTAGCATATCATAACAAATTATCTAAGCATTAGATAACATAATTATCCTACATTTGTGCTAAGTCACACCAGCAAAGCAGCTGAGGGATCAGCAAACCCAGCAGTGTTTTCTTCCCCAGCAGCGTTTCCTTCCCCAGCAGCCACCACACATCTTGACTGGGCTGTGTGATGACCAAGAGTGAGGTGACCTGCCAGTAACCTGCACAGATCCTTTACATGCTCAGAACACTCTGACTCACAAAAGGAACTCGATGAACTGAGTCAGACTAATTCTGTAAGGAGGGACAATCAGAACTGGTAGGGATTTGGTAAATCTTGCTGTTAACACAGAGTAGCCCTAATTGCACCCTGCAATGGATACTGCCTGACTCCCTTGGACAAAGGCAAAAATACCTGTACCTCCAAAAGATGCACTGAAGTTAGTACTAAAGGGGCTCAAAGCTTCTAAGATTGCCTCCAGAACTCCTAAAATTTATTTTTTAAAATCTACATTTCCTAAAGCTAATTTATACTTAATTCTATTCACTATTTTTATTAAAAAGTCTTTTTTTTTTTTTTTTTTTTCTGCTTCTAGCTGAAGTATTACTTTACAGTGTTTTTCAAACACTGTTTTCTTGGAAAATAAATCTTTTCTTTTTCCCAAAAATCAGGACTTTTTTTTTCAGAAAAGGTTTTTGAATTTGGACTAGGACACCAGGGCAGTTTTTTCCAAAAATTTGTTTACTACTACAACACTGATCTGTTTTAAAAAAAAAAAAAAAAAAAAAAAAAAAACATTTTTTTAATTTTTAGAANAAAAAAAAAGAGAAAAAACATGTTTGTACTATTTAGAGAACGTTTTGTGCAGCTCATAACTCCTTGATTTAGGGACTGTCAAGCTCTAGGATCACTTTGTACCTGGAGAATAAATTAATTCTTTTAAAACAGAATAAAATAAAACTTTTAATTCACACAGGAACTAATTTTTTTAATGTAGAATATAGTGAATTCAGTAACTTGGTACTAAATAATCTTTGAGCTTGCACAAAGGTACTATTAACAAGAACTAATTTTTTCACATCCTGTGAGTGAGAAGCTGTATCTTTCTCTTTCTAACACTGATGGTGCATTCTCTTTCTAACCAAGCTTTGCTCAGGCATAGAAACACCTCCAGCAAACACTCCCACAGGACTCAATATCTGCCCTACATTAAAAAAAAAAAAATAATAACAGCACTTGCTAAGGAAAAATGTTACTTAAACCAAACTTCTCCAGTAAAATATCAATTTTGCAAAAAAACATTGAAAATGCACTTTGGGCTTTTTTCTCACTTAAATTAGGAAATAATTTTTTAAAAATACAGACACAAAAAAACTAGGGTAGAAAATCTGTTTTCTAAAGATCTCTAGGATTTATTGATACTGTATACAGACCTAACCTATTAGTCTTCAGTAATTACCTTACACAATATTCTACTTACATGGAGAAGTTTAATTTTAATTTACAGTTTAACTGTCCTACTTAAGGTAAGCCTGTCACCTGTGTCACTTTGTGTCTCATAACTGTAATCTTCATTTAATTATTTACTTCAAGTGAGCATTTTAATTATGGATATTACTATGTGTGTAGAGAAACTTATACTCGAGGGCACTGAAAATTTATACAGTAGAGTGCTCACCTGAATTTCCACTGGCCACAACACCACATGCAGTGGCTCAGCTGCAGAGGCTGCTTAGACTGCTGAGAGATGTTCTTCACCTTCTCTGGCCTAGGACCACATCTGGGGTGCCTGCAAAGTAGGCAGGACTACCAGTGCACAAATGGCTTGGATTATGACTGCAAGACTCACAGATGAAATATAAATGAGAAAATAATAACTTCTCACATCTACATTTGACCCTCCAAATAACCTTGAGACACAGGAGCAGGCTTGCAGCACTGGCTCCAGGGTGAGGTCACCATTGTGCCCCATTTCTGTGGTGATAAGTAATGGAGCGACCAGAAGAAAGGCACAGAGCATGAGCCTTACTCTGATTTTTTTCTTGAAATTTGAGCAACCAGTGATTTATGGGTTTCGTAAGATAGGAGCTGCCTATCAGATTTTTTTTTTAATAGCCATCAGTTGACCAATATTCTGTCAAATTATCTGATAGCTTTGCAAAGTAGCTATAATTTTAGCTTTCGACGTATCACATAGCAGCAAGCTCCACCACATAAAAATGAAAAGAAAAGAAAAGAAAAGAAAAGAAAAGAAAAGAAAAGAAAAGAAAAGAAAAGAAAAGAAAAGAAAAGAAAAGAAAAGAAAAGAAAAGAAAAGAAAAGAAAAGAAAAGAAAAGAAAAGAAAAGAAAAGAAAAGAAAAGAAAAGAAAAGAAAGTACTGCTTTGTGTTTGCTTTAAATTTTCCAAATTTGTGGGTTTGTGTGTTATCACTGGGTCATCTTTCCAGTAAATTTAACTTCCAAAGGAGACATTTCATCATCACATGAGTGGCTCTATGCAATTTCCCTGCTCTGCACGAAACATTATTTTTCATTGTCTGGAGTCCCAACAGGTAACTTTAAAAAACTGAAAATATTTTAATTTTTAACATATTTGGCACAATAGGAACCATTTCTATGCAAGTACATCCACCCAGAAGGGATGCTAAAGGATACCTTGTCCCCAGGCTAGCCAGCAGGTGAGTGGGGTTCTCTGCCTGGGGCAGCTGGGGACGACGGGGTGCCCAGCCTCCTATGCTAAACACAAAAAATGTGCCAGAGTGAAAACAGAGGAGCCCAAGTTCTGAAGAAGTCCCCTTTTTACCATTAAAACACTTCCAGCATTTGCAGTCTCCCTGATTTACTGTTCAGTACTCCTCACTCGCACATCTTGCTCAATGCCCAGGGAGCCAGACAGCCACACGGGCAGTCAGGGGTGTTTCCAATGGGGATCCTTCCCTCTTGGAGAAGCTACTTCTGCAAACTCCCTCCTACACAGGAGGAGACACCAAAGCACTGCCTCCCTACCAGGAGACGAGTGCTGGTGGGATTTCTGAGGAACACCGCTCTCCAGTATATCCAGCAGTGCAAAAGGGGGACATCAGGCTCATGGGAATCACAGGCCACCCACTTCTGAGGTAAGTGCCTCTCAGAGTAGTCACTTCATTATTAACGACCTCCATATCTTCGTAAGATGCTTATCTTTTTTAATAAATAGAAACAGTTAGTGGAGGTTTTGTTTGGTGCCCTTTTTATTTTTAAATATTGGGATAAATCCAAAGAGCTATGGTTGTATTCTTTAGTATCTATCTTTCTTCAGCGATGAATGTTTTTTCATGAGCAGTGTCATTACATAGACTTTTTATCATCTAAATTGTTCTATGCTTTTCAGCAACCTAGAAAAAAATTTCCTTTTTCTCTTTCTAAAGAAGTAACCTTCAACCTACAACTTGTGTGCCACCTCTCACAGTTTCCTGAGCACAGCCAAGGCCCCTAACAACTGAGGGCATTCAGTGCATTCCAGTATTGAGTATATCACATTTCCCATCTGAAATTGCTTACCTCATCAGTCACTAAGGGCCCAGTTTGGAAGTCATTAAAAATAATGAGAATGCTGGCACTTCTCCCAGCAAAAATGGTATTGGATTCTATGTTGCTTTTCTACTTTAAGACATTTTTATATAACCACAAATCATTTAACTCTTATCTTTGTACTAGCTTTAATGAAACTAATGGCTGCTGAAACTGTGTGGGTTTTATTCTACTTTTTATTTAAATAAGCTTCTGCCCACTCCATCATAAACCGACAAACACTTACACAGCATATTGCACCACAAAAGCCCCAAAGTGTTTACCAGGATCACTATATCCATCACTAAAATGCAAGCACTTCTCAGTCAATAAACACTTCAGCTGACAATAAAGTCACAAGACAGTTTTCAGAAGGAAAGCTAAATAGCAACACATCCAATTTGTCCAAAACAGATTTAGAACTAGGGTCTTGCATTTTCACCTCCATCTGTATCTACTGTACCCTTTCCCTCCTAGCACAATGCAAAAAAATCTAACTCCCTATTAAGTCACTGAGTAACAACATCACTCCTGCAGGGTCCATATCTTACAAGCTTTGACAAGATAATTAGCCCTCAGGAACATGCTGCAGGCCATCACAAAATGCACCTTTAGAGTTTCAACTCATTGTTGGGAAATGCATATTAATGCATATTAAAACCTTAAAAGATTCACCCTTAATATTCAAGGTCTAGCTTAGGGCTAGTGTAAAATTTCTCACTGCTATGTTTTTCCTGATAAGAACATGTATGATTTGCATGGTTTGAAATAAATAAGAATAATACAAATATGCGGAAAAACTCACCTTCTTTATATGTGTGTGTTTATTTGCTCTAGGCATACATTTGAATTGTACATTAAAAACAGACCTGTCATGAGGACAGACACGAAAGTTACAGAGCTAGGACTTCTGCATAGGAAGTGTGATATTTCAGACTCATAGAAATTAATCACTGTATATAAAGTGACACACACATTTTGACATCATCTGCTCACACAAGAAATAACTCTAAGATGCAAAGGACTTGAACTACAGTCACCCTGGAAGTCCACCCACAGTGTGAAAAATGCAGAGGTCCTGAACTGCTGCTGAAAGCTCTATCTTGTCAAAATCTGTAGAGTTTAGTATGACTAAACTGACTGATATACCTAGGTGGGAGCATAAAAAAAAATGCAGGTTCAAGTCAAACAGTAATAATTCTAACCAATAATAAAACTACAAGTACCAGACAATAAAAAAGGTCCCCAAATGTTTCATAAGGTGAACTTTAAAGGTGTTTTGATGTTATTATCAGTATATGTGAAAACCTGAAGAAGAGCGTTACCACTGCATAAAAGTTAAGCTAAAAGCCTATTTTGTAAGATTATTAAAAAATATTTTTAAGGCTATTAAATGTTTAATACCTTTGCAAAGTATTTTCTTTGCATTTATTTCTAATTGCGGGGTAAGGTCTGGGTTTACAACACATATTGCTTAGTGTACCTTTTAGTTCATGTAGGACCTTTAATCTCAAAATATTTTAGGCCATGTTACAAATACTTTACCAAGCCACAAAAAAAGGAATCACCCAGCCATCCCTAGCAGTAAACAGAATATCCTGAGTTTGACTTCTTTCATCTATTAGATCAAGGAATGAAATGACAGCAAACTAGCTTTATGATTATCAAACTAGCTTGAAATTATCTACCAAATATCACCCACAGAACTACTAGTGCAAGCTACATAATTTAAGCAACAAGTGCAAATGTTCAGGCATCATAAGTGATCTCACCATTTTAAGACACGAGTACATCCTTATGCAGTACAAATAATTGAAGAACCAAGTAAAAATTGATTTGAAGATAATAGAGAACAGTAAAGACAAATAACATTGTGGCAATTTAATTTTATTAAAATAGACATGGTTTTAGAACATTTGGAGAAATTTTCTATTCTATTTTATCCTGCAATAAATGGCAAAATGAAGGTAATAGATTTCAGATATCGAAAGCCTGCCTGTGGCTTGTTATCCAATTAATTGATATGAGTAAATTAGCTAAATCAAGCTAAATGACAGCTAGTTGCTTCACAAAAGGTAGAAGTATATCAGAATAAGGGGCTTTCAGCAAATTAGATCAGTGCAGAGGTCTTTCCTTTTGAACCTTAGAAACACATTAAAAGACATTTCTATCTTCACCTTCAGAAAAAAAAAAAAAAGCCTTTAAAAAAGGATGACAAGTAATTCATATTCAGAAACTCACTGAAAAGATTACAGGTGTTACAGTAGCAGTGGAAAGTTTCATTGCAAAAGCATGACAGAATTTTTTCATCTAGACCCTCTTCCATGAAATGGATGAAATAAGATCTCTCATACCCTATTATCTCACATGTCCCTCTCCTATCTTCCTCAAGGAAAAAGAAGACAGCTTGGTAGATCCGTTCTTCCATCCCCTCTTACCACTGCACCTGCTGCACCCATTTGAAAGGATCCTGTCATCCACAGTGCTTCTTTTTAGCTGAGACAGGAACGACACACAGGACAGTTCAAGGAATTTTGTTCGTCTCTTATGAAATTACATGGGATAACTGTTTTTTAAGATCTTAAAAGAATCCTGCTTTGGCTTTATGCAAATGTAGGATAGCACAGGGGATGGCACAGGACTTAAAATGGACAGTTGAACAAGCCAGGAGAACTGAATCTCGATTCATTACTTTGGGGGCTGAGTGAGAAACTTAGTGCCAGGTAATGTAGAAAAAATGTATAAACAACCCCCCTCCTGTCTGGATGTAAGCACCAATAGTGACTAAACTGCAGGGTTAAAATCTATTCTTAGGAACAATAACCACATAAAAGCTCTGACTAAACTCCTAAACCTCAACTCTGCTGCAGTGGGGAATATACACTCTCAGGCTGCACAGAAGCTTCCATTACATGAAAAAGAAAAAGCACGGTTCTTCTTACCATTGCGATACTTCTCATGATTTTTGATTTTAGTCTTGTGGTTTTTTCCACCCTCCTCCTTCCTGTCACCTCAGACAATGGCAGCTCAAGTGGACAATACAAACAGATGGGACATTTCTATTCATCTCACTCCTCCCTCATTTTTTGTTTGTTTTTGTTGCTGTAGTTATACAGGGATCAAAATGAGAATTTTGCCCATGACACTGCCTGTGTGAAACAGCCCGTATCACTCACAGATTCTAAGCATCAGGTATTCACTGATGGCTTTCAATTAGATCCTGAAGTGGCAGCCAAGAATTTACAGCTGAGGGAGCTGAGACTGTTTAGTCTGGAGAAAGGGAGGCTGAGGGAGACCTTACCACTCTCTAAAATTACCTGAAAAGAGGCTGCAGCAATATGGGGGCCAGTCCTGGGTAACAAGCAATAGCATGAGAGGAAATGGCCTCAAGTTTCACCAGGCGAGGTTTAAATAAGATATTAGGAAAAATTTCTTCACTGAAAGAGTTGTCAGGCACTGGAACAGGCTGCCCAAGGAAGTGGTGGTGTGACCATCCCTGGAGGGATATAAAAGATGTGTAGATAGAGCACTTAGAGACAAGGTTTAGTGATGGCCTTGGCAGTGTTGGGTTAATGGTAGAGGATTTCTCCAGCCTAATGATTCTGTGACTCTATCTTCCCAAAATATTGCCCATCAGTAGAAAAAACAAGCCTCTGATTTTCACATCAAAATGTTAGCTAAGAAAGTGTTTAAGCCTGGAGACATTTTCAGAAAATTAGTTCAGAGCCTTTGCACAATTTAATCAGAAGAAGTTTTAAACTCTGATTGTGCAATTAAACACAATACACTCTTGCAGTTGCCATTTATCACACTGCTACCGTAACAAGTAATCTGGCCAACAAAACTGTCTGGTACCTGGGAGTGAAGAAATGAGAAGGATAATGTTATGTGGGAAAGCAGGTCTCTCCAACTTTTTACAGTGCTAAAAATACCCTTGGGACTTGTTCTGATACCTTGTAATTATGCACACATATCCTGATTTATGGACCATGTCTCCCAGCTCAAAGTAGTATGTACTCTAATTCGTACCTTGCCCTACTTATGTGTAAAATACTCGAATTTGTAACGCCATAAAAGAGAGGACAGGATCATTGCACATGTTACTATCAATTTCATATGAGCATAGGCATAATCTAATGATCCTTTTCGACTAAGGATAAATATGCACAATTTAGCCTTAAACATATTCAGTGTCAGATCATTTCAACTGCTGCCTTTGAGAAATATGCCTGTGATGTTAAAGATCTCTGCTGTCCAGTCTCCTTCTTAAGACTGGAGAGTGTGGCAAAGGAGACAAAAATGTGCAAACTGGAAAAGAGACAAGGAACATTGGCACCTGTGTATCAAGAAACCTATCTGCTTCAGGCCAAACTTGTGAACTCATGTTCCACATATGCAGAAGCCACAAAATTTATGGAAAAGGAGAAGTCTAGGGAAAGGTTTTAAGATTAGTTCTCATGCCTTTTCAGCAAGTTCATATAGATAGCTATACAGTCAATTTTATGAATAGCCTAGCCAAATAAAACTAAGTGACATTTATATTTAATAACCTCGTTTGGGAACAATCTAATCTGTATACATCTCACTTTCCATACTTTAAACATTTTTTTTAAAAATCATATTAGGAGGTTTGCTTTTCATGACCTCTTTTATGAATAGTTCCACTATCCATGTTTATTAGCTTTTTCCATCTCTTTTTTCTTTCTTTTTTTAAGGGCATTCCTTCCAAAATAAGATCATTTTTCTTGTCATCCCACTAACTTTTTTAAATGTTCCCTATTTCAAAGGGCTTGTATGTTTCAACAAGTAATGGCTCTGGTGCACCATCATGCATCAGATGTAGCTTAGAAATAGTTTTATCCATCCAAATTCAATTAGGTGCTGTGACAGTAAGGAACAAAACTAGACTCCTTAAGACATAATCCAACATTTTAATTACAATAAATACCTCTCTCCCTCTATGTGTGAACTCTCCAATTATTATTAATATTGATGAATGGGAAGCTGAACACTGGATGGGGTGAAGGACTAGACAGTGCCTCTGCCGCCAATGTGCTGAACTGAATGAACTGAGAGCAGGAAAACAGGAGTGAAACTTTTTAATTTTAATTATCTCTGAGAGACAAGGCCATGGAAATAAAGTTCTTATCAACACTCTGCCAAAAAAAATTGATAAATCAGGCGCAGAATAACTTCTTTTAAAAATAAGTTAATAAAAAATTAGAGGACAGAAAGAGACAGACTATTCATAAAAGCAGACAAGAAAGTTTCATTCTTTGGTTTTCATGCAATTTTCTTACAAGATTCCCATCAGAAGAATATAAATGAACCAAGAAATTCTTGAACTATTTACTTACATAGAAATAAGGAGATATCACAGAAATGACTGTACATATAGATGACTTCAACCTTTCCTTTGTGCATCTGAAAACCCACCTACAAAAAAAAGAAAGGTAGAAGCAAACTAAAGCAGCACAGTTATAGTAGGTATCTCAACAACCTGAAAACAATCAATGAAAGCTTCTACAGCAAATCAAAGACACAAAATAAGCTATCACCATGTTAAGATCTAATATTTTTACAGTGATATTCTATAGGCAAAGTCAAAATAACAAGAGCCCTGATTCAGAAAATAGAGGCTGTAATGGCATTACTGCTTTCTGGCCATCTGGATCCACAGAGATATTTAATCCTGCTAAGAACTAGGGCCTAACACAGAAACCATAAGGACAAAAATAGAAAGATGGACATGAGAGAGTCATTTAGCCTCAACAGCCTAAACCTGTCAGGAGTCTACCATTTTTAGCTTGTAAGATAGAGCACATATTTAGCATCTGAAATGCCTGGATTTTGTAATAAGCACCAGACTCAATCTTAATGTGCAGAGGATACAGCGTCTTTGTAAGGCATTCAATAACATCATACTTGATTGAATAAGAAGAGCCATTTAGACTTTACATACTGAGCAATGGCTGATCTACAAAATATCAGTGTATAGAAAAAGCAAAAGAACATATTACAAAAGGATATCCAGTCCTCTCGATAAGACTTTAAAGCAATATATAATATACCCTGGATTAATATCATATTAATAGCTGTGGCAAACTCATACCCTTGCCATTTCAATAGCCTGAGCCAAATAGGGAATGCAACTGACTATCTTTTCAGTAATTCCACTTTTTAAGTGTTACATTGAATGAGGTCAAGCAGAACCCAAGATACTTTATTTCAAGCCTATTTCAATGGTTAGAGCAGCAATTTAAATAGAAAGCGAGAGTGGTACTGTTCTTTGTATTCTAAACTATTTTAATAGTTTAAATAAATGAAAGTTATTGAAACTGGTTTCCAGAAACGAACTGGAATCATGCACAAATGTGCGATTTCAATACCGAATAAAATCAGCAGTGCAGAAATGAATTATATTAAAAAGCAAAAATATGCTAAATCAGACAAAGATTTAAAACTCCCAATACATAATAGGTGATTCTCCAGTAGCATATGTTTCCACCCAGAATATACCTATTGCACACAGAAAGCAGAAAACTAAAAGAAATGCTAATGCATGCAACAATACAGTTTCACAGAAGCAGTGAAGTGATACAAGGGCTTCAGTTGGGTCTTTAAAAGCAGGCATTGGGGAAAAATGAGATTTAGCATGATGTAAAAGGAATAAGTGAGTGACTGAAAGATAGGTTCCCACATTCTTCTCTACTCTGCCGTCCATGCTCCGGGAAGCAGGTGCCTTTAGCATTGCTAGAGCACATGTAGGAAAATACATTTGAGAAATTAAGGCACTAGAGGTTACATGGTGGTGCTTCAAAGCATGATGTTTCTAAGATCATTCTCTCATTCCCTTTTCTATTTCTTTTTATAGACACAGAGCCATGAAGGAAAGTTCTTGGGGACTGAAGCAGTTCCTCTGCTGAGGTGTGCTATTGGCATAGAGCTGGCAAAATGATACTAAACTAGAATAGAAAGCTTAGAATTTACCTTAAATACAAAAGCATACATATTCTCCACTCACAGTGAAAGAACAAATAAACAGGAAATAAAATGTGCGTAACAGCAACTTCTTCCTTAGCTGCAATAAGAGTCATGTTCACACAGTTATTGCCTAGTGCTCCCACGCCAGACTAGTTCATCATTACACGGGAGGAACAGAAGGAACTGATAAGCCAAGTACTCTTCTGCCAGGCTCACCCAGCAGTGCTCAAAACAGCCTGAGGAGCTGCAAAGTCCCCAGGTAGAGCCCACTGCCCGAAACCACACAGAAGAGCCGCTCTGTCCAGAGCCACTTCAACACATGCCTGGAGAGCACATGCCTACAGCAAACCTTGGCCCCAGATCCACAACAAATTTCAGTCTTAGGCATCCATATTTTGTATTTCAAAACAGAACTTTAATCCTCAAAACCTACATCAACTAACCCTGGGAATGTTGAGGTTTTCATCACAAAAGCTAAGTACGTCCCAAAGATTCCAAATGCAGCAGGCGCCCAGAAACATCTCAATTCCAGCAGGTCTGACAAATTCACATCTTTGAGGCCAGAACTTCACTAGGAACTGCAAAGCATAACTCCCCCTAACATCTTGCCCAAAGATATCAGTACCACAGGCAGTCAGTAATTTTAGCTAGACAGGTTCCAAGCAGAAACTCATCAGTAAAGACTTTCCTCAAAATCAATTGTCATCATCACTGTGAGAAATCCTGCACTCTTCCAAAAGACCCTGCTCAGCTAGTACATACAGAAATCAGTTACTTATTCCCAGAAAGTGGAATAAACCTGAAAGGTGGGGCAAGAACCCAATGACCAGACATTACAATTACTCACATTTTGGTTGTAAAGTCCCCTTACAAACCCACACCTAGCTTCACTTGCACCTCATTCTATGTCTGGAGTGAAGGAAAGGGGAACAATTATACTATCTCAAATCATCATTATTGTTTCAATGATTACATTAGCATTCCCAAAGCATAAACCGCCCACAAAACATTTGAGGCAGACATCTAATGATGGATTTTCCCAACAGAGAAAGCAATTCCTCTAAGCAATAAAACAGTCTGTGAGAAATCCTGCAATCATAAATCTAGTATTTCTCATTACAAAATTTACATCAGCTACGAAGTGATTATTTCTAAAATTACAAACCCTTGTGGGCAGAAATATTAGTGGGTTACCAATTGCCATTCTCATGAGTCATGAGAAAAGCAGTTCAAGTCATAACAGTCTTGTGAAAAACAAAGTATCAAAAGAATGAATTGTCTTATTATAGACAGAAAGTGTAGGGTTTCCACATAATAAGCATCTAGGCATCAAAATACAAAGGCCAGTGGCAAGTTCCCATCGAAACTTTCAAAGGTTAAACAGGAATATCCAAGCAAAACAGCTTTGTAAAAGCTTTTCAACATATCTCCACAAAAGCAGTATCTAGCCTGATCATTGGCTATCATGCTACTTGCCTTACACAGTATGGTGCAAAACTTATTACAAGCAAGACAACAGTAGCAAAAAAGGCTGTGAACATATGTTTGCAAGAGAAATAAAGTTTTATTACAAACAAAAATAAACTAAAAGAATAATTCACACAATTTATTATCTTATCTTTGCCCTAACCTGTGCACTTCATTGTAACTATTCAGGGAGTAGCCTGATCACATACTCCATGTTCATGAAAAAACCATTTCTAAACTACTTTTATTCCTTAGCATCAAATGAAAAAATATCCAACATGGCCCTAATAATATATTTGAAATTTATAGGGTTGCAAAATGTTATCCCAGCATGGCATAATCTTTTTGACCTTTGGTTTATCAGTGTCATTTTAGTAGATGATAATAGTTTACCAGCTCAAAATACTGGCCTAGTAAAAAACACTCTTCAATGCTCCTATAACACATTTTACCACTACAGGGTAAATATTTATTCCCTGTCTATTTTCTATTTCACTAGATATTCAAATAGTGAATTGCTCTTGTAGCTGGTTCTACATCCACCACTACCCATGGCGTAATTTGTTCACAATTCAATATAAAAATGCAATTTTTGGAAACAAAACTCAAAACACTGTTACCTAGATATGGATAAAAATGAATATGCACATTATGCACAAGTCAGCTTCAGGTCTCATATTTAAAAACTATCATCAGTCAGATTTACTGTAATCTGGGGCTGAGGTCTACTGACAAGCACAGAAGGGCAAGTCCTATCATCCTTCCTGCTGGGAAAGATGCTCCGCTCCTTATATGGTCAGAAACTTGCCGAACAGATAATCCAGATACTGTTAAACTCTATATAAAATTTTTTCCTTTTATTTCCTTATTACTCTCAGTTAATTATGAAACATATTCCATTACAACCCCAAACCAGAAAATTTCTATTTTTCACAGAGCGAATGCATCCTCAGCAGTAGCCAAGCTACTTTCCCTGCACTGTTAATCCAACAAGATATGATATCACCCATGATCAAGATCAGTCATATCCACAAGAAATTGCTTTCTGCCTCTTTTAAAAAGATGCTTAAAGAGGAAAAATTATTTTTGATATTAAAGTTAAAACACTTCATCTTGAAACTGTCAAAATGAAAACTTCCAATTTCCTGGATTGTTTATTAAAATCTCAAAATAGTTTCACTATTTTTCAATGCCTGTTCTGAAAGGGAAAGAACCGAGAAGCAAAACTGTTCACTAGATTTAACTATAGTTCTCGTACATTCCCACTCCAATTAAAAATAAATACAACTTTTATTTTTGGGAACACACTTGTAAACACATGGTGAAAACACTTTTCCACTCCAAATCTTTCAGAATTCATTTTGAATGTTTTCATTACAGATTTTAAGGAAGAATTGAGATTGATAATAAACTATTATAATTAATTAGAGCAATTAGCAAGGATAGGGGAATTCAAAGAAGGATATTTTCCCAGAGAACAAAGACACAATGAATTCCACAAGTAAAAGGCTGAACTAACATCAATAGCATCTGATCCACTGCACAACTGGTCACTCTTCAGACTGCAGTCATGAGACCAAGTTATGAAGTTAATCTCTTACACGAAATTAAAACGTCCTTCAGCTGAGAGACTTCTTGCCATATTTCCTACAGCACCTTTAAGTGTGGAAACTCACCCTCCAAGTGTCTTCTTGCAGGGCCCTGTCCTCACGCTTCAGGACATAGTTCACATCTGCCACCCCAATGTAATTTAAACATATGCTTCCTCCAAACTCTGCTAATGTTGCAAATCTGATTTACAAGCCATCTTTTTAGCAGGCATGTGACAGAGGTGAACAAACAGATGCTGCTGCTTTGGTTTCAAGGATGAAGCACAATTTATAGATTGCTTTCAGATGGGCTTTTTCAGGGATGTGTGCTCAAGCTTGTGAAACAAAAATTCCCTAAACAGTCTAGAAATAGAAATAATAGGGATGTGAATGTGCTTACTAGAAACATTCCTTTCCTTAAAACCCAAAAAAACTTAAAAACAATGAAACACTGCAACAGAAATTTACAAAACTAAATAACTGGATGCTAGATACAAAACCAGATTTTAAAAAAATTATGTAATAAACATGGAGCAGTAGATGTAGGAAGAGGGAAAGGTTTTTTCATCTATATATTGGTGTGGTCTGGGCTGATTGTCACCAATCAGAATAGAGGCTCTGGGGTTATACTGAGTAACTGAACTGTCAAAACTTCAGGACTATTCCAAAATTTCTGTAGCAATCAAAAAGCCATATTAGAAATTATTAGGAAAGGAGCAGAGAACAGAAAAGATAATATCTTACCATAACTGCATAAAAATGTAATACTTGCTGCTTGAATCCTTTTACGTATTTCCCTTTTGCCATGTACCTCAGCTAGAACATGTAAGAGGAAAGGTAAAAGGTAGGAAACAAATTCTGTCTGCAAGATGATGAGAAAGATCACAATGCCTCAGCCTGGGCAAAGAAAACAGAGGTTATGATAGACATGTATTCAATGACAGGTGACAGAGACAGTGTGTGGGAAATCACTGCTCACCATCTCTTCCAGCACAAGAACAAGGGTCAAAAAGAGAAACTAGTAATATCAAGAGATGTTACTTCATCCACTGAATAACTAAACTGAGGGAACCGTCTGGTAGGGGAATTAGGTGATAAAGATTTATCTAGTTTAGGGAAGTGTCTGGAGAAAATTTATCAAAAGCTGTTACATGTAAAGATGTCCTTCTGGCTGAGAAAGTCCTGAGCAAGTTACAAGACCCTCCCACAATCTTTGTGGGGGGATCTTGTAACATGTACCAGGGAAGTAACCCTATGCTCTTCAAACATTCTTTGCTATTTCTTAGGTAACATCTCTTCTCAGACAGAAAGATAGACAAAGCCAGACATACCAGTTTTTTGGTTACAACAGTATTTTGTCTTTTTGATACAACACTTCCATGCAAATAGAACAATTAATTTTAAAAATGTTCACTCTAGATCACCCTTCCTCTGCATACAAGAAAAAATACAACGTTTCATTACAAAACCCGCTGCTGTCAGGCTGATGCTGTGACTTTGGGAAGTTCAAAGTACTTTGGAAAGGGAAGGCAAAGGATATCAGCGAAAAGAAAAGACTGCTAATCAGGAATAGACATGGCAGGCTGGTAGAGCCCTGGTATCCTCACAACCCACAAGCTTCAGAAAGGGAGGCCTCAGATGGTCTCAGCACAGTGCTTCACTGCAGCTCTTGGCCTGGCTGTGTAGGAGATTGGGTAGGAGTTGTTTTTTCCAGGTGCTCTTTGAGTGAAGTTTTGCCAGGTTAGTTTACACAGTAACATTCACCAACAGAAATGTATAAGTTGCCCAGTTGTTTTTGATGAAAGGAAGTGGTGGGATATGAAATGGGCTCTTTGAGAACCAACACCATATGAAACATCTATGGAAATGTTTGAAAGTATATTGCTTTGGTTTTACCTCAGATAATGTTTTATTACTCTTTTTGAGTGTCCTGCACACTAAAAATGAGGTACAGATGTAAATTTTATTTGTCTGACAGTGAAAGTTTGAAAGGTAATTTCCCATTTTGGATCATGAGGGCATTTATACCTACTTTGATTTCTTTTAAAAAAAATTAAACTGTACTAGCTAAAGAGTGAGACAAAACAGTTATAATAGTTGAAAAAAAATTGTATTCTTCCCAGATAAGACTACTCTTACAAAATTTTCCCAACAAGAAATTTTAAAAACTGACATGGGCTTTTTGGTTGGATTTTATTGCTAGTGAAATATATGTTGTTGTGTCATGTCATAAACAGAAAACTGAAGCACCCTTTTCAAATCCTCAGTACTGCTGACACTTCCAACAAGTACTTCCATATAGGTTTTGGTCTTATCTGTTTCTAACAGACAGCCTCGTGCCTTGCAAATCTGACCTGAAAGAAAAATTCAGCCCCAAGTACCTGCTGTCAATTGTGCAGAAAATAAGAGATGACAGCAAAATCACTTCTGCATGCCAAATTAGATCTTTTTCCAACATCTTCTAATGTCATTATTAGCACTCAAATACACTGTGTCAAAATGCGTCTGTATAGGGAGATTGACCAGGCAACATCAAATTTATTTCTTAGTCAATATGACAAGCTGGTTTTGAATCAGACTTTTGACTTGGGAGAGACTCTTAAGAAAAAATATCTGCTCCATCCTGAAGATTTGTTTACAAATATGGACACTATAATAGATGGAAACAGGAAAAAACTGTATTATGCAGTTTCATTGGATTTCTGGAATCAATAGTGTAATACAAGTTAAAATCATCAGCATGAGCCTTAGGGCCTACACTCCAAATAGTCAATGGTGCAATGTGAAGAGTTTAACACGATCATCTTCAAGAAGACCACTGTCTGCTTCAGAAGTAGCCATAACAGAAAATACTCATTCTAAAGCAACCACATAAATGTGAATTTAAGTGTACCAGATGGTTTTAGAACAATGTTCACAGGACTGAAAAGGGAACAACATCTGCAAAGATTAAATTTCAGTAATTTGTTCCCAGTTTTATTTCTGACTAAATGTACCCAAATAAAAGTAAATACCCAGACACAAAAGGCACGTAACTACTGACAGAAAACAGTTCCTAGAAAGTCAAAGTCTTTCCCTGTAGCATTGAGAAGAAGAGTGTATCACCTAAATATAGTGTCACTTCTTAACATGTAGCAAAACCAGTAGACATTACAGTTCCATACTCTTCATCTGTACAGCAAAGTTCAGAAGGTTAATAAAAGAAATTAAATAAACCACAATGAAAAAGGTTTGGAGTCTTATACACATGGGACTATTAACTAACCTAAAGAGAAGAAAAGACTACATAATTCCACTAAATAAATGGATATCGATAAACTTCACATATTCTAATTATTTCATCTTTATTATGACTTCTTAATATCCATTTCATTCCACCCAAGGCCAGACAATGACTATTTAGTAGAGACCTGTACTTTAGTAGAGTTCTGTACCTTCTCATTAAACTTGGATGACTATTAAAAAAAATTGTTTAGGAATGCTTAAATACTTTGTATTTGGTTATTACTGACTATGGGAAGTGGCTGTAAGCCATTTACACTTACCATCCACAACAGAGATGATCGTGTTCTGTCTTCTGATCTGGGCCCCCAGATCCATAACTAGCATGTGGTGTGTACTGAAAATGCTTAGAAAAAACTACAATAATAACCACAGTAGTACAAACCCAAGGTATTGATGAGCTTAGTGGAAATCTGATGTCGTCCATCTTGCCACTTCACCCCCAGAAACTGGATCTCTTTGGCAGGTCCCTTGACTTTGCTCTTCTTAATGGCGAAACCAGCTTCCAGGAGAATCTGGATGATTTCCTTTCCCTTCTCAAATATTTCTGTTGCCGTGTTCCCCCACACAATGATGTCATCAATGCACTGCAGGTGTTCTGGAGCCCCACCCTTTTCCAGCGTATTCTGAATCAGACCATGGCAGATGGTGGGACTGTGCTTCCACCCCTGGGGCAGTTTGTTCCAGGTGTACTGCACGCCCCTCTAGGTGAAAGCAAACTGAGGCCTGCATTCTGCTGCCAGAGAAATGGAGAAAAATGCATTAGCAATGTCAATAGTGCTGCACCATTTCGTTGCCTTGGACTCCAGCTCATATTGGAGCTCCAGCATGTCCGGCATGGCAGCGCTCAGCAGTGGAGTCACTTTATTCAGGGCACAATAGTCCACAGTCAATCTCCATTCCCCTTCAGATTTGCGCACAGGCCAGATGGGGCTGTTGAAAGGTGAGTGGGCCTTGCTGATCACCCCTTGACTTTCCAGTTCATGGATCAGCTTATGGGTGGGAAACACAGCATCTCGATTTATCCGGTACTGCCAGCGGTGCACAATCAAGGTGGCAATTGGTACTCGTTGCTCTTCCTCCTTCAGAAGTCCTCCTGCAGATGGGCTCTCTGACAGTCCAGGCAAAGTGTTCAGTTGCTTAACGTCCTCAGTCTCTACAGCAGCTATCCCAAATGCCCACTTGAGTCCCTTTGAGTCTTTGAAACACCCATTTTGGAGGAAGTCTATGCCCAGAATACACAGGGCCTCTGGACCAGTCACAATGGGATGTTTCTTCCACACTTTTCCAACCAGGTTCACCTCAGCTTCCACCAGAGTAAAGTCTTGCAATCCTCCTGTCACACCGGTAATTGATACAGATTCTGCCCCCACATGATGAAATGGAATTAGCATGCACTGCACACCAGTATCAACCAAAGCCTCATATCTTTGTGGTTCTGCTGTGCCCGGCCACCGAATCCACACATTCCAAAAGACACAGTTTTCCCTGGCCTCTACCTGGCTAGAGGCAGGGCCCCTCTAGCCCTGGTGAGCTTGCACATTAGAGGATCCTTCAAGATGACTGGACACGTCAGCTGGAGCTTCTTCCTTTCTGATGGAGTTTCCTCTCTGCGTCTTGCCCTCCTTCAATTCACGTACTCGTTGCGCTAGAACAGCAGTGGGTTGTCTATCCCACTTCCTCATATCTTCTCCACTGTCACGCAGATAATACCACAACTCACTCTGAGGGACATACTTGCTCCCTCTAGCTGGGGGACGTCTGTGCCTGGTAACAGCATCTCTGATCTGTACTGCTGAGATTTGGAGAAGGCCCTCTTTAATCTCTTTAGTCTCCTTCCTGAGTTTCTCGTGATTCTCCTCCATCTTATCTTCTAGTTTCTGCAGACGTGTTTCCACAGCAGGGCCGGGCGACATCCCTCAGGTGGCTTCTTGGAGGATTCTTGCCTGCTTCCTCTCGGATATTGTCAGATGTCACGGACAAGACAGCAAGTCGGGAAAAAACATTCCAAAAGAAGAATGCAGAACGAGCAGTGCTCTCCCGCCGCCGCTTCTGTTGGAAGCCGGGAAGAACGGAAAACCCCACTGCCGTCTTCCCCCTCCACGCTTTTAAAGCAAAACACCCGGGGGAGGGTTCTCAAAAAAACCTGTGCCAGCAGAGCTCCTCCCAGCTTCTTAAAGCTACAGAGCACATTGTCTGAGCATAAAGCAGATGATATGGAATACAAGATTATCATAACATCACCCCACGACAGTGGAGAAACAGTGCCTTTGAAGTTTTTGTTTTACTTCTTATTTACTCCTCTGACTCTGTTAGCAATAAATCACTTGGCAACTTTTAGTTCAGCCTATTTTGCCCCAAGTGCATCTTCTCCCAGTTCCTTAACTCATGAGCCTGGTGTGTGTTAATTATTTTTCTCTCTTCTGCCCAACTGTGGCAGGGGAGAGTGAGGGAGTAGATCTTGTGGGTGCCTGGCATTTGGCCAGGGTCAAAACACCACATTCTTGTTCTTATGTCTTGGAGCCTTTGGCAGAAGGTGCCTGGCGAGACTCGAGGGCAACCACTGGGATTTTGGAGCCCAAGCTACAGAAGGTCTAAAGCCAACTACACCCCAACAGAGAAAGAGATCTTGGCAGCCTGTGAAGGAGTCCGAGCTGCCTCAGAGGTAATCGGCACTGAAGTACAACTCCTCCTGGCACCCCGATTACCAGTGCTAGGGTGGATGTTTAAAGCAGAGATTCCCTCTACTCACCATGCCACCAATGCCACATGGAGCAAATGGATTGCTCTTATCACACAGTGTGCCCGTATCAGAAATCTGAATCGCCCTGGGATCTTGGAAATAATTACAAATTGGCCTGAAAGTGAGAACTTTGATCTCACTGATGAAGAGGAGCAAGAACAAGTGACACGAGCTGAGGAAACTCCACCATACAACCAACTGCCAGCAGCAGAAACACGCTACACTCTTTCCACTGACAGTTCCTGTCGCCTTGTAGGAACAAAGCGAAAATGGAAAGCAGCCGTATGGAGTCCCACACAACAGGTTGCAGAAGCTACAGAAGGAGAAGGTGGATCGAGTCAACTCACTGAGCTCAAAACCATTCAACTGGCCCTGGATGTTGCTGAAAGAGAGAAGTGGCCAAAACTCTACCTCTACACTGATTCACGGATGGTAGCCAATGCTGGAAAAGTGGAAAAAGGCTTATTGGCAGTGTAGGGGAAAAGCAATCTGGGCTGCTGAGGAATGGAAAGACATCACTGGCCAGGTAGAAAGGCTACCTGTGAAGGTGCGCCATGTAGATGCCCATGTTCCCAAGAATCGAACTAATGAGGAGCACTGAAACAATGAACAGGTAGATCAGGCTGCAAAGATAGAGGTGTCCCAGGCAGATTTGGATTGGCAGCATAAGGGAGAGCTGTTCCTAGCTCGATGGGCCCATGATACCTCAGGCCATCAAGGCAGTGATGCCACCTATAAGTGGGCACAAGACCGAGGGGTGGATCTATCCCAGGTTATCCATAATGGTGAGACGTGCTGAGATCAAGCAAGCCAAGCGGGTGAAACCCATGGGGGAAGGTGGTCCAAATACAAGTATGGGGAGGCCTGGCAGTTTGACTACATCACACTGCCCCAGACCCGTCAAGGCAAGCGCTACGTGCTCACAATGGTAGAGGCCACCACTGTGTTGGAGGTTGGGAATTTTTCCATCCTGTGGCTAGAGAGACCTTAACGAGCCTGAACGATGGTACTTAAGAGATAACGATTGGGTACTTAAGAGATAACGACTGAGTACCTAAGGGACAAAGATGCACTTAAGAGACTAAAAACATAGCCAGGTGTGGCAAGAGAAGAAAATGGTGGCTGGCTGAAAATGGTGGGCAGAGACACACTTGTTCCCGGGACTTGTTGGAGGAGACAGCTGCTGTTTCTTCTTTTCCCTTCACTGCTGCCGCGGGAGCTCAGCACTGCCTGCTTTTCCTTCCTTGCTGAAGTCTCTGCTACCCTTTTGCTCGCCGGCTCAAGTGGACAAGCTCTGCCGCCCAGTTTGCTGCCCTGAGTTTCCCTGCTGCAGCTCCGCTCACCGTGCAGCCGCCTCACCCTCCGCTCCGTCCGCCATCACTGAGGAGCTGAGCTCGCGCCACAGCGCCCCCTGCCAGCCGTGACCGTAACTGCACCAAAGGGGAGGGGCGGTGTCTGGCAGCTCAGAGAAAGCTGCCACCGGGTATCTGGTTTGTTTATTTGTTATTGCTACTGTTGTTGTTGCTTGTTTTTCCTCATTATAGATACTAGTAAGAACTGTTATTCCTTTTCCCATATCTCTGCCTGAGAGCCTTTGATTTCGACCTTATACCAATTTGGAGGGAGGGGGTCATATCCTCTAAGGCAGGTTTCCACCTGCCTTAGCAGATGCCTGTCTTCCAAACCAAGACACACTGGATGGCTGGAAACCTACCTGTGCCTCATGCTATGGCCCATAACACCATCCTGGGCCTTGAAAAACAAGTCCTCTGGAGGCATGGTACCCCTGAGAGAATTGAGTCTGACAGCGGCACTCATTTAAAGAACAGCCTTCAAGAACCTGGGCTAGAGAGCATGGCACTGAGTGGGTGTACCATATCCCCTATCATGCACTAGCCGCCGGCAAAGTGGAATGGTACAATGGATTGGTAAAAACTACCTTGAATGCACTGGGTGGGGAAGTTTCCAAAAACTGGGAATGGTATTTAGTGAAGGCCACCTGGTTAGTTAACACTCAAGGCTCTACCAACCGAGCAGGCCCTGCCCAACCTGAGCCCATGCATACAGTAGACAGAGACAAGGTCCCAGTAGTAGATGTCAGAGATTTGTTAGGAAAGACTTGGATTAATCCTGCCTCGCAAAGACAAACCCATCTGTGGGGTTGTCTTTGCTCAGGAATCAGGTTGCAGCTGGTGGGTAAAGCAGGAGGATGGAGAAACACAGTGTGTACCTCAGGGAGATTTGATTCTGGGGTGAGAACCATGTGTAAAGATGGGATGCTTATGTACCACTGCTGAATATCACTGCCACTATTGTATGTGTACACATGTATATATGTGTGTGTTTAGAGTTAAAATATATTAACTTGACATTAAGCTGACGATATGGAATAAGGGGTGGAATGTTGTGGGGTGACATTATGATAATCCTGTACCCTCTATCATCTGCTTTATGCTTTGACAATGTGTTCTGTAACTTTAAGAAGTTGGGAGGAGCTCTGCTGGCGCGGGTTGTTTTGAAAATTCTCCCCCCAGGTGTCTGGCCTTGAAGCACAGGGGTGGGAAGACTGCTCCTGTGTCCATTTTTCCAGCTTCCAGCAGTGGTGGCGATGTCAGAGGGTCATTCCTTCTTCGTTCTTCTTTTTTGGACTGTTTTTTTCCCGACTTGCTTTCTCAGTTGAGACATCAGAGGATCCCCAGGATGAAGGTAAGAAAGAATCCCCCAAGAAGCCACCCGAGGGATTTCGCCTGGCCCCACAGGACCCCCCGGTGGGGGAAGCTACACCCAAGGAAAAAAAGGACACTAAAATCCATCAGCTGTTTACTCAGGTTTAATAAGTCCTTTTCTCTTTCCCATGTTTTGTGGGCACTTTGAGGTTTTTTGTTAAATAAATAGGTTTGGTTTTTTTTTCACTTTCATCCAAGAAGTTCTATTGTGGTGGGGGAAGGTGTTTAGTCGAAGCATTTTCCTCCTAAACTTGTCTTGAACCCAAGAGACCTTCCACTCCTTAATAAGATTTAATCCTGTATAACAAGATCAAGTTTGTGCAAATCTTAGCATTCTAATTTCTTAACTTCTTAAGGCACGGGAAGCTAACCAGGATCAATGCCTATTTTAATGCAAAAAGTATCTCATTATCTTTCCAGAAGTGAATTTTGCTTTTTCCTCTGTTAATTGCAAGTATTTTTGTAGTGAACTTGAGTATACAACTTTAACACAGATTTTAATTATCTCATTAGCATAAAATGTATACAGACACAGTTTCTCATACCACAAAATTATACTCCTTAACAGAGAAGCATGATATAATTTCATTTTCTGTGTATACACTGTATATATGATGCACCAACTTTTGCCAGCTACAGCAAAATCAACTCTTATCTGCTCAGCTCATTGCCAAATTAGGACTGAGCAAAAGGCATACGCAGATGTTTACTCAGAAGCTTTCTCCCTTCCTATTTCTTTTCCCAATGGCCTGTATGTGGACAACAATTCATCAGAATGTTGCTTCCAATGTTTAAAGTCAGAACTGTTTGTCCATTTCTATGAAAAGAGTAAACCCCCTGCTGGTTTATATGAAGGGATAGAGAGGCACAGTCCATTCCCCCAGCTCTGCCACCTCCTCTCTAAAGTCAGAAAAAGTTGGTATTATTTTTAATCTCATCACAGAAGAATAAATCCAACGAAGCCTGCCTCCACATGAGCAGACTAGAAAAGAGAAGTCAATCTCAAGCATAACTTGGGGTAGGAAGCAGGGGCAAAAAGCATGAGGACAAACATTGACTATGGTTACTGCCACTCAGTTAAGCCTTTCCAGGCTGTAAAATCTTCAGGATAATCAATGAACTCTGAATTTAAAGAAGCAGCTAGTATAGTCTTCCTCCATATCTTCATCTGTCAATTAATACATCTTATACATGAGTCTGCAGAGTAGCATTCCTCCAACAGATGTACCAAAAAAGATTAAAGATTTTTGAAAATAAACTGTAAGAAGATGGGGGTAATAAGCAAGGTCACCACTGTAGTCAGAGATGACTGCAACAAACAAGGTGTTGTTTTAAAGCAGCTCTTTTCAAAGACTGAGCAGGGGCTGGGCACTATTCACAACCACAATGGCACAGCATCATAGTTGAAAAGAAGTGACAGTGGCAGGCAGCCTTGCATTTAGGAAGTAGAAATGTCAGAAATTACTGAGTGGATGTCACTCAGTGTTTCTTGAGAGCTCTTGAATCTCCTGGTCGGCGACCTTGAGCACTCCCTGACTTAGCTCAGCAGCTGCTTCCCTGTGGTCACAGCAGAGCAGAGCTAGGGTTTCAATTGCTCCACTTTGGTCTCTTCACAGGGGATGGAAGAGATTTTTATACCAGATGGACACGTACAGGGAAATTTATGGGAAATACCTGGAAATTCAGTTCTAACAGGGATGATGTAACAGCTGAACATATCCAATGCAAGTCATCATTTTAAAAAAAGTCATTTAAGGAAGAAACTAATAGGAAGCATACTTTTCTCAAGCTTGCAAGTCCAGTAGTACAAATTTGTATTTTGTTTCTCCATTTGTTAGTTAATTAACATATGCACAGAGGACGAAAAGACAAACTGAAGACCTACTTTGATAAATTCATTCCCACTTAATGCTCTCTTCCCTTCCCAAACTTCAAAAGTCTGAAAAAGATACAGCAATAATGGCATTAATTTCACCAACAGTCACCTTGTTCAAGGCCTGTAGGACTTGGTACAAACAGTTCTACATTCAGTTTTTCTACTATCCACTTACCCTGTGCTAAGTTAAAGGTCTCTTCCAACCTTAATGACTACGATCCTAAGATCATCCAGTCCAACCATCAATAGAGCACTACCACTGTAACCACTAAACCATATTACCCACCAGTTTCCTGCAAGGATGGGATGCAGCAGCAGCACAGCTTCTCACTACTCACTCCAGGCTGATTTATTTTCTCTGACCTGCCTGCTGAAAAATAAGCAAAGAACACCAACACAAAACACAATAAAAAGAAAAAAAACACACCACCACACACATAAAAAGAAACTTGTGAAAGATCTTCCCAGTACCTTCACCAGCAAAGACCAACACAAAGAATTCATTGACCATCTCTGCCCCAGGCTTTCCACTAAGTGCCCCCAGATACACTGCTGCTCTCAAGTAGTCCCACTGATTTCCTGGGTTTGATATACTAAGGAACTTTTTGTCAACAGCTTGAGCATCCTTTGCAAGGCACTTTTCCAATTCTTTATGAGATTTTTAATTTCCTGTTTGTGTTTGACCTGCCATGTTTTAAGGACTTTCCTCCACTGCTCATTTGAGCAGGCTTTCCTATTTCCAGCAGCTGGCCATTTTGCTGCAGTACCCTGCACTGATATTTCTATCTAGTGAGGTAAGCTCCTGAGGATGAATTTGTATTCTCTTTTTATTGTGAGGCATATGTGGGGGCTTCCGGTAACTTTATTAGAATAAGTGTATTGTTAATAGCGCTCAAGGTGCTTATAGGCCTTTTAATGTTTTAAGGGTTTTTGTTGTCCAGCGGTCTCATTTTTCTGCAGATCCTATACTTAAATGACTATGTGCTGCATGTGTTTATTCTGCTGTCTTCAGCTATAGATCTCAATGTAATCTTATTATGGTCACTAATTACCAAGCAGCTCCAGTGAACCATTTGGGAGCACGTCCAGAGTAACATCTTTCTGGATGCACCAGGAGTCTTGGGAAGCAGCCACTTTGCACATCTGGATGCATCCTCTGTTTTTCCCCTCATGATAAGGCACTAATCCAGTCCCTACAGGGCACCTGTTGAATTGTCTCACTGTTACTGCCTGTACTGAATTTGCAGCTTCTCTACTCTCATTTCACATTTCCTGAGCACTATTACAGGTCTGAGCAGGGGGCTGCTAACACAATCTTAGCACCACATTTTCATTAGCACTCAAGATTGCTGTCCACAGTGGTTGCATGTACCTGCTCTTCTCCCATAACATTTTTTATACTGTTGCACTTTATAAAATGCTTCCTATACGACACCACTCCCTTGTGACTATATGTCCCTCTCATCTTTCCTATAAAGCTGATACAGCCTACCAGCATTGATTACCCTCCTTCCACCAGGTCTGTTTTTCCAAAGTTATCATTTCACACCTGTCAAATTCCCTCATCTTACATTATAATCCTTAAAGCTGATGGGACAGCATTCAAGTTTTCCTTATCTTTCCTTATCTTCCTTATCCTTTCGCCATCTCTTCCTACTGCTTGTTAACTGGCAATGCAGATGGTCTGAGAGAACTCCCTTTCTTCTTACACTGTGCTCTTCTTTGCCCCTTACAGGCTTGTTTGGTGCAGCTCTGAAAATCAGCCATGCTCTCATGGCAAGCTCTGACATTCCTACCCCTGAAGATGCCCCTGCTACAGGAGCACCTCATTGCAAGAAAACACTTCAGCAGCAGCTGGCAGCAGTTGCATCTGAGCCATCACGTCACTCTTTTCCAACAGCTGCTTCCCTACCCAAAACTTGCATCCTCCACAGCAGTTGCAGGGGCTGCTGTCATGCTGGAGGCTTCACCTGCAGCCTTGCTGGAGTCCCACTTCCTTGTTCACTGCTAATTGGAGAACACACATACAGAGCAGCTCTATGAGGCTGTATCACTTAGTGTTGAAAACAAGTCATTGAAACAAAGCTTACAGAAAGAGCAAAGAAGAAAATACACTGAATGGGCAAGGTCAGGCTATATGGAATCAGTCCTGATCACACTATTTCAAATTTAAGTAATATTCATCACCTCATCAGCACAACCCTGCCTACATTCTGCACTCCTTCCTCAGGAACATCCATCTGTCAAATTATGCACTCCTTGCTGAGACTAGAATATTATGGCTGCAAGAAGGTATTTAGCCCGTCATGGTTGTTACTGCAAAGTAATAAATGATACTCAAGGGAAAGGAAAAAGAAAGTATGAGATTTATTTTTAATTCCATTTGACTGAGTTGATGGCCTTCACCTCTTAGTGTGATGTTATTATTGCTACAGTAGGAAGACATCTAGCTTCTAAGAGTGTTTGAGACATCTGTGAATGACCCATTATCGCTTTCTTTTCTTACAAAAGATTGGCTTCTGGCTCAACTCCAAAACAAAAACCCACTGAAACACCTGGACACCAGAACCATACTGTTGTGACTACTGATGCATCTGCAAAACAAGCTGGCTACCTGCTTGATCCAGGAGAGTTCAACAGGGAGATACTCTTCATGCTTCTCTATAGCTATGCATCCCTCACCCAGAGACAAGGGGTAATTTGTTTGTTAGTTACTCACTAAATCCCTTTGTTTCTACCAAAGCATTTTGGAAATCAGCTAATCTGTAAGAGATGACACAGGTGCAGGCTGGGTATTGCAGTGTATCAGAAGAAGAACTAGAAACAGAGGTTTTAGCAAATGAACAGGTACTTGGACAGTAGCAATTTAGTTTCAATGGGAGACATTTGCTTATTGACTTGGTTTATCAGTTTATTTCACTACTTATTGAATTCTGATTGCAATAAAGGCACCTAAACAACTTTTAAATATTTTTAATTAGTCTGTATGACATAATTGATAACGAGAATTTTTCTAGAAAGACAAACTGCCTTTTGATTGGCTGTCCACTATAATCATTACAAGCTGAATAACCAAATCCTTTCAAAACAGCTTTATCTTGTCAAAAAAGAAAATGAAAACAGACATTACATGCAACTTCGTATTTTTCTCTTTTCCCCCTTATAATAAAAAGGCTTGATATTCCAATAGCTGTTTTGCTGTTGCTTGTACAAAAATGGTTTGAAATTATTCGAAAGTCTCCCACCATATGTAGACAAGTGTTTCCATTATATAACACTACCATTTAAAAAAAGTTACTATAATCAGCAGTTCATTTTTACTTCTCACAATGGACAAAAATATTTCACACTGGCAATATCTCATTACACCCAACTGAGATAAATTAATGCCAAAAGTACTTTTCCATAAAAAAAAAATAATTTACAGGAAACATTTGCTTTGGTTTGAGAAGTAGCCTCCTGCTCTGCTTGCATTTAAGTCTTGCATTAAATCTTGAATTAAACATTTTCAACAACTTTACTATTTCTCACTTCTAAAGCAAAATACGTCATTACTTGAAAATTTTCTCTCTGGGGTCCCAGGCTCAAGGATTACATTAAGAAGTTTAGCCTACTGAGTTAATAGGGAAATCCCAATTCTCAGTCCAACATATCAGAAATATGGAAAAACATTAAATAAGAGAAAAAATGTTACTAATAATCAATATACCAATCCATTACTCATAACTATTAGAAGATCAGTATAAACCAGCTATATACCTGACTCAAGTTAAAGTCTGCATTTTGAAATTATGTGTTTGAAGTGATAATTCAAAGAGGGGAAGGGTTGTTATGAACACAAAGTGCTAATCTGCTGTTTAAGTCTTACTGAACCTCTCCCCTAACATTTAAACTAAAATGCTTTCAGCTTTTAAATTCACCTTCCAAAACCAGTAGGAGGTTAAAGCAGGACCCAATGGGAGGTTACATTTATTTAATATTCAGTTCTTTCTCAGATTAAATATTGCAGTCTGTCCTTACAGATATTTGTCAAACCATTAAAGTAATGGCTTATAACTATTACTTGAAATAGTAGTTCTATTTGTAACTACCATTGACAAAGAATAAGCAAAGTGCATTAATTTTCTTTGAAAAATACCCAAAACCTTTGCCATAGAGCACTGAGGGAATGTGCCCCATTAACCACTTCAGGGCCATAAGCTGAAGCAATGCTAGTAAGTACTGTTTGTTAAAAAGGAACCTGCATCTCTGTAAGATCTACTGCAGCACCGCCCTTCATGCCTTACAGCTCTACAGTTCACTGCAGATGCATCCTACAAGCTCTCTGACACAAGTTCAGTTTCTGTACCTTCACATATCAACAGCACCTGTAAAGATATTATTCATAACTAGATCTAGAAACCAGCTATTTTTACAATAGCCACTACATTGGACATATATTATTGCACTTATATTTTTCTAGTACCCATTAGAAGTAAGATCATCAGAAAGAAGCAGTAATAACACAACAAAATCTACAGAACCATCAAACAGAACCTGTCACAGAAATCTCTTCTGTGCAATTTCCATGACGTGCAATGTGCACACCTTCCCTTGACTCTGAAGATCTCAATTTCAAATCTGCACTTACGCATTGTGATACATTTCTAGAAGTTTAATTTTTACCTCTGTGTCTGTATTTTGCTAAGGAGAATTTTAAGAAGTAACTAGAGAAAAATATATTTACCTTGTTCAAACAGGAATCTGAAGCATGACAAGTGTGGCCAGGCAGTTTTGACCTGTGTTAAAAAATTTTCATTTACACATAATTCTTAGTGACACTGGGTAAAAGAGCAATGATTAGTACTTGTTTCTACCACTTTGAAAGCTATCCTTTAATTAAAAGCAAATTTGATGTACAACACTGCCTTTTATTGAGAACACCCAGCTCATGATTTTTTTTAATCCAGTTTTAAAAAGTCCACAAATTAAGTGTTTTCATAATTTTGCAGTCAAGAAATAACTACTGATAAGAATAATATGTAGACTTTGTCACTTTATTTTGATTCTACAACAGCTTTTCCCAAAGAAAATGTATTTGCTCTAATTTAGGCTTTTGCTTAATAAAACCCAAAAAAAAAAAAGGGTTTAAAACTTGAAGCCAGAAGTGCCCTGTCACTGTCACACTGAACACAACCAGGGCACAGTTTTGGGCCCTGCCAGCTGTCAGGCTTCTGCCACCCTCATTGGATCATGACTTCAAAACACCCACAGCTGCAGTCCACATGCAAAGGACAGATAAAAAATTCTCAAGTTCCTAAGCAAGACATTCTTTCCTTTGCTCCCAGCCACCACTAAGGTGAAACTATACTGCTGACAATTATGGTATTTCTTTTCTCATATCAGTCCCTCTTAAAAAGACTTTCCTGTTATTGCATCCCATTATACTCACTATGAACATCTGTATATCCAGCTGCTACTTTTATTATTGTCTCGATTTCAGAATCCTTAACATTATTTTCTCTTTTTTTCTTTTTAATAAAAAGCTAAACTTAAGGTATGAAACACCTATAATTACATTTTATGTATAGTCAATTAATTATGATGGTTAATCACAGCCTTATCAGAAGGAAAATGCTACTGAAGACCACTGAGTTACATCATTGCAAATGAAGACACACAGCCAGGCAGACGAACTGACTCTCAATCACCGGCTCCCACATAACCTTTTAGGCCTATATTTTTTTTCACATCTCCCAAAACTGTGAAGTCAACAGCTTTAAAATGCTACAGGCACAAACACAGCATCTGTGCCAAATCCAGACACATTAATTTTCGCTAGCTACCAGTGACTTTCCACATGATTTTATGATGAGTTTATGAAATAACAGCAATAGCTGATGACTCCTCTGCTCCTGTCCCAGCTCCAGGAAGCCAGAGGAGTCATTGGCAGAGGAAAACTGCCACAGTGAAGCTCAAGAGGCCTCAAAACAGGAACATCAGTGCTGGTTGTCTAGCACTAGCTTGCACCTTGCTGCTCTGCCTCAAGAGGCACAGTGGGTCCTAGATGGGTCCCCTCTGCTCCTCATAATGACCTTTTACAGCAAGAATCAAGTGGAAAACACTAACACTGAGGAAGACATCCTGTAAAATTTCCAAGGATGCCAAGAGCCACTGTGATGTCAGAGCAGCTTGCTAAGCCAGGGAATGGCTGCCCTGTTGAGCACAAGGTCCTGGAAGCACGGTCAAAACCAGAGCTCCTCAGAGGTGCACGGCACACTGGCAATGTAAGGGTTATGTATACTGAGGATTCATTTGCTAGTTTGCTTCCTGGCCTTTGACAATCAGAAAACAAATTGCTTCTCTGTTGCATAAAGTATCTTTCAAATTCAATTGCTTATCTCCTCATTCATTCAAGAAAGGGAGACCTCAGACTTACAGAAATGAGAGCCCACAACACAAACATACTATATTAGACATCGAACAGACACCTGAAAAATAATCAAAACACACTCTATTGATTTTAACCTTCAATATCAAGGTATTCTTCAGCAGTCTCAACTGGATCCAGGCTATAAGAATTTCCACTTATTTGAATATCTGTATATGGGATAAGCATTTAGCATCCACCATTAAACATATTTTCAGTTGTTATTAGGGCACTATTACTATGAGGAATTGACTGCATTGCTGCTCCAGCCCACTCTGCCACTGCAGTGAGGGCAGCTACTTCCCCACACCCAATCCCCAGTGCCAGGATAGGCACCTGAGCAGGGCAGGAGTGCTGCCAGCAGGGCAGAGCTCCCTACTTGGCTGCATGAGAGCCTGCCTGTGCACAGGCGCTGTACCGACACTGTTCCAACAGCCCATTAGATCACTTTCATTACGGTGCATGAAGATTGACTTACAGTCAATCTGGAGGTCTGGTGAAAAGTTACCTTAACACGAAAGGCATAGGCATAACTTTATGTTCCTCATGTGTCTGCAGAGCCAATATGACGCAGTCTTCTGCTTCTTAACTTCCAAACTCTATGATTTTTTTTTAATTGCTGTGAATGAAGAGAGAAACAAGGGAGTGCACATGGTCCCATATTGGATGCAGGGGAGCCCCCATGGGGTCTGGCAGAGCCTGAGGGCCCTGCCCTGGGTGTCCAGCCTGGAGCTGGGTATACCACAGGCTAGAACAGGAGCCCTGGGCACAGCCCTTCCACCATAAATTCTCTCTTACTGGAAGAGGAAAGAGGAGGGGAGATCTTTCTCCACAAATTCTTCCCAGAAATCCTCAGCTATGCCATAGATAATCCAGAGGGAACATCACACTCTGTGTAATGCTGGCAAGCACACCTGGCTGTCCAACATACGCATTCAGACCTTGGACCTTTTCAGGCCCTGCATCCTGCTGCAGGCACAGAGGAGTCTCCTGAGAGCAGCGAGCAAGCAATGGCTTCACAGTGGCATTGAAGCATTTAGTGGCCAGGAGGGTGGCCAGCCTGGGGCAGGGAGCTGCTCTGCACACCTCAGGTGCAAGGGCTGGGTCACTGACCGACACAGCCTCTGAAGAGCAGCCATGGAAGTGCTCTGCAATTCTACAGAGCTGTCCAAATCATCCTGCACTGTTACAGCAAGATCCCGAGGAGCACAAAGCATGGCAGCCTCCCAGCCTGGCTGCTGATCAACAGCTCTTCCCTGCGCCCTGCCCCAAGCCACTGCGGCACTGTTCCTGTGGTTATTAACACCTCGCTTTGGTGGCAGGTGGTCCATCCCAGGATGGCACAAAGCAGGCAAATGCTCCATTCACAAGAAAGAGCTGTACAGTACTGAGGAAATGAAAGAGTAAAGCAAAACACTTTTTCTCCTTACTAACATTGCTTGTTATGCACTTGACTTCAGCATTACCAGTAGTGAGAGCTATTAGTATTATCTCTCTCCTTTGATCAGTCAGCACAGTTGGCCCAGATTTTAGCAAAACCAAAAATGAAGTTTAACACAGCATTATGGTGAAAGGCATTATCACAGACTTCCCTGGCTCATCTGCACTGTTGCAGAGTAATACTGCAAAAAGTATGACTACAGATGTATTCAGTTATTTAAATAAATAAATAAAAACTCTTATCTTAATCCTTTGTTTCTTCAGCATTTCACAAACACCAACCCAGAGTTTTATGGACTTACTCTAAAAGGGTAAAACTGTTTATTAAAACAGCACATTTCATTATCTTTTTAAAAATACTAATATAAAAGTAAAACACAACTGTCATCGAATGATGTTAATGAAACCTCTGGTAACGGACTGTTACTGATGAAAGAACAGGCACCACATCTGAAAGCAGAATAAAAACCTCTAATTTGTACATAAGCTCTCAGTCTACTGACTAACAGACTAAACTTTAAAGGTTATATATAGTTCCCCAAAATAAGCTCCTAATATTTCTCATCACTTTAACTTTCCCAACATCACCATCAGAGGTACTGTTAGCTGCATTCTGTTGCTCATGTGGCTGTTGCTCATGATCCTTAAGACTCTCTCCAAGCTTTTTGATGTTGGGTTTTTTTTTTCGCATTTCAACTCAAATACTACTTTCCTACTTGTAACTTCAGTGACCAAGTGAGGGAAACAAGCACTAGAGCAGATGTCTGATAAGCACTATCCTACCTTTGCAGCGTCAGGCCAGATACAAAGTTCCTTTTGCATAGATGATCCACTCTGACTTCCTTACAAGGTTTTTATCAGGGTTACCTTTGAAATTAACAACTGATGTGAGACAATAAACTTATTTAGAAACAGGTATATTTTGAGGTTTACTCTGCTTTATGCAGACCTTCTGATCAAGGTTTGAACAGAACACTTGACATTAAACAGCCTCCAAAATGTCGCTGCAGAGCCTTGTCAGACTTCAGTCCCAGACAATTATAGCACATGAAGCAGCTCTCCAAAATTCAGGGAGATTTTGATACATTTCTGTCTGTGTCACCTTAACATGTACTTACAGGATGCATTACGTTACCTTGAGAAAGACTGATATTACACTTAGTATCAGAAACCTTTTCTAGCTACTGTCATTATGAGCTGTAAAGTCTAAGAGGGTGATTATAAATGAACATTCTCAAGGTAAAAGTAATGATATAACTTTTAATAGTTTCACAGTCACACCTTTATAATAAAAAAAAGAAAGGTACAGTGTCTGACTTTTGTAGATTTAGCTAATTTTAAACATCCAAAGAAACTTCTAATAGGTGCCATAATGGAAAAGAAGCCACACATTTCTGTGGCTTCACATTTTCTTATTAGAATAACCCTTTTTAGACAATCTTTGGAATTTGCTAATGTCTTTATTATTTCCCACACAGAACCTAGGAGTACAAAACCTTTATTGCATGTTTATTTTTAATGTTGCAAAAGGAGTTTGATTACTTTGTATGCCAACTTACACCTAAAGAGAGTTTAGAAAACAATGATCTTAATGTACTAGTAAATAGAGAGGTTTGAAGAACATCCTTCTAACAACAGTGAAAATAACCACATTTTATTGTACTCCCATGACACCATCAAGCAGTGGCAGCAATAATCCTTCACCACACTGTATAATGAAAAAAAGCACTACAACTTAAAAAAAAAACATTACAATTCACTCTAGCTTTCCTTTAGAGTGCTATAAAATGCAACCACATTCACATGACAGTGTGTGCGTGTATGTGTCTCTTAATAAAGCTTCTCTGAGCAGCAATACAGCATGTACCATGGAAACAGGGGTTGCCATGGAAAGAGTGCTTTTTAGTAGATGGCAAAAGAAATGAGGATTTGATTCCCTCTTTCTCACTTGTCTTTAAAAACAAGATATAAATCAGTATAACTATTGACATCAGCAGAATTATTCCTGAAAAACATCAGCATGAACGAACAGACCCAACACGTACACAGCAGAGAATTTTTGGCATCAGGGCTGTAGTAATGGGTATAGCCCTATATTTTCAGAGCAGCTCTCCAGCTATCCCTCACACACCACTCAGCTCTGCAACCAGCCCCCCTCAGGCATGCTTGTGACACGTCCTTCAAAACACTGCAGGGGCCAGAGCCACAACAAGCCATAGAAGAGTGGATTTGCAAAGCTGTTGTTCCTCACTTGCTCAATTCTCATACAGAAAGTGCCAGAATCTTCTACCTGCCAGATCTTTTCTTTGCTTAAGTACAAAACATTTTCTGTTATAATGTACATGGGATAACAAATCAATGAAAAGTATGAATCAAATTAACTTAAAGCATATCGGTATCCAGACATGCTTAAAACGAAGACCATATTGATGTGTTTCATCTAACTTATTCATTAAAATGGCATTCTTGATGTCCTCGTGTTACCGTAATCTCTGAAGCACTGGACAAACAAGTGCATTTGTTTATCGCTCTTTCCTTACTAAAGAGCAGGGTTTTATTAAAGAGATCAATCACCTGTGTACAGTTTAATAGCCTGAGCTGTGCATGTAAGACAGAGCTTGCTTCAATAGCCCACAACTCCCAATGTATAGAGGGACATGTAAAACCATTTGTTGCTTTAATAAAACAAAATATTTCTCAGAGCTAGCAAGTACCCTATTAAAATTAGCAATTTGAGACAGAAAAGCAGTGCTCAAAGCAAACCAATTCTAATAAAAGGAGCAGAATCAATCTGTTTGCTTACTTCCATGAGAGCCCTAAGCTTCTAAGCAGAGACACAAAAACATCTTACATGCTTAATGCACTGCCTTTCTCTTAGTGAATCACACTTACTGTGGAAACAGTCTTTTGAAGCTTCTAACTGTTTTGAGGTAATTGGAGGATTGCTGCTTTTAATGAATGGTCTCTTCATAATGGGGGCCAAAGCGTTAAAAACAATGTCAGAGGCAAAGTGTACAATGGAAAGCTTTTTGGAAATGCCAGTGAACAATCTTGAAATACATTCTTCTACTAAAAGATGATCTTTCTTACTAGGCTACTGCTGTAGTGTAATGGAGTTAGCAGAGGAAGTTATGTTTGTACTAACACTCTTGGATGTTACCACAAATTGCAACGGCCACCCCGTTTATGATGAAAAGCTGAAAAGAAATCTAACATTAATTAAGATCACACCTTTGAAGACTTCACTTTCTCACAGTCAAGAGTCAGTAAACAGCTCAGCCTCAAAATTGTCCTTTTACCTATGTTAGAGTGAAGAACAGGAACTTTCTCATTAGATGAAAACTTGCAGCTCAGTGCTCATCAAGCTTTTGAGAGTTCTAATTAATTTTTTAACTATTTCGCTTTATAGCAAGATTATCTGTTTCATTTGGGAGAAAAACTCCCTTTAACTGCCAACTTTGATTAAGCACTGGTTTTAGCAAATGGGCACGTTATGCAAAGAAGTTAGCAGCTGTACATGAAAGACAAAAGTTATTGAAATAACATTTTAGAAGAAAACAAGCCCACTATAGATAGCAGCAACTAAATAAAACACTAAGGTGATCAAGAAGTGTTTCACAGATTTTGAAATTAAAGTCAAAAACACAGAAGAAAACCAATCCTTCATCTCCTATCAGCTGTTCCTGTTGCCAATGATTATGGCAATATTTCACAGAGAACATATGGCAGTGTTTATAGCCATCAGGCAGTATTTCACAGAAGCTACGACACCATGTGTCCACCAACTAGTCTTTCTGATTGCAATTAATTAGAGAAGAAGTAGGAGGCACTTTTTAAATAACATCACATCTCAGAGATTCCTGAAATTTCAGGGCCCATGTACAAGACTAAGTGACAGGAAAGTCTATTAAAATTGTAGCGAGCCTAGTACAGTGAGTCTGCCCTTGAGGAACAAGACCTAATAAAAAAAAATACGCTCCTTAAGGAGTATAAGAAAGAGTAGAAATATAATAGGCCATTCAGGGTGGTACCTTGGAAGCCTGCAACAATAAGGAAATATTGAAGACCTTTAACAGGCCATTTTATGAAACAGATTCTGCAGAAAAACTGCCATAGTCGAAGCTATAGCAGTTGGTTTATAGTTGCCAGACCCAAGAGGATGTGTACCAAAATTACATGGGGATCTATTAAGGAGCTGAGACTTATGAAATATGTTGTGGCAGTCATTTCATGATTCCTATTTTAATAAAAGCAAGCAAGAGAGGAAAGCTAAGGGTAATAACTACCCAATAGGTTTTCATATAGAAGTGGAAAGCTGAACTTTCCCAGCCAGCCCCTGCAGTTGAATCTAGCACTTCCAGGTAACCGCACTCAAGGATAAAGCAGTGGTAGGTGGCAGCAGGGAGAGCAGCACTACTCCACATGGCAACAACTTCAGCAGCACTGCAGGCTATAGTACAATTATTCCCACGAACAAAACTTTTCATTACAGAGGTATATTCCCAACACAGTGCAATCTGACCCATTAGGAATGAGCCATCATACAAGCTCAAAATTGTACAAAAACTGATGCAATAGGCAAGACATCAGTCAAAACTGATGCTGAGAAGTTCAACATCATGTTCTGCATTTGGGATTGGTTCATAGCATCCTCTCTCCTTACTGGATACCTTTGCCCCACACAGCCTGCTTCCCTGCTGCTCCTTGTCTTGAGTTGGGATATTTCCTGGTGACACAGAATAAGAGAGCAAGTTTGGAGCAAACCTATCCACTTGTAGCCTTAGCAGAGCTCCTCTCTTCCAAACCTCTAAGCTCTGATTATATAACTGAGTTCATCCTGCAGCTCTTCCCACGGCTGGGGTAAAAATGTGTATCTTTCTCTCTCTCTACTCTCCAGACTCTTATTCTCATAAAACTTCTAGAAACACAACATCTTTGAGATCCCTCTGCACCTGTCGAATTTTTCGTAGTTGACCAGCAACTTCAGCAATTATTAAGACACATTAACAGTGCAGCCATCTAAGCCTCTTTTCCTTAAGAAATCAGGCTTTTATGTTCCTCTGCCATTATAGTCTTGTTATTTTAGCATTTCCTTCATTTTCCCAAACCTTCAATTTTTGTTACAGAATTCTCATCTTGGGACACAGGAAATGCAAATGGCGTTGGTAATAATGGACACATTTATTTTTATTATTCTTAAGAGCAAAATTCCACAATATCCTCATGGTGGACCTTGAAAAGGCAAACTAATGACCACTATACACCTGCCTAAATGTAGTACAATAACCTAGGACCTGTTGTCATACATGTGACATGACAGAAAATACAAGCCACGTTTAAAAGTATGTCAGGTTGTTGAGACTGGTAAAAATCCTTCCTCTGGAACTGGGCATACTATTTTAAAATTCCAGATTAAGCCCTGACACCAAGCAGCAGCTAAAAATAAGCCACCATTCCACTCACCACTACACTTGCACGATGACAATAGAGTAACTTTATAAATAAATTAATACCAAAATAAAATGACAGCTGGCAACTTCACCATCCTTGTCTACACTTTGCTAAGAGCAGAGCTAATATTTTGAGCTGTGCATGCAGAATGCTTTCAAGGTTTGTACGCCATTAAAAAAGTTCCCAAACTGCGAGGCTGACAGCTGCCACCAACTTAACAGCTATACTAAAGTTTCTGGCACAACTTAAAGTGGCTTCTCTAAAATTTAAGAGTAGATTCAATGCTGAAAGAAAACTGCAATATATTCCTTAATAAAACATATTTCAATTAAAAGACAAAAAAGAGAGCTCAGAGAGAAATTCCTGTCCAGTAGGCACCACCAGCTGTGGTGCCATTGCTAAAGCTCTTACTAATGTCATTTTTATGCCAGTAACACAAATGCCACTGATAATCAACAGCTGTAGCAGGGATCAATCTCCACAGTTAAATCCTTCCTTTTGCTCCTTTCAAGACGTTCCCATAGGTGCACTGCTTTCCATGTGGGGTGGGAGCTGGACAGGTACCCTACCCATACACTCGGGATGGTCAGAGGCTGTAGGCTCTCCCTTCCTTGCTGAAATGCAAAAGCAGTGCAAGGAGTAGCTCACATGCCTGGACTGATCCAACCCAGTGACCCAGGTCTAGTAGATGCAGCCTAAAGCTAGGGGAGGCATGCACTATGATGAAGCCTGGAGAGGAGTTTGAAGGCAGCTGGATGGGGTCTGGGTATGGGCAGGGGCACCACTCCACCTCAGCCTGAGCCTTTACAGATATCAGCACAGCTTTGGATATGATCCACTACATACAGCTATGGTCTTTTAAGGAAATTAAAAATAAAAAATAAAAAAAGCCTAAAAACATTAAGGATTTTAGCAGGAAGTAGGCATCACACACAGAGACCTCTCACACTTGCTGGTCCCGAAAGATAAGTAGATGTAAAGTAGGAGAGTAATTTATAGCCCTGCTAGCTAAAGCAGGAAAACTATAATTTGTACCCAAAACACCAGGATGTAACAGTACATTTTTCTTTTGGACAAAAAAGAAAAAATTCTTGACTCAACTATATGCTTAGTTATCCTTGGAACAGTCATGTCAGCAGAAACAGTCATAGCAATAAAAACATATATTTAGGATACCTGTGGAAAAGCCACAATTTGAGCAGAGTTCATCTGAACCCCAGAACTCTGCACTAGCCAGCCTCCTAACACCAGAGACCCAACCAACCCTAATGCCAGACTTGAAAAGCTTTTTCTTTTTAAATCTGAAGTGTACAACCTGGCACCCTCCTGGTGAGGGATCATTGATTCCAGTCCATCACCTGATGTACTGTCAGGCCACTGAGCAATCAGAGAACTAGATGAGAATGAAATGGAAAACCAAGATGGTTCTGGCAATCACACCTCACACCCTTCTGCAACACTGCAACACTGACACTGCTGCGAGGAGCTAACAGAGCAGCTGATTATCAGTGGCCCCTCCGTGCTGTATTGGAGAGACCGGGTTCTGCCACTAGTCCACGTTGCATAAATGAAAAATAATTAAGATATATAAATGGTTATTTTAATGAATAATTTATTTCTACCATAATTATTAGAGCTCTGATCACCTCCAGAATTTATTTGTATAAGTACCTCAACACCAAGATTAATTTACTTTTCTCTCAGGCTAACAAAGGAGCTAAAGGATTAGCTGAGTTGAAATAAGTTTTCATGACATCAAGCAAAGCCACAAAAAAACTAATTTCATATGTCCTTCCTGCACCTTGTAAGAGTCAAGTTAAAAATGAACAAATCTGAATTTCCAGTTCTTGTTTAACAAAGCAAGTTATGCTTTAAAAGCTCATGTAATTCTTTTAGAACTCTTCTATTAGTTGCAACTGGAAGAACTCACACTAGTCACTCTGAATGAACTATATCTTCAATGTAGACTACTGAAAGATGCATCTACACATTACATGCTATTGAGGGGATTACCTTTAACAAGAATAAATGGCTAAGACAAAATGTGCTCTTTGTATGCTTATAGAATTTGGCAATATGTTTAGAAGGGAGTGCTATTATCAGATGTCACAGGCTTCTTGGCACCTTTGTACATATCACACAGAGGAATGACCGAGGGCATTAGAATTGTTAGCCTGAGCTGTCCTAATCTTGACACTCTTCAGATTCTTTCTGCCCAGAATACTGATACTGCAAAACATACAAACAGAAAATTAAAAATCTAAGACAGATCAAAAGCAGGGTTTTTTTTCCTGCAAACACAGCTACAGAAATCACACTGAACATACTGTTTTGGAAGAATTTTTAAATAATATTTCTTGATTCTTAGTCCATTCTTCAGATGGTTTTTAATGATGTATTAGTCCTAACAGCCATTTATTATTCTATTTCTAAAGACAATAGTATCTTCTAGGTCAAATTGTCTCCCGGTCAATTGACACCAGGAGAGTTTGTGGTTTATATGATATTGTTACATTAAATAAAAACTACAAAAAAAAAAAAAATCTACAAAATAAAGTATAATATTTCTTAAGCATTTGAGTGCAAGGAAAATGGTAACTTTTGCTACCATTGCTAGACTATTGCTAGTGAGAGTTTCTAACTGAAAGACATGCAAACAATAAGCAAAATAAGAATCAAAATCAAAGTTGCTTTTTCACTAATAAAGAATTTTCATTTGATTTTCTTTTGCCTCGGGAAATGCCCAATTAGATGGCAATTTTAAGATTTTTTTTTTCCTCCCTTTTAAATTACTGCTTCAGTTAAAATGATCTAAATAGATTTTTCTTGTTCTAACCCTTAAAACACTTTTGGTCAAGACTGATTCAGAATCAAGATCATTAATTACAGCAGAAACTCAGCATTAAGTAAAAATAAAGGCAAAACTCACCTTCCAAAAGATAAAGAAACTAAGAGGAAGAAATATGCATTCTAATTTATTCACTTTTACCAAAATTCAAAGTTGATCTAATACTACAAACAGTATTATTATACACCCTAACTTTTTATTCAGGGTCAACTATACTTTCATTATCTACTTCAAAGTTTTGTTTTTCCTCAACCAACAATCACAAGACTACTGCCCAGGACTTCAAAAAAAAAAAACCCAAAACCAAGAATACTACATTGAGTTCCCAACAGAACCATTTCTTCTCAGGAAGATTTAAGAGCATTATACACCTTTTACAAAACATTTATTACTTAAACTTTGGAAAGTGTAAAACAGAACACTTTAAACCTTTATTAAACTACCCTAAAAACAACTTTTGGTCTTGCATTTTGAGGGCAGATCTTTCTCCATTATATCCAGACTGTAATGGGTAGACCAAAATGTTGAGGCTTCTGATTTTTGCAGCTTGAAAACCTGCAGGGTCATGCCTATACTATACCCAAGCAAAGGTTACAAATAACTCTTTAGGCACTTCCGAATGGGCAGCAGGGTTGTGCCTACTCCTGAGCTGTAAAACAAACCTGAAGGGCTTGGAAGACCAGGGGAAGGGTTAGTTTGGTTCGGTTTTTTTACATTTCTTTAGGGGAAAAACAAAAGAAGGTACCTATCTTTTTCTACACAGTGCATAGCATGGGCCTTCTATGTGCTTCAACCCTGAAATCCCACAGCCTCAAAATTCCACAACCCCACAGCTACACACCATGGACCAAAAGCTGCATCCTTGATAGCAGGTGCTTATCCCCTGTGGGAGGGGTTAAACAAGTAAAACTCATTGGATGACATCTGTGTCTCACTTTTAGAGAGAAAGAGAAGAATTGAGCATCTTCAAAAGAAACATTAGAAGCAACCGACATTGGGCAACGCCTTTTTGTTTGACACTGGTGTTCAGATCATACTCTCTTTTTTCGCTACTGTAAAATAAAACACGAACTTGTATCATAGACATGATAATGACAGAAAAGAGGACTAAGTTGGAATGTTTTGGTTCTATCAAAGAGCACACTGCATGGCAAATAAACCTAAGCTGATGTACTAATAGATCAGCACAGAATAACTCTCACACGCTTGTGCTTCTTGTGTTGTGTATTTTTTTAAATCTATTTCTCCTAAGATAAGAATTCACAAGGCATCATTTGTGTTAGGAAGAACACTAACAATTAGGTTATTTATACTTTGTTTGCATTTTCTTCAGCTGAAAATTACTGATGTTAGAATGATATTTGCAAACTAATTTGTATTCATATTTTATTCTTTGGAGGCAATGATAATTCTCTAGGAACACAGAATTCTCCCTATCGTTTTGAGTAAATGCAACAATAGACTAGTAACTCTCAGCTTTTATTGCACTCCAAAATAGCTGTAAGTCTCAAAAAGAGGCCAGGGGGAACCAACCACACACCCAACAAAGGATCCATGCTTCTAGTCTACAGCAGTGTGAAAATTGAGCCACTATATCTTTAGAGTAGGAAATGACCTTGAAAACTCACCCAGATTACATTTCTTCATAACCATAGAATTTATCTATTCTAGACATCAGACTTGTTTCATCACCATGCACTTGCCTGGCAATTACTGCTGTGTGTCTGACCCCAAGCACTGTCCAGGCCAGCCCCAGTCACTGTGTGAGCGCACTGCAGGATAGGTACGATTCCAAGCTCCCCTGCTGTACTTGTTCTCAAGTCCCAGTTTGCCAACCCTTGTGGATCAGCTAAGTCCATGTTGCCCACAGCATGCCTTTCCCAGCTTTTTGGCTTCTAGCACAACCATGCATTAGATTCCCAAGGATCAAAGATTTAGTGTTCAATTCATGCTTGCTCTCAGTGCCCAGTCCTGATACAATTTTTTGGATATTAAAAGAGATTTACACCAATCCTAAATTACCACTGTATACAGACTGCTGAAGTTCACCCCTATTTCTTTTAATCTTGAGACAGTCCTCAGTCAACAGCCAACATCCTGGGCCAGGACAGTATTACATGGATGAATGGATGTCCCACAATTCTGTCCCTCAACTCTAAAGACACAACCAGCCACCTAACCCACTTTGATTTGGCCAAATAGTGGCTGACATGGGCAATGTGCAGATGTGCTACAGCATGGATGACACATATCCTTCTGAAAATGCTCCCTGCTGAAGTTCAGAAGTAATAAACAACAGAAATAGAACGGCTGCTGCATGACTTGGCAAAGCACAGTCTCTGGACAGGTGTAGAGCATAAGCTCCCATGCAGTCAACAGCAACAAGATCTCATTAAGTCGTGAAGATTTTTTTTAAATCATTGCCACAGTTCTCAATTTGAAATTTGGGGATTATAAACTGTTACCTCAATCATTTCTTGAAAACCTAGACCAGTTTGGATCATCTATGAAGGCAGACATCTTCCCTGAAGCTGAAAAAATTACAAAGTGAGAGCAGCACAGTACACAGACACAAAGGCAGCAAGGCCCTTTCTACTGCATCACAGGATTATGTTGTGTCCATAATCTCTCCAAAGATTACAAAAGCATTACTGTTACTCCTTCAGCACAATACAGGTTTTCAAACTCCACTGATCTGAGCACAATCTGACTGCCAGGGTATTCCTTGAGATCACTTTTCCTATATTCTCATCTCACTAGCTGGCCTCAGAGGAAAGGGCATCTCCTCCAACAACATCCAAGAACTTCTCTATTTTCTTGGACTCCATCCAAGACCAAATGGATTCCATTGGGTTATGGATCAGAGCGCCAAAAAGGTTACTGTCCACAAAGCCATGTGGAGTGGCCAAGTTAGATAGAAACAGTACAGAAATCCCTAAACACCAGTTAACAGGAGCTCTCCTCTCACCAGACCCTAATTTGAACCTCCTCTGACCTCTCCAATCATTTTTTGCCTTGGCAGTCGGCCAGTTTGGTCATTGCTGCTCTTCTGACAAGAAACCAAACAGATCCTCAAAATAGATAAATAAAAGCAAATTTTTAAATCAAAGCCACTTTTACTAGGACTAATGCATATAATGGTGGTAGAGCAAGGCAGCCTAAGCAGAGGACACACTGAGAACTTATGCATCCTAACAGTTGTTCCTTGGTTCCCTAGCTAAAATCAAGCTCTTTCTTTATTGGCCTCACAATGTCATGTCAGATTGTCCTTCCTTTTCAATCATTTTTGATTTTGCATGTATTTGATAGGATTTTTTTTAATAAAAGTGGAGGTGTTCTTGGCATTTTTGCCACAATAGCAGGGCTTGAACTTAAGGTCAGATTAAAGGAGCAGTGTGTTCTGTTACCATGACAACCAAGCCCGACTAATATCAGCTACTAAGATACCAAGAATGAAGTGATAAAATCACTACATTAGTTTAATAAACAAGTTCCATTGTCATCATTTTACTCTATATACATAGTTCTTTGAAAAAATACCACATTTCAGAATTTGTTCTGCTCGACCCGTCATTCATTATCTAACAAAATGAAAAATTATTGCCTTTCTTAAGAGCTTCAGAATTACAGGTATATTGAGAACTCATTAAGGCTGCTATAGACTTTAAAGTCATATTCTAGTACACCAAATTTTGCAGACCCTAAAGCAAATCCTAATTTGACATTTAATTTCAATTCCCATTTTACATATTCATATTCTGCCTCAACCTTTTAATAAATGTATAATTGAATTTCAAATATAAATCTTAGTGTGTCAAACTATAAAGTTAAGAGCACACCTTAGAAATTCTTTATACCAAGAAGACAAATGTGAATGAAAGCCCTTCTCAGCACTCATCCAAAAGCAGGTGCAGTGAGCTACTACTTGGGCATGTCTCCCACTTCTTTTACCTAACATCCCAATCCAAAGCCAGCTCCTGAGCCAGGAAGACTGAATAACCACAGAGCTTGCTGGAGCTGGTTCCAATGACCTGTGCAGCTGCTGAAGGGGACAGAATTTGCCAGGCCTGGAAGCAAAGTAACGAACGCCATATGGTTTGAGACAAGCACCTTAAGAAGCTCCTGGAAACCCAGGCAAATGCTACACAGGGAGATGATGCTGCATTTAATACTGGAGTGAGAATTTCACACCCAGTTCTGCTTCCCACTGACCTCCTGGGCAGCCTGGAGTTAGGTGGTCAGTGAGGGTGCCAAAGGCACAGATCACTGTGCTGAATGAGTGCTTCTATATCAGAATTGTTAATAAGACAAAGATTTAAAATGTCACTTTTGGCTAGTGCTGACAATAGTGGCTAGAGAAATAATTAACACTGATTTCCATATTACTGATAATTCTGCAAATGAAAATGAATGGGGCCAAATGGTTCTGAGAATTTAAGATAACTCTAGAAAGTCAGGAAATCCAACAGAGTCTGAGCAATTTATTTGCAAAATAATTTGAAATTACTTTGCATAGTAATAGGATTCTGGAGATATGTTGTTAACCATGCAGAACAGCCACAATGATTGAGAGCTGCAGTAGAGAAAAATAAAAGTCTTTTCCACAACAGAGGATTGCAAGACATTTTTGTTACCCTTTTAACCAGATAAAAAAAACAAAACTCATCCCAATTCACCCTCCACAAATTACCAGCACATCACTCGAAAGACAGATAGGTCACCAGACCCCACCAGAAGAGACACTGCCTGTTTTCATTAGCCAAACCAAAGCAGCAAAGCCAGACAAAATTTCTGTAACATATGCTCTATTTCCTCGCATGCCCCACACATGTTTATATCAAAGTCACATCAGCACTGCAACAAATTAACCTTTTCAGTATATGAGAAAACATTTAGAAAACATGCTAATAAATTGTTCTTATTTACCTTTTAAGAAATATATAAACCTAATATTTACCTTCCAAATAAAGTCAGACCAGAAATTAATTGCTGAGTAACAAAAACACGCTCATAAGTTGCTATCAGAGTGCTGCTGATACCCTTCCAACTCATGCATTCATCTGCTTCTTGGAACATGTTGTTTGGCATTGATTTTATGCAATTGTGTCAGCCTGGCATCAGTGAAGCATATACTACACAGGAGTAGCCTATGGTCTTCCAGCCACATATTCTATACATAGACTCAAGAACTGTAAGCTGTAACTACCAGTTTCTCATAAAAAATCTCAGGGCAGAAGGACAAGTTGACCTAATTGGTGGGTTGTTTGAATAGGTTTTGCAGTGGGGACACAGTTGGCTGACAGGCCAGCCTGGAGATTTTCATTTTTAATTCTGTGATTAATGGACTTGACATCCATGTTCCCACAGCTTCTGCTAAACATGCAGTTCAGACCTTATTGCTAAATACCACCAAGATCACAGAAAACGAAACTCTTATGACAGCAGAATGACTACGCCAGAGGGCAGACTTTTCTGAGACAAATATTGGATTACACCAGAAATGTAACACAGAATAATAGGGCACTACAAAAAGGCTCACAATCTTGGGCCCCTGAATGCCTTGCACCCTTAAAACTAGACTGACTTTTTTGAATAGAAAATAGATTGTAAGAGTTGAGAGATCGAACAAGATAACATGTTATCCAAAATTATACTGAATTCATACTCATGTACAATGTGTTTATCCTATTTAAGTCAGGGGCATATGCAATCAACTGACCTTTCATTCCTTATTTAGTCACTACTCAAATCTTAAAGCAATATGACTAAAGCATTGATGGAGGTCTGTCTCCTCCAGAATGTGCAGGTTGAAACGTGAGACAAAACACAAGATTTGGAAATTCTAGTTTCTGTTTTTCTGTATATTTTGCACACATGCCAATAACAAAACCAAAAAAGTTAAAACATGCCAGTTTGAAATAGAAGAGCAATGTCAGTTCATAAGGGATGCTGTTTAAACAGTTAGCTCTGTTTGAACTGTTCATGTTTTAGACTAGGAAGTATTTTAAACCTTAATTACTACAGTCTGCAAGACTGTGACAGATCTATCTTTTCCTTATGGGCATCTTGCCAGGATGAAGTATGAATTCTTCTAAGATGACCATACTTAATTAGCACTTCAGCCAACTTTATGGTGCTTACATGATTCAATAGACTACCTCTGGCTTTGGCAAGTATATCTGTCTGTTGCAGTTCCAAGATCAAAGTTATTTTTCATGCATTTTCACAATTTGTCATTATGTCTTCTTTGCCTATGGATTTTGATTTCTATATGTAAAGTACAGACTAGGAAACTGAAATTTCCTGGACCAAAAAAACTTACTCTGAATATTCCATAGTATATCAATAGTCACTGTTTGATTGTTGTTTCAAAATGTTGTTCTATAGAACTCGGATAGCTGTTTACAACAACAATTCTGTATGGGAATGGAGATAATAGAGATGGAAGAGCTGACTTGTTGTCCAGGAGACTATTCCAGATTCTGAAAAGCACTGTTGACACACAAGAATGTTGTGTTGGCTCACAAGAATGTTAAAAACACAGGAGGAGGCACAGATCGCCTGGAAAAAACAAACTTCCTTTAACACTACCTATAACCTCATGGACTACATCTGGGCTGAAAAGCACCACCAGCACCATGCCATGACATTGCCTCTGCCTAGCAGAGTCCTGTGGCAGCAGGGAGCACACCCTGCGCTGGCCCAGCCACTACCCAGTGCCATCACTCAGCTGCACCTCCTGCACTGCTCCAGCCCCTCTGCTACCTGTGCCTGACAGGGGAGATGACTGATTAAAGTGACAAACAGGGTTTCAATCGAGAGAGAAGCTTGTTTGAGCACAGGCCTGTCTACTCCAGTAAATCACTGGCTTTATCAGCTCTGTGCAACTGACTCATTTAGACCTGATCGGTGGCAGTCCATCTCTGGCAGCCCATCTCTGGCAGCCCATTGTCAATGACAGCCCTTAGGTGCCTAAGCGTGGCAGGCTGGATACAAGTCAGACACTGCTGTGAACAGAGATTAACCTGCAAAATCATGCAGGGCTCTTCTCAAGTGTATTCTAGCCAGGCACAGTGAAACTACAGACTCTATCAGACTTAGTAAACTTTCTTCAGCTTCTCCATTTCCTACACCTCATTCACATTTGCTCTAGAGGGTGAATAAAAATAAACAGTGTCCCAGGCAGCCTGACTACTGAGTAGAAACCACATGAGCCAAAAATATTCTAAATAGTTTTTATATAACCAAGTAGTTTGTCAGACAACACTGGAGTGGTTTTCAAAAATCTGCATAGCCATACATAAGATGAAATATTAAGATATTTAATATTGAAATCTTTTACTAAATTAATATTAATTCATCATTAAATGTTTAATAGTTTCATATTTCACAAGAAAATCACAGTGAAACTATCAATAGGGACTTAACATGTGAAACAAATTATACAAGATCATTAAGCAATGCCTCTAAAAGCAATCCAAACAGTTCTCAGTGATAAAGAGGAATTAAGTGAATGCTGTTTACAAACACTGCTGTTTGTGCAAATTCTCACTGGAAAGGAGATTTGTTCTCACTCACAAATGTTTCATGTATATTACTACAACATTAACTCATTGTTCTTCTTCAGTTCTGTTATATATGCATATATTCCCATCTTTTATTTTTTTCTTTTAAATACAGCAACAAAAGAGAGTACACTCCCTGAATTCTTTCTATGGCTATGGGCAAAAGTTCTTGGAGAAGCTGACTTACTGATAGGTGAAAAGAAAAGCTTTGATTGCAATCAATTATCTTCTGACAAAGCAATGAGGAGAATAGAAGTGGAGGTTTTTTTCAAGTGGGTCTATTCAACCTTTGCTAGTAGTTCCAAGCCTCACAGTTAACTTCTGCTTGAGGACCCAAATTTTTCTTTCCACAAGTACCCCTGTATTTCTTCTATCAATATTCTTAAGAAATCATCTTGATGATATCAGATTAATTTAAAGCATAAGCAATAGATTTTGTTTGGTTATTCCATTTCCTTTTTATATTCTTCTAAGGCAGTTCACTTTTGTCTTCTCAGGTATTCATAGTGCCCAAACTGCAGTCAGAACATCTCAGTCAGTTCACTTCAGATGTGAGCTACCATCTTAAAAAGTCACGATGCAGAATATCTTTCACTGTAGCATGGTGTACCCAAACTTAAATTAATTTTTCAATAACATTAAAATATTGTTTGTATAACAAACAACACTGGACTGAAATGGTGCATAGGGTTTCATAATTAGATAAAGCCATTGTTTAGAGTCAGACAGTGCCCATTTACAGTTCAATAAACTGCTTGTCACAGTTGCTTGGTCAGAGCAGACCTGGGTGTCAATGGAAACAGTTAGCACAGAGGTAGTGAAATAAATTGGTCTCCTGGGTAAATAAATTGAACATCAATTTGAATATGCCTCATCAGTAAAGACTGTAATTTATAAAGGCTTTATAAATACTGTTTTATATACATTGACATTTAAGGAAACGTTTTGATATCTTTTATGTTTAAAATTAACAAAAAAACAAGCTTAACAATTGCCTTTGGCCCAGGACTTTCACACATTTTAGTGCAAACAATACAAAATAATGCAAGCAGTTACAGCAAAACAGTATTTTGAATATTTTTCTTAATAAATAAATACAAATAATTACATCAGATTATGGTGTGTTTACATTTTTCATGTTGGTTTTGCCATTTGGAAGTACCAAAGAGAATCAGACAGAAGCACACTGAACACTATCATGCTTCTAGCCAAGATGAAGTTTAATTTCTTGGCTCTCCCAGCACCCTCAGTATGTGTCCATCGGTGAAACCTAGCACATGATGCTATGAAACTAGAATAAAAATTTTATCTTTGCAGCGTGATACTACTTTATCCTTAACTCTTCAAATGAGTTAAATTTATTTAGACTTTTGCTTGTGAATAATATCAAGAAAGCCATTAGCCCCTTACAAGATCATATACACATAGTGCTTCTTAGTTCTTACTTGAGCAGAACTAGATAAATGGCTAAGAATACAAATGGTACTGAACAGTCTGCAGACTAAAAGATGTCTAAAGAAAATATCAGACTTCACGAACATCTACTATCTTTCAAGAAAACTGACATGGTAAAAAAAAATCTGAACACAAAGAAATTTTCTGTGTGTCTGCATATATAGATATATGCACACACACCCCATAAACTGCAGCTGTTCAAAAGCATGAAAATCCAAATACAAAGGCTCCTATTAATACTGCACTCATTTGCAAAAGTGATCATTATTTCTGGCCTGTGTCTAGACTGAAGAAAAACTGATGGATTGCATTTTCTGGAATGCTTCCCAATCCAAAGGACATCAACAATATTATTATTTCCATGGAAATAGTTTGCTTAGCCCTAAATTAAATTTCCATTTTAACACATTAATCCATGTGCATCTATAAAAAGAGGGGGTGGGAGGGTAGAGAACAATAACATTAGTAAAATTATACATAATTCTGGCAAGAATTAGAGAAACACACTCTGTCTTGCTGTTTCCTTTACTGTTCATCATATATCTCCCTTTGACACTGCTAAAAAGGAAGGCAAAAATATATTTTAGGTTTCAAGTCCAAAGCAATTAATCATGTGAAAACTACTGAACTATTTTTAAAATTACTTCTTCAAAATGCATATGTTTGTTCTTAAAAGATCATTATTTTATTTCAACGTTATTTATAAATGATTTATTGAACTGAAATGCCTCCTTCAACTCTTAGCATATATTCCAATGCTTCCGAACTCCCTCTGCATTGCTCACCCAACATTATATTTTTCTGTTCTTTCCAGCAGAAATATAAAGCATTCTCTTTTGTACAAACTGCAATACTTCTATTTACCAGCCCAAAGAAACAACAAATTAATTTGCTCTTCTTTCGTCAGAGGCAATTCTAAGATTATTTATTATTTTCCTCAAACATCAAATTATTGAACTTTTTATTCTAACTCAGCCTATTCTGTGATCAAATACCAAGTTCATTTCACTTGAGAACAGCTAGCTCTAATTTTCTTTCCAAAGTGAATCTCAGAAGCCAACTCAGGTCCAACTAATTGCAAGAAGGTTTATTAGAACATTATAGATATAGGTAATTTCAATAGAAATCTCTGCAGGAAGGCAAGAACTGCACATTACTGTGGATCCAAGTGACAGGGTCATTACAAGCCCCCTGTGCCTCCCTTACCATCTCAGGTCTGTTCTCCTCCAATTTCTGTGTCCTTTTTATACTCAAACACAAATGTCATCGTTTCAGTTCCTCTCTCACTTTCTACTATGTTGGAAAACTAATTTTTCACAGTATCTGAAGGTTGGCTTTAATGACCCTGATACACAATGTCCAAAACAACTTTGAACAACTCATCTGTTTCTTCACAGCCTTGATCTGACAGGATTCTTTCAGGGCAATATGACTTTACCTGCTCAGAGGCATATTTCTATTAAATACTTGCTCTTTTTTACCATGTAAGTGCCTAAAGTAATTTTTACAAAAATGTCTTAGATTGTTTCTCTAGCTGCCATCCCACTTTGGTATATTGAAACACAAAAGTAGAAATTCCCTGCACAGAATTTATGTAAAGTTTGAAAATTCAGGGCAACATTACAAATAATTTTTTCCAGACATTGCATTTCTCTCTCTTCATATTTTTGTTTTCTTAAAAACACACAACTCACCAGTATCATGCTATCTGTACCCACCACAAAGGAAACTCCCTCCAGGAGGGAGCCAAGCTACAGTTCAGATTAACCAAGGAAGGGAAACCAACACAAAGTCAATAGCTGGGGTAATCTGTTAGTATGTAGCCTCTTCTAAAAACACGGCCTATTTAAGTGCATAATCAAGACTTTGACATTCAATAATACACATAGGTATAATATAATTATTTCAATGAGTTAATAAAAAGGCATTGTTGCCACAAGAATACAATTGTAATTCAACACTATAAAATTCAGAGACATCCCTAAAATTACCAAATACCATAGACAAAGTTGGAAACAACTGAAGCTAAAGAATTCAAGCCAAAGGTCAAACATTTGTTCTTTTTCCAAGATGGAACAACAATTCCATGCAGCTGTTTCATTTCTTTTTCAATTTTTATTTGATTTACTGTGGAGGATCTGCCTTGAATTAACCTCATTTCCAGTTTTAAGTTTTTACCCCTAGGAGATAAGTAACATCCCCCTACCAAAAAAACACCCACACCTTTTTCCAAATGAATACCACTCTGTCTTCCTTCAATCCTTCCACCATTTCTAGCTTAGAAATTACAAAAATCAGACTTCTGTCTTTAGTATTCCCCAAAAGACCTACCTTCCTCATAACTGAAAACCATTTTAAACTGAAATGGCATTATTAGCATTACTGTACAACTGGAATAGCATGCAAATTCTAACAAAAGGCAGTATCATAATGCATGAGTATGAAAGTCCTAAAACATGACACTGACCATGTTGATCCAGGAATCTCCTCCCCCTACTGAAAGCGTGCCTTTGCAACTTTCACGTTCCCTTAGCACAACTTTATTTTAACACAGCAAATAAAGTGAAACTCTTTCTTCTTGATTCAGGCTGGTTTCCTAGAGGCAGTCGAACACTGAAATAGAAAGAAATTGTCAATGTCATACACTGCTTGAATGAAATCACTATGCCTCTTATCACAGAGCAGAACCAAGAAATACATAAATAAATAAAGACATATTATTCTAGACTGTCATTTTGGATATTAGGGTAATGTATTCCAGAAGGAAGAGAGGAAGAATAGAGTGCTCTTCCAGTAAATATGTGGCTCTGCAGGTATTAACTGAACAGAAATAGCAGAGCTCCAATTTGCAGGAGCCTGCAGCAAGGTTGCGTTTACAATAAGGTCAGGAAAAAATGGCAAACACATTAGCAAGTAAGCTACTCCCATAAGTGTATGACACTTTTTCCATCAATATTTTGTGGGAATTTAAACCACAATGATTTTATTATTTTATAAATCTAGGTTAGCATGTGTATAATGACATGTCAGTTCATGTGCAGTGTCAATATTAAATGTCAGTTTTGAATTCAACTAGGCATGTTATTAAAATGAAAAGTTCTGATTGACATTTCCAAGGAACATTAGTTCTTCCATAAGTAACCCAGACCAACCCCTAAACAGCGAATTATGTCCACTTCGGTGTCCAGCAGTCCTCCTACACAGGGTATGAGCAATAAATCATTTCCACATGCACCACTACTGGATTTAGTCCAATATGATTCTGTTATTTTTAAAACAGGGGTGCACACCACCACAGAGGTATTGGCCATCATCAGTGGAAAGATCCTTTCCTGAATGTGTACTCAATAGAAATATTACTAACTGTAGAAAAGATGCATTAGTACATCCACTAGTCAGTACATAATATGACAAATCATACTTCATTCAATATCCCGTAATTTAAAAGAAAAATACTTCTTTCAACAGCTGGATCATTTAATGCAGTGAAGCAGCATTCTCTTTCACACTGCACAAGCACTGCCTGGATAAAGGAACTGAAAACAGACCATACCTGTGCCAACCATAAGAATTGCAAAGCTGAGAATGAGAGGTCAGAGCAAGGGAAAGTGGTTAAAGGGCCACCAAGGCATGGCTGGGCTCCACCGAATTTCTAAGGAATAACTCTGAGCCAGCTCCAGGCATTTCAGCAGGGAAGGGAAAATCTGGTTTTGCTGGGGCTGCAGAATAGGTTGTGAGTGACAGGATGGATTACAAGGGTCAGTGAGCAGTCATGTGTAAGTGCAGCTGAAAGGAGTTTAGGAAACCTTAGAAAATATTAGTGGGAAAGGGATGACAAGTAATAGGTTTTCAGCGGCAAGGGGCGGATGAGAGCTAAAAGAGGCCAGTGTGGTTCCAAAGACAGTGACCAAGGCTCTTGTTCCAGGTCTTCTCTTCAGCAATAAATTCAATTAAAGATTCCATAAACTTATTTCTAAATTTTTTTGGCTAGCTCTGTCTAAAGCTCTCAGAAGATGTCTCCAGTTCCTCCTCTGGGCATTTATAAATCTATGAAGGCAAGATCTTCTTGCATGATCACATATATTTGTCTTCCATACACGTACCTTTCCCAAATGTAAACAGCCTAGAAATCCAGCCACTGGCTGTATGCTTTTCGCAGAGCCAAAAAGACGTAACAAGGTATTGACACAAGTCCTTGAACCAATCCATCAAAAACTGTCAAAAGAAGGCAAGGGTTACTAAAGCTACCGTATACTTTACACAATTAATAATATGAGGAGCAGAGTGTTCCATCAATTTCAACTGGAGTTTAGGGCAAAAATAAGTAGAAGAAGACACAAAGAAGATGTCTGAAGTTTAGGGGAAATATGACTATTTATTAGTAGCTGTGACAAGGAGAAAAACTGAATACCATCACTTAACAGTCAGAGCTGAAAAGCAGTATTTTTGGTGGTACAGCCCTGGGTCTGTACCCAGAACAAGTGGAAAGAGAACTGGGAGGTAAAGACTGTGTGCACTGAAGCCCAGATGTTCTTAATCAAAGGGGAAGGTAGCCAGCTGCCCTCCCTCAAAGTGCTTTCCACCACTGACCAACAGTACCCCTGGTTTTTACAGAGAAAAGTGGGTATTTTTTAGCCAGTTCTCCTTTCATGCAATCCCATTAGTCATGCCTGCATTTATTGAACCTATTCCACCGAGAGCACAGCTGCCTGCTTCAGGAGACAGGGCTTTTCTTCCCCCAACTGCATTACTGCTATTACCATTATGTACATGACCTCAGAAATCAGATATCTATTTAGAAGTTCCTAGACTGGCTTTCCATGTCACTTCAAATTTTCCTGCCCACAGACCTGCATCCTGCCTCTCATCTGTGCTGTGGTGCATGTGCTTATCCAGGTCTGCAGCAGCAAGGGTGGGGCTTCCCTGGATCTACACTGTGGATCACCTGTAGCAATGACTGTCTAGTCAAAAAGAGGTAACAGCGCTATAACAAAGAGTTCTGGTTTACATTATGAAGCTATTTTCCAATGGGTGTCACACCCAGGTTTCAAGTTTCAGTGTTTAAACCTTTCTCTATTCATTGCTCTTCTAGGAATTTCTAAAGCTTGATGTGAAGCGTGGCTCTGTCTCGACACAGATCAGAGCAGCACAAACTCCTTTAGATCCTTTACTCCCCTTCACAATCCAACTGGAGCTACTGCAAGGGTAGGGGCATTTTTACAACCTTATTATTAGATATTGAAAACAAATTTGATAATAAATGATTAAACAGATGGGTTGTGCTAGTGTGTAAAAATTTTGGTTTTGTTTTTGATGAAGAGGACTATCTTCACCAGCAAATAATTACCCATTTAAAACATAAGATGTAGATGGAAAAACTTTGAGTCACTTACTGCAGTTGGAAATTACTGATGAGTACTGTTGATTACCACTGCAGTTTTTCAAAAAGTTTTAAGATTAAGAGACATTCACGGCTCTTCTTCTGTCAGGTGCCTCAAAAAGAAACCATGAGAAGAGACACACAATGAAAAACAGCAGGTTATAGCACATGAGACTCCTCATTAAAAACATAAAATGCCTTTCACTCTTGCTTTTATTAAGTATACTTTTCAAGCCAAATGAAAGTTAGGGTAGCCGATTATAATACAAGTCACGTCTAACTATTTCATTATCCACGTCCTGCAGCACGATAGCCCACAGAATACCTTTTGAAAGCTCTGGAGTGACGGCAGCAGGTTGAATATAATGAACAGTGTTACAAATGAGGACATGAGACGACAGGACTGGTGAAGAAGGAGTCTCCTGGAAACTGTATGGCTGTAATTACTGAGTGCTGGTGCTGTCTCAGTTGGCTTTGAACAAAGGTAACCGCCTTCAGCAAGTTTTATTTCCTCTGCCAGATAAAATGAAACCAGTCAGACGCACAAATATTTATGATACACAATACATAACCAAAGTCATTGTCTGTTTTTATTACTTTATTTTTGTTGTCACTCTGAAGTGTCCCACATCAACAGCACAAGAGAATTAAACAGCAAAGCACTGAATTATTTTTAAATTAGACTTCCAAAACTAGAAATGTTGAAGTCATACTTACAGGAAGATAAAATTATCTTATTCTGGGCACTTTGCTAGCATGTCACCTTTGTTTCTCAATACCTCATTCAGTTTGCTGTTCAAGAATCTTGTCAAGCAGAAGCCAGTGAGAGCTGAGACCCCTGCCTCCTTGCATGTGAGCACCCCTCAACAAACACCCAGCAGGAATAGTTTGGTGATAAAGGGAGCATCGGGTGCAGGCAAAATAGGAGACAGCAAGACAGAGAAGAAAGCTCAGGCTAATCTATGTTTTCTCATCTGTGATCTGTTAAATCTCAGAAATGGGCTCACTTGAACTTTTATTAGCCACACAGTAAAATATCACAGAGAACAGCAAACAATCATGGCATAATTAGATAAGAAGACACAAGGTGAGGAAGAATATCTCTGTTGAAGTTATTTCTCTGCTACTATCTGCATGCCCCAACTCCTGTTTCCCTCTTACCTCTTTTCCTGGAGAAAATTCATAAATTCTGAAAATTCATTTCCCAACACTAGTGATAATCATTAGGCTGTATAGGAGAGAAGACAACTGGAGCTATTACACCATTACTCTTCATCTTTATGCCAGTTATGGTTTAATGCCTGCTGGCAACTAAGTACCACACAGTCACTCACTTGCTCACTCCCCCAGGCAGGATGGCAAAGAGAATCAGAGAAGTGAGAAAAGTTGTGAGCTGAGATAAAAACAGTTTAATAGAGAAAGTAAAAGTCATATGCACAAGCAAAGCAAAGAAAGGAATTCATTCAGCACTTTCCATGGGCAGGCAGGTGCTCAGCCATTTCCAGGAAAGCCGAGCTCCATCACACATATTGGTGACTTGGGAAGACAAACACCATCACAGAATCATTGAAGAAGACCTCCAAGATGATCAAATACAACCTTTGACTAAATACCACCATGCCCGTGAAACCATATAGCAGAGTGTAATCACTCCAAATAACCCCCCTTCCTTCTTCTTCCCCCAGCTTTATGTGCTGAGCATGACTCCATATGGTCTGGGAAATCCCTTGGGTCAGTTGGGGTCAGCTGTCCTGCCTGTGTCCCTTCCCAACTCCTTGTGCACCCGCAGCCTCCTCACTGGTGGGGTAGTTGAGGAACAGAAAGGGCCTTGATGCAGCGTAAGCGCTGCTCAGCAATAGCTAAAACATCCCTGTGCTATCAACATTGTTTTCAGCACAAATCTAAAACACAGCCCCAGAGCAGCTGCTAGGAAGAAAATCAACTCTACACCAGCCAAAACCAGCATAATACCATATTCTTTCATGGTCAATTATTTAAAGAAAAAACACAAATCAAAACCAAAATAGGTTCACAAAGGTAAAACTAAAAGTACTACAAGTTCGGGAAAAAATCTTTATAATGAGCAATTAAAAAGAAGGCAAAGTTAACTAGTGAAGAGATGAATAAAAGATGATACAGTATGACATAAAATATAATGAATGGAATGAGAGAGGTCAGCCAGATGCACCTGTACAACTCTTCAATGTTTTCAAAGATTTCATATCACACAATGCTCTCAATGATATAAGAAGGCAACATATTTTAAAGTAGACAAAGTGACATAGAGAATGAGCCTGCAGAAGTTACAGTGATGGTATTTGAGGTATATCCAGAAAATCCAGAATTTCTTTTTCTTTGTGGAAAAGTAGTGAAAAACAAGTCCAACTGTCAGTACATATTCTCTACTTCTTCCCCAGAGGCTCACATCATACCACTGCTTTAACTACTGTGCCCTAAAGCCCTCTGTGCTGCAACTACAGTTCTGGCTTTTTTAACAGATTCCTGCCCTTCATCACACCTGTTACCACATTACATCCTCCCACTGCTACTCTAAATGCCTCCTATTCAAGTACTGACAATGGGCCATTTCACAAGGAGGGCAAAATAAAGCAGCCATGCTTAGTCTGGAGCACAGAAATTTACTGACTGTACACTATGTTCATACTTAAAAGTGTTTGGCACAGCCAGCAGCCTGAGAGGCTGAAAACCAAGCCTGATTGAGAAGTGATATTTCAGTTTCCTTTTCCTCCTGTGCAAGCTGTCAGTGTCCTGCAGGTCACAAAAGGTAAATACACCTGAAATGTCAACCCATTAATTTTCTAGGTTTAAGCTCTTGAATGCTCCATCTCAGCTGGTTGGCACAGATCATTAGGCACCCACAAGACACATTTCAGTGTTTGACATGGAAAGCAGCACAGGTCCCAGGTTGCACAGGCATGGATATCTGTGAAGCTGTTACCTAGCGCAGGCACCCTTTCAGCAAAGCCACCTTGCTATGAGCTGTGTTGCTTGGCCAGACACAATTCACCCCATACCTCAGGGTACTGGGGAGGCAGGATGGGTATCCTGCCTGCATCCATGCCTGGATCATCAGGTCTACTCTCCCATCATCAAGCAGCCATTCCACACATACCTTTTCCTATTAAACCATATCTTAAAACTATTTGAGTAGGTAGATGAAGGCAAGATAAGATACCACTATTAGACTGAAATTATTGCACCTAAAATCAAGCAATGTTTTTAATCTGTGCTACCAGCAGGGCAACTGAATTTGCTTTTGGAAAAAAAATGTAAAACTTTCTTGAGAAGCTGTTCAGCTTAACTACAGATGAGCAGTAAGGTGTAGTAAAGCTTCACTCCAAACACAGAAATACCAGGTGATTTCAATCAGACTCCCAGATAAAACATTCAACCAAATGAAGTGACAAAGAAGATCGAGAGTCTTTTGCCATCTGATAACAGCATGTCATGCGCGGTTACTGAGAGCATTATTAACACACCTACATATACCCAGTGATGAAGATTTGAAGGTTTTCTATATACGAGTTAGTAAATTTTTTCATAAAGGAGTCATTAAAGGCATTTTCTATGGATTTTTTTTCTGATAATGTTTTATATGACTAATACAGAGGGTGAAGGGTTTTTGCCAAATCGGTTCCTAATTGTACCCAATGAAATACAACAAAACTATCTAACAGGACAATGGTACCTGCTACCAAGTGATTTTCACACACAAACCATTTCAAGGTCAGACTTACAGAAATTTTGACTGAAAGAAAGAATTCAGATCCCAGTTTGAGACTTCAGGATTTGTCCTAAAAGGCAGCACTGTAAGAACTATGCAAATAAGGAAATCAGCATGAAACACATATACCAGTAAAGTCAAAAGTCTTCTCAGTTGTGTTCATTACAATAAAAATAACTGAGTTCAAAGGCTTCACCTAAACAGGTTAAACGATTTGTGCACTGTATTACTAGTGGTAAATATCCATTGGCTGACATTCAAGAAATGTGGCTAGCCAAGAGTGATTATTTTAAAAATAACATCTTAAAAATCTTTTAGATAAAGGTTTATATCTCTATATTTCTGATCAAAAACTTAGGATGCGGCTGGGAATACATGGCAGAGTAGGTTCGCCCTACAAAAACTTATACTAGGAATGGATTGTAATCATTTTGAGCAGAGATTTTGAAACAGGAAAAACAAAGAGCAATATAGGCAGTAATTGCTAATGTTGGTCCGTTCAGACAGCATTATCTTTTATCTGCAGCCTGCCTGTAACACTCTCAGTAATGACTTGGTAGGCAAGGCAACAAGCAGTACCTTTTCCATCTTTTTCTTAGTTAAAGAGTATCCCTTCATATATGCTACATCACTTATATTGTTCATACTTCTGTTGCTATCAAGTGCGCTATGCTGCCAAGCATGCTAAAGAATTCAGCATCTGTTACGTACCTTTTCCCTATTTAGCGTAAACAGTATGTATTTATCAAGAATCCGTCTCCGTTGATTAACCACCCTGTTTCCCCTTGTGAATGGGGAATGCTTCCCCATTTGCAATTCTCTTCCACAAAATTTCCTCCTGGACTAAATCTTTGCCTGCACACACACCATATGGCACAATGATATAAATGAGAGAAGACCAAGTTAATTGATCATATTAGACCCCATGAAACAGATTTTAAGTTCAACGATGAGCATTTTTTCACCTATGCAGAACACAGAGGTGTCACCCGAGCCATGGAGCAATGGGCTCTTGCACATACAAGTTATTTGTGCACAGAAAAGAGGAATTCTTCCTTTCATAAACTAGCGATGAAAGAGAACAGCAGTCTTTCTATGCATATTTGCTTTAGGAAAATATATTTGCCTCCCTGAAGTGTACATACCTCAGAACTGACACAGCCATATCCTGAGCTCAAAAGATATGCAAAGACCTTTCCCAAGCAAAGCAATGAAAATCCTAAGAGCTCAGCAATCACATTGCAGCAGCTTTACATGAAGAGAAATTAGAACCAGGCTGAGAGAGACTGCAAACAAGTGCTTTTCTCTGCTTTTCCTGTTGATTTTTCGACTTACTTCATCCTGGGATGTAGGGATACACAGAAGCCCCACAAGCATCTCTGACATAGTTTTACTATCTGTTATGTCCATCTCCCCGCCAAAATCTTTTGCATCAAAAAATTGCAAAAAAAGGAAAAGGAGATCTGTCACTTTAATACAGCTTCCAAATCACATGTAACACAGTATTTCAGAAGAGAAGATTTTATATCTATTCAAAGGGCAAACATGAAACATTTTTCTAGACAGAGAAAAAAAAATCATAACAAAAACCTTAATATGCAGTAAAAAATAAGAGAAATACTGGGCTGCTGTTGAGCATGGACAGAAATCAAATGCTGGTATGCTTCCTGCTGCTTATGTGTGGTGTTGCTCATCACTACCATAATTTATGCACAGAAAACAAAGTTCTTGTAAAAAAAAATTAGGGTGCAACTGATTTCAGTGCAAATTCAGAAATGTGAAGGATGATAATCACAAAAAAAATATTTTCTGCCGAGGCCACCGAGCAAATGGGAATTCTCAAAGAGCATGACCAAATCCACTATATGGGAAAACATTGGTTTCAATGACTTGTTAACTTCTAGTAATTTATACAATAGGCACAAGAGTTTTCAATTTTTTTTATCGAATACAAAGTATATTAGTTGTACATTTATGATTTTTAATGAAACTTCACATAAGCTGTCTCTATGTCTTTTTGTATTATTTTTATTCTCTAAAATGAAGATTTCCAGATGGAAACATCTTCATTTGCCAAATATTTCTAGAGTCCTTTGTACTAAACCTTACACAGTAGTTAATCTTCAATACTTTTTTCCTTTCCCCTCCTTTGCCACTAAAAAAGGAACCACAAGAGATACAGTTTGCAACTCCACAGCAAAAGTCAGCTCTGCATCAGTGAGTCCAAGGTACTCATGGCTCCAAGGGCTCACTACAGACCCTTGAAGGGCCAGAAGAATCCCAGGACCCAGCCCAAGAATCAAGTCTTCCCAGGGACAGTCCTCCCTAGATAGATCGGGGCATCTGTCCCCTTTCAAAGGCAAGTAAACTTTTTACTACAGCCTTTCCTATATGAAGTGGGTCATTACAGAGCAGGGAGGATTCATGGATGCTCCAGAGAAGGGTTTGCTGTTGGATCAGTCCTTTTCTCAAGTAAGAAGGGCTAAGGCTCTGTCATCCAGAAAATCAGAACAAGTAACGTAAGACTAGTTGCAATCCTGCTCCAAGGGAGTGGGGGGGAAATTCAAACCAAAATAAATAAATGCAGTTTGCAATGTCAAGTCATTACCAAGAGAAAGATTTTGGGGTAAAGTTCTGCCTGAACATGCATGCTTCGAACTGCAAGGCAAGACAGCATCTCCTTAGTGGGTGCAGGGAAAGGCTGTACACATGCTCCAGGTAAACAGAGCATCACATCAAAGGCACACCTGAATCCACCAGCAATTTTCCTGCCTAATGGGAATAACCTGAAGGACCCCAAATACTGCCTAACAGCTTGGATCAAAGAGGACAAAGAAATATTTGCTATCCTCCTGCTGAATTGGAGTTTGCACTACAACAAAGATAAAAGAGTATTTGTTTGTCCTCATTACATGAAGCTTATTCAACAAAATAATTAACTGTAGCATAACAGACAGCTTCACTGGATATCAATTTTTAAAGCACATGTTGAAATCCATCTACTGAAAATGAATTTGAAAGGCCATGTAGGAATATGGGGGGGTGGGGGGGGAAGAGGTGAGGANATTTTCTACCCTTTTAAAAGCATAATCATCAAAGCAAATAAAAGTTTAATAAGTAAAAAAAAAACATTTTAAATGAAAAACCACGATTAACTTATTAAGATCCATTAAGTGTATAATTACAAGGATTCTATTACATTAAGATACCAATTTCTTTAAAGCCAGAAATAATACCTGCTGAAACTTTAATTATTTAAATGAGAAAAGAAAATGGCATGTTATCTTCTCTGACAAAGATTAAAATCAATTTAATTGCTTCTCTGCTGCATTGACACAATTCTTGCTGTGAGTCAAGCAACCAAAAAGGGAAATTAATACCGCAGCTGTTAATCAAGTAATATTTGTGGGCTCCATCTTATTATAGCAGGAGCAAGAATAACTACTACTTTGGAGAGTTTGTCCACACTATATTTCATAGAATTTTTTTTGCTTGAGAGAGCATCTTTACTTAATTTGAGTTGCAGGCATCTCCAGGTGACATATAGCCTGAGAAAATTGTATGTTACATTGTTTGATCCCCTCATAAAAATTGTTCTTCCAAGAGTAAGGACTATTCCAAGTTAAATTCACCCTCAGGTATCTGAGTCGCTAGTATGAAATTACCAAGTCACACCAAAAAGGGATAGAAATACAGCTGGAGGAGAAGGGTGCATATGAATCATATTTTCCAGGAAGAAAGCAGGTCAAAAAAAAAACAACTTCAGTAAAATTAAAACATGCATTTGAAAACACATAGCAGCTGAGCACACAGCACAGCCCATGGCTTCTATCTGTTGATTTAAAAATGTTTATCCTTGCAGTGCCTTTGTTAAACCTCTGTACCAAGTGAATATTCAGCAACATCTCCAGTCAACAAATTAATGTATCTGATTATAAGAAAAATGGTATTGTGAGATATTTATGAGTTCTGAAATACAAACCCATGTGGTGCCTCATCATCTCTTATCAGCCCTTGTTAACTTTACAGATGATGAGAAACACGAGAATAACTGAGGTTGTCAAAACTAATAGATCTTAGAGGCTCACCACCAGCATAGTTCAGTTCCATCTACAGTCCATTTTTGAGACATTTCAACTCCTTCACCTCTCTTCATTGAGCAGGGATGAATTCCATTACCTTGGCTGTTATTTACTATTGGTAGCACCAGGTACTACGCTAGATATTTCAGGATGAGCAGGCAGCACTTTTTGGGAAGAACTTGTGTTAAGCAGCAGACAAATACCAAGTAGTTTAATTTAAATACAGCCTATAGTACTATCTTGATCTTATTGGAAACTCTAGGATCTGGAAACAGGAAAATACAGGTAAAAATTTTTGAGAAGTGCATTTCTGGGACAGTATGTATATATTTATTAACAGAGCAGAATAATTTGTAACACTTTCTTCACTTAATGCACTAGCAAGCATTAAATAACTAGGTAAAGAGCTAAATGAGCATTTTGAAACTGCAAAACTGGTTTGAGTTTGATTTATTGCAAAGATTTGGTGAACTTGAGGAGTCAAATCTCTTTCCTTTCATATTACTTGCGCAGTTTCATTTTTATCTAGTGCTTTAAACTGGGTATCTGGTCACTTCACAGTCCCTTCTGTGACTGACTATGCTGCTATCAGACTAACAGGTTACTTTCAGTCAGGCCAAAAGTGGCTGTGATGGATCCCAGAGGCTGGTTTTTAAGAAAGAAAAGCTCCAGTGAGTTTTGATACCAGACTGCAGAAACCAGCCTGGATATGGGTTGTGACAGACTCCCAGAGCTCAGATATTCTTGAAACTGAAAGCCAGGGACCCCTATTTAGAAGGCGTTTTGGCTCCATTTCAAAATCTTTTACACAAGCTCAGGACTAGGTCTGTTTTTGAATGCTTATCTTCTGGTTCACTGTGGGGGTGGGGGGAAAGCCTCTGGCTGTAAGATATTCCAGTTCACCAGCCCTTAAATAAATAATAATAAATAATAATAATAATAATATAAATAATAATAAAATATAATTAATAATAAAAATTCCCTTAGCAAGACACACAGACAGAAAATTTCACCAAGTAAATACAGTAGGTATGTTTCACCTGTGCACATCCTGCCAACCCCCAAAGACCCAGTCTGGAAAGAGACAATGCAATGCCAGGGAGGGTGGAAAACATCAGACAAGCCACTAAGGATGCTCACGAACACAGCAGCATTTCATGGCAACTTTATTTACTGTCTCATAAATACTTAGTTCATAGAAACTTGAACTTGTAAGTCTCCTGGAGGCTTTGCAAGCTCCCCAAGGAGCTGCAGAAAGTGGAGGAGCAGCAGAGCATGGTGCAAGGCACCTATGCACTGAGTACTGATGGTTGCAGGAAATGCGGCAAATACAGACAGACTGACATACTGTGGAGCAACAAAGTGGGACCCTGGACAAGAGGCCATGAAATTCAAGTTGCTATTCAGCAGGGAAACAAAGCCAAGGAATCCAACAGCAGCAGCGGCGAAGATTTTCCTGTCTGCATTAGATCAGACTCAAAGGGGGAAGCTAGTGACACCAATAAGGACAGAACAGGAGCAAGAGTCACTGTAACCATGCAGAGGAAAATAAATCTGTCATGGAGATGAGACAGCAATAACAGCAAATTCGCACAGTGCCTGGCAGGCACTGGCAGTTTCTGCACATGCTCACACACACACCCGCAGGCTCAGATGGGAGCCTCAGCTGAACACAACACTACCAGGGGCTCAGAACAAGCCACAGCATCAGAGTAAAACTTTTCACTCATCTGACACAGCAAACAAATATATCCTATAACCATCATGTCCTCTGGGGTGTGCAGCAGAACAAAAAAATTGAAAGAGGTTTAGAGAAGGAGACTGGACTCATTCTATCAATCTTATTTTCCACAAAATGTGACACAGCAAGCTTCACTTGCTCTGATGCTTGTCAGAGGGTCTTTGTCACCAAGAGACAGTCTGTCCATTTTCTAGACAAAAGTGGGATTGACTTTAGCAGTTGCTTCTCTTAAGAGTCCTAAATGTAATCCTGTGTATCTAGGAATAAACAGAAGTGTTCCATCTTGTTTGACAAGGATAGCGTTATGTTACCTCTCTTCTTTCACTCACATCTTGTCCATCCTACCTCTAGCTGTAGGATGCCACAGGAATAAAAGAGTTCTTGGCACATGCTGTGAAAGCCGTGTGTTTGGCAGCAACTTTTTTCAATCTGCATAGTTACACTCCAGTCAGTCAGGCTACCATTACCATGTATATTGGTCTGCACATGACCAACCACCTTACTAGACTGAGCAATTGATTAGAAATAAAATAAAATAAAAATAAAAATAAAAAAAAAACCACTAAGAAACAGCTGAAAGGCACAAAACTTTAGGTAACTCAATGATATCCTTTGTCATAAAACATTAAAGCGAAGTGCCCAGAATTGTTCCGTGCACACAATTCAGCACTTCCCAGTCTGGCACTTACCTTTGGAAGCGCTGCATTGCCAGAAGCTGTGTACCACTCTTGCCATGACACCAGGGCACAGCTTTGCAAAAGCAGTGGAGGGATGCAAAAGAGGAGGATCTTTACAGGGTAGGAAAACATGGGGGGAAGGGTAGAACAACATAAAAGCCTCCTGGCTCTAGGGTACTCATGTGAATCCATCACTGGAGAATAACATCTAAGCATCTTTACGCACCTTCAGCAACTTGCACAAAATGGGCTTGAAATCATGATTCAGTTTGCAGCATTCCCTTCCCAAAAAGCTATCCCCCCAAAGAGCACTGCATGTGGAGTACCCTCATCGGCTGTAACAACAGCTCACAGACGAGAGATACAACAGAAGCAGGACTGAATGATGCTGTGACCCATCCAATGTTGCCCATAAGTCACAAGCCCCTTGGAAATGCTTAGTGCTTTGCACTGCTTAGGTCCAACACAGACCCAAATGTATTTAAAGAATCTGGAGAAAGAGAGATGAGAAAAAACACATCTATCATTTCAAGAGCTGGCAGTACTCCTCTTTTGGGGAAATCTACCAAGCAAACACCGTTTTTGATAATGATTCCAAATCAAAGAAAGCACAAAGCAGATTCAAGCCTTTCTTCTGGGCATAAAAATATTTTCAACATGTATTCTACACACTATTGTGAAAGCTCTTTCAGAAGTCTTCTTGCTCTTTCCAAATACTTCATTTACACAAATAGCAGATGAACATAACTTGTAGTTATTAGATATTAGCCTTAAATCCTCCTGCTTCTCTCAACAACACCAGTTCCAATTAGATTTTTGAAGGCCTTTCATCTCTTTGTAGAGATGAAACAGTCTCTAGCCGCTTGGCACAGTGCCAAGATGAATATGCGAAACAACTGTAATACATCACAGCCTAAATCCCATTCCTGTTAGAAGTTGTAGCGTTTTACAGTAGAAGCAGGGAGGTGTTATAAAGGGAAGTAAAGCCTGATTTGACTTTTCTTATGAGCTTAATTTCACTGAAGAAAAGTGGGTCAGAATTAAAAGAGATTTTTAGATTATTAAATAATTATCATTATTTGATATTATTAGATTGTAATTTTAATACGATAAAATATAAAACAATAAAATTTATATTATTAGATAACTATTACTATTAAATTATTAGAGAGCACATCAATCTTCTTGTACAGAGAGATCCTGATCTGTGAGATGGCAAATGTGTGAGAGAACTCCTGCTCTGGTGTGCTGAAAACAGAGTCACATTTCTCTATATGTCTGCATAAAACACGAAAGATCTATGTGAAACATTTCCTTTTTCTGGACACTATCAGTCTGAACAAAAGGAGAAATAAATTCCGCTTCATAACCAATATTTTGGCCTCAACATTCTTTTTCTCAGCCAACATCATTTCATAAAATTAGAAATAGTAAAACCAGATTTCTGGTCCCTTACAGTCTGCCAGGAAGATAAAGGACATCAGAAGCTTATCGGATTTCTAGCATCTCAAGCTTTCTTCAGTCATGCGTTCATCTTCCTTTCCTCATGACTTCTTTCAACACTGATAATATGCAAAAGGCGAGCAAAAACAGAAATGAGGGAGGGAGCAAAAGGTGTCCCCACATCTTTCAACATCAGTAGTTTTTCCATTCTGACAGTATGGAAATGTAACTAATAGCTTAGCATACATCATTCTAGATGAACAGTCATCATCAGGGACACAAGAAAAGCACAGAGTGGATGCTATGAAATTAGTGATGCAACTTAGGGTTTGGGAGCTGAGAAGCCACACACTTTAGATGCCTGACGAGATTCTGCACTTGTGGTTCTACAAGGATGCTTGCAATGATTAATTCATGCTTTACTGCTGTATCATTACATCTGCAGCAAGTTAACCTCTCTGCCTCAGTTTTAACTTCTGCAAATTATAGATTATATTGTTAACTATAAATTATGGGCTAGGGATTAGTTAATATTTTAAAGGGACCTAAGGCTCGAAAAGACACAGAATTGCCACCAACTATTGGGGGGGGAATATCTTGTATGATGCCCGTGAATGTGTAATTCAATACTGTATGAAAAGAATGTACCGAGGTTTGTATACGAGACATGCTGAAATAAAAGGAGAGAAAACAGAAGCCTTTAAATATAAATAGCAGTTGTGAAAAAGAAGTATACAGGTTGCTCAGAGCTCTATAAATGCTATGGATTTATGAAAAGAACAGCAATAACATTATTCTAACTCCTGACCACCCTTAGATATGGCTCCACAAACAGGTTCCACCTGGGAGGTTAAGTGTGAATTTGCAGCACATTTACTACTCTACAGTAACTACCCACATATATGCTTTTACTATCCAGTAAATACACTGCAGCAGATAACACATTCATGGTTCAGTTCATGTAAATTCAACTATAGATGAATCTCAGAACACCATTATTAAAAACACATGTATCTGAGGTAATAACAGCAGGTCATGTGTGACACCAACAAACAAAATCTAAAATGAAATTCAATACAACGTAACATAAACCAATGCAAGATGATGTGAAAATGGCCTTACTGCAGATCTATATGCTGAAGAGGCATTTAAATCTTATTGTAGCTGATCATCTTGCACTATTTGGGCACATTTCTGGATAGTATAAAGAAACATTATGCCTGGCACTGCTAATTCCCCACACGTAGCAGATGGTTTTACCATAGTGAAAATGTGTGTTTCAAAATTAGACCCTGTGTAGGGAAGGTAATGATGGAAACCGTGGCATCACATTTCAAAGACACAGAGCTCAGTTATAAAAAAAAAACCAAAAAAGCCAAATACTATACAGGCATAGAATATGGCAATGATTTACTGAAATGTCTGCAACAAGTAGGGGAGCCAGAAGTGAGATGCTGATGCCTTCTTTACTTTTATCATGCAGGAGAGAGCAGCTGCACAGAGCAGAGCTAAGACATGGGGTTTCAAACAACTAAGTTATTTTATGTACCTGGGGTATCAGAAAAGTAGAACTACCAGCTCCAGTGCTAAAGAAAAGCGCAGTAAGTATGACAAGCAGCAATGCCACATCCATAATCTAGTGAAGGAAAAAAAAACCTTTCTGTACACCTCAGACAGCACAGCCATATCAAGTTCTGGCTCCACTGGACCCCAATGCAGAAACACTTGGTGTTAGAGGAGACACAGCAAATTTATTCCTAAGAAATTTCTCTATAGGGAAAAAAATTCATCAGCTATTTCTGTCAGGATATAATAAAGAGGGCAAAAATATGTACTCAAGGCAAATTAGACCATTGCCATCACAAACTCCCTTCAAGAATGAGATTGCTTTACTTGATGGAGACTTGTATTTTGGCTCACAGACATCCTTGTTAGTTTGTCCCACCCTCTACTGAATGTGGCGGTGCGCCAGGCAGCTCCTGTGGCAGCTGCCCTCTCTCCATCTGGCACCGCCGGAGTGGCCACTAGTACCACCACCCCGGCTCCTGATACTGACCCCAGGGAGTTCAGCATGTGGGTCAACACGGAGGTTGGTTGGGCTGATCCCCCTGGGAGTTTGAACTCAGTAAAAGGAGTCTGAGGGGGGGCCACTCCCCTGGGGATGTCAATCCCCGGGGCTCTCCTCCCTTTCTTCTTGAACCTTCTCCATTTAGGTATCAATCAGTTTTGTCAATCCCTAAACCCTTCCCCTTGCTCCTCCCTTGTACCGTCCTACCTCTAGAAACTTCTACCCGATTCATTCCCTCATTGGTTATATTCCTCGAACCCGCCCCTGAGTCCGCCCTGGGTCAGTGTTCATTGGCTTATTCATATTATGTAATTTGTTCCCATTGGCCCAGGGAATTATCTCCTCCCATCTCCCTTCCACTCCTCCCCCCCTTAAAAACATGTGTCACCCCTTGTTCTGCGCCTTTCGTGCTCGGTTCCCTTGAGTGTTGCTTGAGGTGACATCTCTCCGCGAGGCTGCAGGAATAAAGGACATTCAAATTCACCAGCACAGGAGGTCTCCTCTCTGCCTCTTGTCTCTGCCGAAGCTACTTTTAACACCGGCTGCAGCCTAGCCCACAGGGTGGGTTAAGGTATCAACAGCGGCGACAGTATCGGCTGCCTTGCCTGAGTGCAGAGCTGCTCTCTACAGGGGGTAGCCACTTGTTACTTTCCCTGTGCGAGGGATCTGCACGTTGGGTCTGCCTTGGTGGCAGCGAGGCAGAGGCACGTGTTTGCTCACTGAGCTATCAGGCGACCTTCAGCACTGATTGTCGTCCTGCCTGGCCACGCCGGGCCAGTGAAGCGGTCAGCAGCACGACAGCTGAATGCAGCCCTTCCTTGGGACCTGCTAGCAAACAGCAGAGGCAGATGCTTTTTACAGATCATGACCTGAAAAGCAAAGAAAGATGATTTTGTGTCCCTTTATCCTATAAACCTTCAGCTAGATAAATCAGCTTGGCAAACTTCTCACCAACTCCTGTGAATGTATGTTCTTTGAGGTTACTGTGAATGAGAACTACCCGGTCCAGCATTTCATGTTTGATATCCGAAGTTCAAAAGGAATTAAATGAGCATGAGGTTTGGGAGGGACAGGTGGGACAGGGGAGGGAAGGAAGAAGTTGGGGCATGGCTTTTCCTCTGGGCATCTTCAAAGACACTGGTAAAAGACCATCATTTATTCCACCCCTGATTCCTGGCCCAGAAGAAGCCCTCTCATACAGAATTATCCCTGTACCATCCTGGTAGGGAGCAGGTCTCTGCAGAGGCTGGGTCTGGTTTCCAAAGTGTAGCTGAGCTGAAGGAGGAGCCAGGACTGTCACATGAAATCAGAGGCAGATTATAAGTGCCCACTGCTGCCCATGAGTTCTGTGTGCAGAGATCAGTGCCAACTGTCCTACAAAGCCACTAACAGTTCAAACAGGGGCTTTATAAGTTGCAGAAGCTTGATAAATTTTTACTGTGATTAGATTAATATGGGATCTGTTTGGGACTTAATACTTCTGCATTCTCTCTGGGGATGTAAGTGAGCCAAAGTATCAAGATTTCACCAGGATCAACTCCCTGTTCTGCCAAATTGAGCACATCCCATAGCAGCTCCTTCAGTTTCCTACACTCCAGAGTAACCGTCTCTTTCTTCCTCAGATCAGAACCCATACTGAAGGAAAAAAAGTTTTTCATGAAAAACTCCACTTTCTTTCCCTAAGAAAGTTTCAACAAATTGCCACTTTCTGACATTTGTTTTGTTGAAATATTTCTGACCAGTTCTGCGAACATTACATTTGCTGCACAAAAATAAACACTTACAGAAAGCTAGATAATATAAATTTGGAAGCCTGTTAATTAGAGCTAAGCATATGAAATATATGCCAGCTGCTGATGTATATTAAAAATATAGTTAAATACAGCAGCTTGTTTTCCATCACTACAGCTACGTAATGGCTCATGAAAAACGAGAGGTGAGAGGGCAACATCTTGAGACAGAACATTAGTGTTCATTTTAGTCACTTTATTGGTGTCCCGTATGTATGTATTGAAGACAGAACATTACTGCTTCTCATGGACCTCCAGCATGTAAAATGCAAGTATCAATTCTGCCTTCTTTATCATGGGCAGCAAATCCCGAATCAAAGGTATTTTCTCAGAGCTGCCATGACTCAACTGTGAAAAAGCCTGAAAAGTCTTTGGTAGCAACTTACGGCAGGATTTGATTATACATATAGCATCTATTACCTTGGAAGGGGTGTTTACCGTCTTACAGAGTCTAGTACTGCTACTCACCAGAAGTTATAGACTCTTTCCTTCAAAGTTAAGAGAGAGAAATAAGTATATAATAAAGTGGTTAGTATCAGTTTTAAAGTGAAGGATGTGACATATCCTTTACAGAAATGGACCAAGCAACCTTTTCCTGTAGGTGTCTTTCTTTGCTAGGCAGTAGCCAAACTCCTCATGCAAATGGAGAAAAGATGATGAATTGTCTATGCTCTACTCTGGAGTCAGTTCCCAAAAGCAACCTGGCCCACTGCACCACTAGCTTTGCCACAGGCAGGGAGCAGGTCTGTCTGGAGTCAGCCACCACAAGACCCTGAAAGCACATGCCTGGCTACCTCGTTACAAACTTCCCAGCCAGGCTGAATGCAGCCCAGGCAAAGACATACTTTTACACTGGTGACCAAATGTATTGGATCTACTCATTAGAGCATGGCTGCCAGCAGGAACCAAACCCAGGACATTCAGTTACAGCTGTACAAGTTACTACCTTCAGCCTCAAAGCGGAAACCCACAAGCAACAACAAAAACCCACCAATAAAATGCATCCACCCAAAAACAAAAACAAAAAAAAAAAAAAAAAACCACACTCAAAACCCCCACACAACCCACAGATATGTCTAATCTAGTTTCCAGCAAAACAAAAAAGGCTACAGTGAAAAATGACAACAGAATAAATGACAACAGACATTCTTGGCCATATTTGCTCACTAACCTAAGAATCTCATACGTATCCTCCAAGGCGGAGTCTGCCCTTTCCCCATCAAAAGCTAAGCTAAAAAGTAGAAGCAATCAATAACCCTTCCAAAAAAGACACCATTTTCTGCATGTGTCAAGAGTTTCCTAAACCATTTGTATACTACACTGAGATTTTCTCTTCCCTGTGCCCAGACTCTAAGTCCTGATTATACTAAGAGAAATGAAGGAAATGTGAAAGAGTTCATAACATGAGGTGGGCTTTTTCTATCATAGTAATGACTTCCATGCATTTAGGTTTTATGGATCTAAAACATATATACATTAAGAAAGTCAAATGCTGTAAAGTGAACTTGACATTCATAACTAGTAGCTAATGGATTTCTTTGGTAATGCTAAAGAGAAAAGTTGAAAATAGTAGTAGAAAACTTATTTCTTCCTATATAAGGAATTAAAACGTAATACTGCAGAAGAAAGCCTCTTTGAAGTTCTATCACATTTTGTCCTTGCTGAATAGTCTTGGCTTCAGCAGCTGCTACATGAAACTGTTACCACAGTGAATAAATAAGTAAGTAGTGATATAATGCAGCCGCCCCCTGTAACAACATTAGTATAAAGTCTTTAGCGGTAACCACAGACCAAACCAGAAATGCACTCTGACTTTATAAAGGTGTGCTTACCTGTCACTAAACATCCCAGCCCCTAGGTTATAAAGCTCATGTACCAGAGCTTATCACTGATTTTTCCTCCTTCTTCAGAATTCAGAAAAGAGATACCTTGTTCACTGTTTATTTTGGCTTCCTCCCTGTAAGACATGTCTAACAAAAAACATTACACGTTTAAGTACTCTTTCCCTCAGGCCCACTCTTCCATTACTAAAGAGTTCCTCTCATCTCTCCCCACAGCCAGTGCTACTTCAACCCCTCTTTCCCCTTTCTCATGTTATAATACAGCCCTCACGCACTGCAAGCTAAACACGGGCTCCGGAACAATGCCTGTGGGAAAAGGGACAAGGTAAAATCAACTCCTTCATCTATGCTGGTCTGCAGATTTCAGCAGAATTCTGATTTCAGGGGGAAAAGTATCCTGCTCATTTTACTGGCCACTCCAAGAGCAACAGACTTACACAGATGGACAACAGTGTAACAAACAGAAACTTGGCAGCAGGAAAAGAACACCAGTTGCTGAGAAACTACTTTTATTACAGTGTTACATTTGAATAGCTTTTACTTCTTTTAATTTTTTTTTTCATTCTCCTGTAGAATCTCAGTTACATACAATTACAAATCTTCAAGCCAAGTGATTTCCTTAGTAGACAAGCTCTTTTCACAGAAATGAAAGATGATTCTTTTATAAGGTCACCCTTGGAGAGCTTACCCAAATAGAGATGAAAACATTAACAAGTGCCTGCTCTGTATTCTAGAGAAAAATAATATTTGAAAGGAAGGGGGAAAAAAAAAATCAGACAAGCAAGAGCTAAGTGGGAAGTCTTGCTATCTACCCATTCAGCACTTCTGCAAACAGATCAATTTAGTCATCTGCAAGCTTGGCCACAAGCTCCCTGCCGGAATTATAGCTCATGCACACACAAGCCCCAAAGAGTTTTGTTCAAAGTTTAATCATATGGCAGAAAAATATCATCCATCCACTGTATATGCTACCTCAAGTTATGAGATAACATCATATTTTTAAAAAGGTGAAGGAACCACACAGCGCTGGCAAAGTGTCAGAAATCATTTAAAATGTTCAATTCAGCAGTTACTCAGGATATTCTCACAAAGAGAGGGGAGAAAAAACCAAGGGCAGTTATGAAGGAAGGTGTGTGAGTGTGCAGAAGTTTAAGCATTAAAGGGAGGAGCAGAACTAATAAATACTACATTCAAATGAGCCATTACAATTTCCTCCTTCCCCCATTGCAAGAATGTTGACTGAAAGATGTAGAATAAACAAGTACCTGTGTTTTCTGAAAGGAACCATTTCATTTTGTTGGGGAGGTTGTTCCATTTTTTGACATCAATGGTTACTGTCCCTCCCTCTCAACATTATAATTTCAGATCTAAGTAGGAGTGTGGCAAGCACATTTAGCACATCTTTAAAGTACCTGATTTGCTTGTGACTTCATACCACTTCTGTTTCAGCATTTCCTCTGTCTCACTTTGTAGTCTAGAAAGACTATGAGAAACCTAAAGAGGCATAGTCAGCTACCTCAAAAAACTTTAGAATGTAGGGAAACAGCAGATTTGTCTCAAAAAGCATCTTTTTCCTCTGCAATTGTATTTCAATTTTACCTACCCTTGGGGAGCCTTGTTCCTTTTTTTAAAGGAAAATAGCTTAAAGTAGGTAAGTTAGTAAATCATTTATACACCACAGCTATTACCTAACAAGTTGGTCAAAACTTCCTCAGACTTCAGGAGCCAGCTCTCTCAGAGGATGATCCAACACCACACAGTAGTGCTCAGGTAGCTTTATAAAACAATAAAGAAAAATACACACACTTCCCAAAAAGCCCACAGATGAGGTCAGGAAGCAGTACAGAGGAAAAAAAAAGGCAGGGTATCACTACTGAATGTCATTTTCCTCCTCAGCTGACAGATAATCCAGAGGGAAACTTTTTGCTGCATGTCACTACAGGGCTTTGCAGTGATACAAAGGTGCTAAGGCCAGCAGGGCTTTCCCGACATGCACTTACTCCCCACCCACCAGTTATTTGTAGTGCAGGGTCTCTGAAACATTTGCTTAAACAATTATGGGGGCTGTGTGACTTCATCCAAATAAAACTGAATTCTTGACATATTATTTGGAGACTAAAGGAGAAAAACAATTATACTAAACAGCCATTGCCATTCAGAAAATCTGCAGATCAGATTCTGACCTGGTATAGGACCATGGTTAATGTCCGAGACTATTCAGTAAGAGACTAGAAAAGCAGCCCAAAACACTGTAAATGAACATAGTAATTAACCAGGGACAGATCTTCATCCCTGGTAGCACATAAAATAGAGTGGTAACCAGAGCCTCTTGCTAGAAGTTACAATACAGAAAGCGGAATTGATTTTTCTGCTATATAGTTCTTTGTTACACAAGTTAGAACACTTTCTTCCTCCACTTTAAATGTGCATTTTGTAATTATTTTACACATCTACCAGTCATCAGAATCTGTGCAAGTTAGTGCATTTACATCAACTTCTGAGCAATTCATAAACCATAGAACATTACAGAATTATAGACCTTATATAAATAATTCAAAAACCCGATGCTACAAGTACATTATTTATACTCTATAGGTAAATCACAGCCGTAAGGAAATGCCACCTTGTTTTAATCTCTTGCATGGACATACTATGACACTGCTGCAAATTGCAGTCAACTTTTACACACAAGTTCGGACTGACAAGTGTCTATGAAGCAGAGAGACTCTATGGTGATGACCACTGAGAAAAAGTCACCAGGAAAACAGACCTTCTAGGCCAACTGGGAGGGCATATAGGCAAGAAAGCATAAACTCACTTATACTGGTTTCAAGAAGTTCCAGATGTACATCTAACAGCACTGACAGCTTTTCTAGAGCAAAACAAATATCATCTTCGAGTTGTGCTTGGCAATATCTAACTTTAAGTGTACATCCATATTGCATGTCATAAAGGCAGAGAGCCACCTTGGGCCCAAACTCTCCATTCCCCCAGAGACATTTACGGATATAAAAAAAAAAAAAAAAAAAAAAAAAAAAAAATCAAAAGGCTTTGTGATTACTCTGTGGCACACTGAGCCTGTAAAACTAAACCCATTTTATTTCATCATATTGAAATCCCCACAGTTCTAGTGAAATTTAATTATACCTTCACTTTGCATAATTAAACAGCCATTCCATGGCTTTCTAAAGCATATAAAATGACTGATGAGTATAGTGGTAAAACTTTCAAAGGTACTAAGAGATTTAGGAGGCTACAGGTATGTCTAGACGGCAGCATTATTTTGTTTGCCCAGTGGGATTAAGTAGCTCTCCACATATGTCACATTTTAGCGGTTCAACTATTTCTGGTATTTTATCTACCCATTTACAGCTAGCTTAAGTAATTGCATCATGTAGAACAGATATATGTAAAATCCTGGTCATTTATCAGATGGGACTCAATATTTTAGCCACAAAGGAACTTTCAGAAGATTCACAGTTTAATGAAGCAGTAGCTGTGGAACTTTCAATTGAGCCCTTAGCACTGCTTCATGCCAATACGTAAATTGAGTAAGAAACAACATTTTTTCCTTCCCTCCACACTGAAAAAACCCATAGTAAGTGGTTTTAATCCCATTTTGTATATTCCCTGGGAAACGTCTTAAATCAAATTCACCATATTTTAGGTTTCCTCTTTCCTGGTTTTCTGTGTCATGTTCATCCTTATGGTATCCAAGTCCTTAACTTATAAGCTGTCCTTAACTCATTCTTCTTTGAGAAGATGTGCTAATGAGCTGTGGCACCTCTAACAGCAGTGCATGAAAGCTTTTTCTAACTTTTTTCCTTTTGGAAAACTGGTATTTGTAAGCAGCTAGAATAGGATTCACACATATCAAATAGTATCTATTTTCTTCTCTCTCATTCCCTTGTCTTTCCAAAGAGACTGCCTTTGCTGATAGAATGGTTTCTGAAGCTAAAGGATGCATCTTACAGAATCCTTTCTTTATATGGCAGAACAGGTCATATGGACTTTCAGTCAACACGTTGTGCACAGAACATAATTAACAACAGTCTGCTTTGAGAAGGTATCTGATTCACATGCCACGTAAAAAGTAATGTTTTTCACCATTCTCAGAAACTCTGCAGAAAGCCTTCACTATGCCCAGAATGCTACCACTTTATATGCAAAATTATTCAAACGAAGCAACCAAGGATAACACAAGTTGATTTGATTACAGCAAACTTTGCTTTTCTTTTTAATTCAGTCTTGTTTTAACAAGTTAGTAGGCCATAACTTAAGACAGCGTTTCTATGCCCAATGCATAATCTTGTATCTTGTAAGAAAACCAGAAAAAACATTAATTAGGACTCTTGTCTGAAAAATAACTCGTGTTACACTTGAAGCAGTGAAACAGGTGTTTTAACTTATTTTATACATTTCTATTCAAATACAATCCTAACGTACAATGGTAAAGACTAATAGGAAAAAAACACAGATGGGATAATACATACATAACAAAATGTGAAAGCATAAATAATGCAAGCATATGGCATACTGTGAATCTGCTTAGATGATCAGGCAAAAGTCAAATGTAAGCAGCATTCTCTGTTTTAATCTTCAGTCATAAGAGGGACAGTCTTCTTGCATTTTTTAGAAAGGTTAGAAGAGTCTTTTTTTTCTTGACAATTACCATGTTACCTAGACAAAACACTTTTTACTCAATTTCTAAAACTCAGTGTCTAGAAATGCATCTTAGTTTGGCCCAGTTACTGGAGACCATGCCGAGCACCCAGATTTGATCACAGCAGTTCTGTGATTTAGCATTTCCGGAGATCCACATGTACCTGATAGCTGTGCATAGAAAAGGTCACCCAAGTTTATAATGTACACATGGATAGAATAACAATACAGGAAGGATCTCTATTGAGGAAAAAAACAACCTTGCAAACCCACCAGACTGCATAAACTAAAATTGTTGCCAGAAGCCAACACAGACAGAAGTAGAAATTGCTTAAAAACAGTTCTCCGACAAACAGCTGACATACACAAAGACTGAAATTTAAAAAATATGCAACCTGCTTTTTCTTGGACAATCCATCTTAGAGAGCTGCAACCCTAAGAACACCCTGCAATCCTTACAGACCCATTCAGCTGAGGGACCTCTAAATTGCTCTTCTCACACCTGGAGCCAATTGGATTTTCAGCCGATTGATGCCCCAGATCAGCTGCCGTGGCTCGCAGCAGCTCCACCCCTCTGCAGAAGGCTGCCGGCTCTGCAAGGGGGCCGAGGAAAGTTCATACACCAACACCTCCGCTGCTCCACTACTAACTCAGTGTTGTAATAGAAATTTGTCTTTGGCATCACTTTAAACTACACTCCCTGAACTGGCTGAGGACCAAGTGTTTTTTTTTCTTTTGTACAGAAAGAAAAACGCCAGTGACAAATTTCTTATGGTGTTGCTGAAAAATTTGCCACCACCAAAATACCGGAAGTGTTACATCATGGGAATAGAGCAGTGTCTGAGAAGCACAGCCAAGCACACGGGTCCTTCTCATCCTCCTGTTTTATGCTATGTCCTCCTCTGTGGATGGGGGAGGTCATTGCCAGCCATTCACAGGGAATTATGTCCTACTTGCATTTGCTAACTTGCTTGTGCCATAGGCAATGTTGTAAACTACACAAGCATTTCCCACCCAGCTTCCTTTCACTTAAGGACGATGGCTGTTTGCATAGGTGGAAAAAAAAAACAGGGAGGAAATTCAGTTACCTGCTCCAGCAATTTAAGACTGACTCTTGAAACAAAGCTGTACTATTCCCTGCAACGGTCACCACTAAAAAGCCAACAATGAACACAAAGGATTTAAAAAACAATCCTCACTTGCACATGCACACTGATTTTCAGTATAGTCATTTGTACATTTTTTTGCCTGGACTGCAGGTTGACTGTCACCACCGATTTACAGAGAAGATATCTCTATATAATATTATTATTACTATTATTTTGTATGTGTTAAGTATTTTTTTTTAAGCATTTCTACTTCCAAAATTGGAAAAGTGAAAGAAAAAAAAAGTGAAGAATGCCATTTGATTTTCTTTTATTTCCTGTTAGAATTGCTTGGAAAGCTGAAAGAACACATAATCTTACCAGATAAAGAGGCATTTGTTTTGAAATAGCAACACAGATCTTATTGGCTTTCCACCAGCAATGTTGCTAACAGACTGACCACAGGAAATTAAGAATATACAGCTCTGAGAAAGCTCTTCATGATTCATATTCTAGGTGAGTGGCCAGCTTTTTCTTCCTCGTTCAGCAACTTTCCACTACAAAACATCCATATACTAGAAAGCTGTCATGCAAGAGGCAGAGGTCATGCGAAGAAATTAAAGTAATACAACTGGCTGATATAGGTCAACCTGGTGATTGCACACCTTCCAATTCAGAATTGCCTTAATTTGTTCAGCTATCAAGTAGGATAGCCCCTGAAAGAGCAATCACAGTAAAAATGTATGAATAGAAACATGGAAAGGATGCAAAGAGCACCTGTTTGGTGATGCTGGATCCTTCACACACACACCCTGGGAAATACAAAAGGAGGAAACCTTAGAACAAAACTCTTGTCTATTTTTCATCCACACACAGTACCTATGGGATCTGATTTCACTTTCCAAACAGATGTAACTACAGCTGCTTCACTTGTGAGGTGTCTCCTAACAGTGTTGATGAATAGCCCTACATTTATCTCTCAGGGATGTTGATCAGAAGGGAATCTGCCTTGTGCTCCAGCTTTCAGTAAAAATGCCTAAAACCATGAAATGCCACAGACAACCAAGGGCCCAACTGGGAGGGATGATGCCGTTGTTATGATTCCTAAATAATTTTCAGACACTGTCAAAACAAAATATGAGCACACACTTGGAATGGCTAACAATGACAGAGAGGGTTACACACTGGAGGCAGGTCTTTCAAGCTGTGTCTTCTTCAGGTGCTCAGGCCCTCAGCTCATTGCTAGGACCCCGCAGTGAGGGCTGAGAGCCTGCCTTGCCCGCATTAGGGCTGGGAATCTGGTAAAGTCATCAATCCTACATTTCACTCATTACTGTCAATATTTAAGATTAAATATTTAAATATTTGACTGGGGTAAATGAGATGATCCCAATAACTGTAGACTTCTCAGCCCTACTTAAAACCAGAGGAAAATGATGAAGCAGTTGTTACAGGATGCAGCTAAAAAAAAGTAATGAAAGGTGGCATGATGTCCAACAATGTGGGTTTATGGAGAAAACAGAACTTTTCAAGCAGGTGTTACCTTTCTTAAGAAGAATAAAAGTTTTGGTAAGAAGGCCAGTATACTTAGCGTTCTGTAGGGTATTTGACTTGCTAGTCCTGACAGAGGAGATCAAACAATATGGGGCCAACACAGTTAGCACTTAATGTGTTTAAAACAGGCAGACAAGTTTCAGCTTAGTAATTTGAAATAACTAGTTACAGTTGAGAAGTCATCACAAAGTAGGTGCTTATAGGGAGGACCCCAAGTATTTGCCTCTGGGACATATGCTGCTGACACTTCTCCTCGGACACAAGAGAAAATAGAGCCTCCCCACTGAGAAAGGCTGTAAAGCTGAAGATTAGAGAGGTGGTCAGAAACAAAAACACATTTTGCTATAGAGTGTTCAAGGAGTCACGCATTTTGGGACAGCCAAATGTACATGACAAAACCACAGACAGTCTGAAAACAAAGAGTGAAAGTCAAAGTAAAAAAAAAAAAAAAACAAACATATTTAAAAACATTTCTCCAGGCATTGGCTCCCATGCTCTCTCCTCCTTGTGGTGCAGCTAGTAATCATGCAGAATGGGGCTGGCTAGTTGTATATGCAGAGTTAGTTTTCTGTTTGTAAATTTTGGAGGCTTTAAATAAAAACACCAAAGAAAAGGTTCCAGACATTATGTGGCAGTCCCAAGGCTATCGCTAGCTAACATAATGGAAGAGAAACAAGAGAAATCCCCCAGGAGACACAGAGAGGATAAGAGGGAATGTTACTTGTTCCAGAAAGTGCCCCACTGATGACCTTAGACTTCTCATTGTTCCTAATGCTGTAGAAAAGTCGTAGATGCCATGGGTGTCCCCACGTGTCGTCTCATTTTTGACAAGTCTAGGTAAGAAATGACAGGTTACAGAGTGGACCCAGAAAGTATCCTTCCTCAGGACTGCACCTCAGTGTTTAAAGTATTCTGCCGCACTTGAACTGTAGCTAAGAATATGTTACCTGCCTCTGATTTTTGTGCTGAAGAATGATGGCTTCAAGTACATGCTTAAATCAGTGTCAGAATCCTTCACTTCTTGGCTGAGCAATTAGTGTCAAGTCAGGGAAGGGGACCATATTTTTATTGTGAGAACATATGCCCAGAGAGAGTAGGACTGATCCCAAAAATCATCAAATATGGTCCTGAATGTTGCCTGAGGGTAAATTTCAAGTTGTGTCAACTTGGCCCACATTTGAAGGAGTAACTTCAGGCAGACAGGCAGGAGCAACCTGCCAGCCCTGAGAGCCATTCATTACATCCTCCCTGACACGGAAGGAAGCAGGTTAATTTTGATTCAGACAGCCCAGCAAAATCCTACTTGTACAAAGTGAGCCATTCTTCAAGGCCTGTTTTGAAAGGCTTTTTTTTTTTTATAATGGTTAAATAACTATTTGATTTTTTGCTGTTATCAATCATCATGGTGAACGGCCAGTGATAACTGAAAAAATTGGGTATGTTCAGAAAGGAAGAATACCTGGGGACTGGGCTATAAACATCCTTCAAAAGAAAAGCATCCTTTGTGGAAAGCTGATTTTCATTCTTTTCAAACATGTATCCCAGACACACTGGCACTTTGTGAACAAACAGTTTAACTGCATTAATTAAGGCAATACAGCTAAGCCATCACATCCAGCTAAGCTAATGTGACTTCTGCTGAACAATAGTGGTAAAAGTATTATTCCCTGAAACTTGGTTGAGGGAGAATTTTACAAACTATTTTCTAGTCTGTCCATCATCACTCTTGTGCGAGAACAAGTTTTTGGTCTCTTCTGCACTGAAACCCACTGAGCTAGAAAATGTAAAGACTAGAAATATCTAGTCATCAATCCCTGTTAAAGCATCACTTCAGGAGATACCCAGTAAAAAATGCCCTAGTTTTAAAAGCCGAAATTTGGTATCACCATTCTCCCCTCCCCGTCCTCTCCCTTTCAAGGCATACAGTAATTTTCAGCAGTTTCAGAAGGAACTGCTTCTGTCACAATAGTTGAAACTCTAGCAAGGGTACCTAATTATGGAGAAGGAAATGGCAGTGCTCTAGGTTTCAGTGTTTACAGGCAGAGAACAATGCTTTGTCCTTTAAAAATAAGCAATGGAAGAGTAATACTCTACATATTGTATAGGGAAATTCTAATTACAGAATCTAAAAATATTTATGAACATAAGGACAAAATCCACAAGAACATTAGGAGAATTTCTCAGCTTAGGCAAAAGCACTGAGGCAAAAACATCCCTGACAGGCATGAGCAGTGTATCCTGGAGACTTCCAGCAAAATGTCTTTTCCCTTTAGTAAGAAACCAGCCTGGAGAACCTCTTACCCAGCATTGCAAAGTTGAGGGTCCAAGATCGAGCTTAGAGTTTGGGTACTAAATAAAAACATAGCAAATTTTCAAGAGTAATGGAAATAGTTTCTAGAAGGATTTAATCATGCCTTCATGGCACAAGCCCCTACCCTTGGGCTACCTCAGCATGCAGTACTCTGCCCAGTCCATGAGCTACACCCCTCCATAGCACTCCAGTGCTGGAGTGGACTCAAATATCCATGCAGATGGTCCAGAAAAACGATGCCTGCCCACAGTATCTCCCTATTTGTGTGCAGATCCCTACTCTTGGTTAGCTCAGTCAAGTTTACATGAACTGTAGTTGCATCTTTGGATTTCAGTGGAGGTATAAGAAATTAGCTGAGGTGACATGCATAGGCAAGGCACCCCTTGGTGCTGCTGGTGACACTGCTGGGACATCTGTCCTCTGCAGCACATGCATCCCTAGAGAGATGCCTTTGTCGCCCCACTTCCTGACCTGAATCTCTCATGTCACACCTCCTGGGGCACAAGAGAAGAACCTGGCCAGATGTTTCAATTTCCTTGTATTCACAGCTTTGATTGCATTAGACTAGACAGGATTTCTCCACTGGCACTACCCAGGGGTAATGTGAAATGAGTTATGAACATTATCCACTCTGTGGTATACATATCTGATGCCAAGGAAACCTTAATAGGGTCAAGTGGAATTTCATGCTTGAAGAAGCTCATATGCTTGGACATGACCCAGCTTCAGAAAATGAGGTGGTTTTATGTCTGTACAAAGGCTTTGGAGATGTAGTTCCTAGTAGAAAGGGGCTGCTGTGTGAGGAAGCCTGGCATAGCCGTCCTGAAGGGGAGTCCTGCATGAGGAGGCAGCTTGCTTTCATTTACATCACAACCTGTTTGGTGCATTAAATGGCCCTTATTCTTTCTGAAAGAGTGACTAAAGCAGCCTAGCATGTTTGGTTCATTTATTGAAATGGATAACCTGATCTACAAAGGAAAGAAAAATAATATGAAGTTTCACTTTTTAGCAAGTGGTAACCATGACTTGGCTCTTCACATGATCTCAGCATTTCAGTTACTTAACAGAGAGCAGAAGACATATCATCTCTTCTTAAATCAAAAGCTGAAGTTTTGATAAAATCCTCTAAATTGTTTAGTGAGTAACAGCATCAGTGAAGTCTCACTCCTGCACACATCTCTTCCCAAGGTGAGTGCCTGTAGGTGGTTCTGGTGTTTGATCTGGTTTAACACAGCAATGCTCTCACTGGTGTATCAGGAAGGTTTCCAGATGCCCTATTTAAACACGTAAGGACTTGATGCCTTTGAAATCTCCACCCGCAGTCAAACTAGACTGACACTGTCTGAACCCAACAGGTTCAGAAGTGACAGGGACAAGGGAGAGGGAGAACAGTCAGATAGAAAGAGCAACTGCATAATGTCTCCTTTTGTTGAGAAATCAGACTAAAAATCATTAGCTAATTAAGATGATCATTTTTGCAGTCAAAACACAATATGTTGGTATTGACTGCTATATGCATAATCAATAATAATATCTAACATTGCTTTAGCACTTTCACATGCAGCATGCACTGACTTAATCACTGACCAAGCAGAACTGAGGATGAAATTCTGATGTCTGCACAGCTTTTACATAATGACAAAGGAGATTTGTCTGATAAAGCCTGGGCTAGAAAGAGTTAACATGGAGTGCACACTTACTATGAAAAAATGTGTAATTGTCTTAAGATAAAATATATTTTTTTTCTTTTAAGCACAGTAGCTTGCCCAATATGCACTCCATTATATCTGCATGCCAAAGATTTGATCCAAGCCCGCTCAATCAGCTACAATTATTAAGTTTGCTTTGTGTAAATTTGTGGATTTAATAACAGATTAACTTTGGGAGCAGAGTGTCCAGCAATCCATTTACTGCTGGCAGAAGCCCGTTACCACATGCTTCAAAGCAAAGCACAAGAAACCCTTTGTAGACTTACAGGGAATAGCCTGTTCAGAGAAAAAGCCCTAATTAGTCAGAAGACGGCTTGTACCCTGAAGCACAGGAGACATTCGACAGTAATTAAATATAAAGAAAATTAGCATGTAGTTCATGAACCACACAAGCAAGACAACACAATGCCTGGTAGCACTGAAGTGAACTTCTCTGGATGCCTAGAAATTAATACTTTTGTTATTAATATGACCTTTTCCTCAGACCCAATTTAAGTCTACAAGAAAAGGAAAAGGATGAGAATTCAGGAGCAATTGCAAGAGAAGCCAAGATTTGCCAGTGACAAACATGGGATGAGGCAGAGGAGGAGGAGGAGGCAGAAACAGCAACTGCTGCTCAGCCAGGGCTGGCACGCAGCCTGGCACCCAACTGGACAGGATGCAGACAGGGCAGATGCTCTTGCATAGTTCCCACTTTGAAGAAAAAGGTGGGAAGGATTCCAAACAGCAGCTGAAGTTATTAAAGGAAAAAGTAAAAACAAACGAATGCATCAGGAAGGAGGACATCAGCTAGAAAACATGCCAGACAGGCTGGATAGGTGCAGGGAATGGCAAGGAGAGATGTAGAGAAAAGCAATTGAAATGTGAATTTCCTACTGTAGTCCAGTAAGGTGCTACTAGAAGCCTGAACAAAGAGATGTAGAAAGAGCCCAAGACATGCAGGCAGAAGCCTGGCAAGCAAATTAAAAGAAGCACTGAAAGGATGAGAGACAGGTAAAATGATCTTGTCAGTATGAGAGGTAAAAAGTGAGTGATACAGACCACGAGAATAATAGCATCTCAATTGCATATAGATGCTCCTCCCCACTAACATAAGAGGCATTATAGAGAAGCATCAGTGGCCATAAAAGGGATAAGCAGAGTCAATTTAAGACTGTGTTTAAAGACCGCAGTGTTTGCCAAAAGACTCTACCAGCAGGGCATGTCAGGTTGCTGGTTCTTCCCAAGCCGTGCTACATTTTGCAAGGATGGGATGTATGTCTGGAGGGAGTGTGGGAGGGCTGAATCTTTTCCATCTGCATCAGCCTACAAGAATATTTCCTTTTGGGCTATAATGTCTCATCAAAAATGTCCCACAAAGGCTTCTCTCTTCTCCCTATCATGCCTGCACGGACCTTGCACTTCATGCTATCAAACTCATCCCACTTCTATACTTCACTGTGTGTAGTGACCTATTTCAGCTCATATAATAGTTTAATCCTTGTCTCTGTTGAGAGTGCCTCCTAATTTTTGTCTGCTTGAGAACATTGATTTTTTTCAGCCCTGCTATTCTTTTTCAAACTGTGTATCAGTTCTCCTTTTGGAGTCCCTGTGAAATGCATCCTCCTAGTCTCAGGTCTCCTGTTTTTCCTTTGCAATTGAACTTTTATGTTTTGGTTCCTTGGCATTGTTTATAGCCTGAGATGTGATTTCAGACCCTTTTTCCATGTGAGTGTTTCTCTGGCATTTGACAAGGCATGGCCCCAATGTCCCAGACAAGCCCCATAACCCCTGGGAGCAGCAATCTCACTGGGTGACCACCCTTCCTCCTTAAGTGGACAATCCTGAAACTTTGGAAGAGGAAAAAAAGGTGAATTTCAAAATCTCAATATTTATTACAGGAACACAATTCCTGTGTCATTTCAATTTTTATAATTTATAAACAGAGCAACAAAACCCTGGAACACTGGGAAGGCAGAGCGGGGCGACTACCTTGCCAGACCTGGCAGACAGTTGTTCATGCTCCTGGTATCTGATACAACAAAGACACACTCAGCTAATCCCTGCTGGCAGCTACCATTTCAGCTTCTGCTTCTAGTAGCAACACAATGCAGCTAACATCCCTTTAAATGCCTTGGAGATTCATGTGAAAAGAAATATGGGCACCTAACTGGAAAAAAACACTACAGAGCCATAAATCCTGAGTTAAATTAGGAAAGACCTAGCACAGTATTGCAGGCCAAAAAAAGTAAAAATATGTATAAATGGTGGTGAGCTGCATGTTTACAGGCACTCATCTTTAAGCATCTTTTGTCTTTAATAAACACACATGACTTTTTATATATGACAATGCAGACAAAAAAAGTAATCAATAATCCTGCTCAAACGGTAGGTACCAAGCCTGAAAATTTTTTCAGGAGTTTATCAAACTATATATGTGAAAGCCATAATGCTGTCTTAAAAAGCTATTCATAAATTAGGAATGACAAAGCTCACCAAGGCATTACAAGTCTACAAAAAAGCAGAATCCACCTTATGAATGAAAAGACCACCACAATTATTTACCTGTTATTCAGCCTCTCTCTTATAGATGCTTATGTGTCTGCACTCTCTGCAGGAAACCAAGGTCTGGCAGCTAGGGGTTACAGCTTGTCTCAGTTCCTCACTGCAGGTTTGGGTACAGACCCCACAGTTAGCTCCTACATCGAACAGCTCCAAAGTCTGAGGTAGGTTGTCCAAAGGCAGCCTAGCCTAGCCTAAGCCTTAACAAGAGCTGACCTCAGCTGTGGCTCAGCTCATCCCTCTCCTACCTTAGTATTGGTCTGCGTATTTTCAATCACGAACTGGAGTCCCTAGAGTAACAGGATTTTCAAAAACTCATTTATTTAGATCCACAAGACTGGTGAGAATGGAGCTGTCTAACGTGTAGACCCTATGCTCATTCTCTTATGCCTCTTCCTGCCAGTCCACCCCAGAGCCAGCCTGCTCCTCTCCTTCCCACTCTCAGGGCAGAGCATCAGCTCTCCAGCCCACAGCTCAGGCTGAGAGGCCCAGGCAGGTTGGGGTACAAAGCCGGCATGAAGCCTTATGGCTTCACATCAACCATTTGCCGGGCAAGGCAGAACCCTGCTTCTACTTCCTTTCTAACCCAAAAAACAGTTTATATCAGTTTACATTTCCAAGGCTATCATGGCAAGCAAAAATGCCAGAAAGTTCCTTTATTTGAAATGAAAGCCTACTTTACATGCGTAGCTTCTCCAAATAAATGCAGCCTACACCATGTTTTGAGAGGCCCAAAGTCTAGCTCTGTGCAAGTGAGAGAAAGACTCAGGGCCTAGATCTTTTTGAAATACATGTTGAGTGTCTGTGACTACCAATGGAAATGTGCCATAACAAGCATCAATCTAATTTTGGAAGCAGAATGTCCAACCGGATGGCATATTGCTGTTTTTCTCCTTCCCTGTGATTCCCTGCAGACCCTGTCACTCCTTCCTTCTCTGTGTGTCCGCAGCCATTAGAAGCACTGAGCATTCAGGCACTCTGACAGGAGCCAGCCCTTCTGATCGATGCCAATGCTGCCGATGGAGGTCTTGATGAGATTTACATACTACAGGACTTTGTGCTTTCTTTTCTCTCCCTCTCCTCAGCCACATCTCTGCAAAATGTCCCAAGCTATTGTTCTTTGTTTCTGTCACTGTGCCATTAACCTAATTAGCAATAGGAAACAAATGTTTAGTATGCTGAATTTCCAGAATGATTTGCTGCAGCTTTTGTCTGTACACAAGAGGATGTCATAAGAAGAGAAAAGCTGAAAGTTTATCTAAATTATTCTCTTGGAATCAGAAATAAGAAACAAAAATAAACACACAATAGAAAGCATTATTAATTTCTGCATTAGCCTTGATTTTAATTCTTTTTGAGGAAAAAAAGTATTTACAATGTGTTAAACATTCAATACTTAAAATTACAGCATTATACAAACATGTAGTTAAATAGCAGAGATATTAAAATATTAACACCTTGTAATATTTTTCTTTTTGAGGAGCTGGCTATCATTCTTTTAGCATGTATTTGCCTGGTTTATCAAGTTTAACAATTGTGGTATGTCTCTAGACTATAGGGCTAATGTAATTAAATCCTATTAACACATCAGGAATAAAATCCTTTAATACGCACATGAGGCTTTGAGAGGCAGCCCATTCCTGAGCAGATTTAATATCCTTAAATTAAGCAAGTGTGAATGGGAGGATGAATCTTATTAAAAACTTAAATCTGATTATATTTGAAAATTATTGGTTTCTTAATGTAATAAATTATCCAATACAGACTAGAACAAATAATATATCCTAGCTTCACATAACTCCACTCTATAACAAGTGACAAACGAAATTAAGAATGACTGTGGGGCAAAAAGGAAGGTCTTTTTATAAAAGTCATTTTGCATAATGAAATACTTAAATCATTTTAACAAACACTGGGGGAGGGGGTGGAAGATATATATGCAGATGAGGGCATTAGAACAGGATTCATTTTTTCTCTTCAAAAAGGAAACTCAAAGACCGTCGGATTGGGGTTTTTTCCTCTAAAAATGCCATTCTGACGAATTTGTTATAAAATTTGAAAAGAAAAGATGAAGCTTATGTTAGTGGGAGCTGATTCCTTTTCCAGAAGGCTAATGCAAATGTAAACCATCTGCCACACATTCTGCTGATAAAGCTCTACTTCCAAACAATGGACCAACAGCACTGGAATACAAAAACCTTAACTCAACATTAGGGAAAAGTTTTGAAAGAGACTATAACTTCCACAAAATAGACATATTTTTACTGTCCCTTCAGGCAAAGAGAAATGATTTGTGATAGATAGATAGATAGATAGATAGATAGATAGATAGATAGATAGATAGATAGATAGATGATAGATAGATAGATAGATAGATAGATAGATAGATCGATCTGTATATACACATTTTGTTATGTAACATATATGGGGCATAAATCAGGAATACTGAGGAAGAGGTAAGGGAGTCAGTTAATGGGATCCTCTGCTAAGGCATAAATCACATTAAATCACTTATGTAAACAGAAATACCTGAAAGTTTATAAACAGCATTGCTGCTTTAAATGAAAACTGGATTGCCATTAGGCCCTGAACACAATTAGGTCTCTTCCTTTCAACATGGGGACATTTCAAACCCTTAGCAAGTAACAGCCAAGCAAGCAGTAGTTTGACAATCAGCAGTCTGAAGTCTTTAATCAGGACAGTGGACACCATCCAATCCCTAATAAATCCAATGGAAAGTCCCAGCAGATTTTTAATCTGGTGCTATGTGACACATTTATGAATGGAAAAACTGGGGATCAGAAAGCTTTACTTTCAAATCAGAATAACAAAACCAATTACTTTGAATGCATGCAAACAAAAATAGTTGACCTAAAGAAAACACCACGAAAATATCTTTATGGAGATAAAAAAACTACACAACTGATTAAATATGCCCCAAAATGGTTTCATCAATTACTTTGATAAAGGTAGGTACCAAAATAAGAATTTCTAGTGAAAAAATTTATGCTATTTCTATAGTGTAATGCAGCAGCTTGAAAGTGTTGCCCTATTTCACCACAAGTAAAATACTCTCAAGTGCATTTCAGGCTTAGCAGAGGGCACCATATATGTATTCTACACAACAACAGATCCGGATATAATGTAATTGGATATTAAATTGTTAATGGTTTAATCAGAAGACTTCAATATCCAGTAGTCCACCTATGTTAATTATTCAGGCATCAAGCTGGGGACAGGAGGCCAAAACTGTATAATCACAAGTTAAAATTTCTCTAAAATGCAACACCAGTAATGCATGAAAATAGCAGATACCAGTGTGTTGAATAGACAAAATAGGCTATTCTAGAATAAACAAAGTAACTCTCCTCCACCACCACCTTTGGTAGCCAGTACTCATTTCTCTTTAAATCTGAGGCAAAAAAATCCCAAGAGTTCTGGTTGTTTCTTAGATGGATGACAGATTTTGTTCTAATTAATCTAGAGCACTGTGTATAGAAACGACTGCAAAAGCAAACATGTCTATTAACAAAAAGCAGTGATTACTGCTTGGCATGTAGCCAGTAACTCTACATAAGCAATGAATTGATGCCTGCAACTGTCTCAGTGCCATATGGGTTCTGCTGTAGCAATGAATTGGATCCAACGCAAGGTTAAGATGTGTCAAATTTAACTGGGGTTTAATTGATACTAGTAAAGAGGCTCTAAATAAAGAAGCAGTGTGTGTGCTATTAGAAACAGGATGCATGTCAGCCTACATCCCCCAGCTTGTTGGCAACAAAACTATGCTTAGAGATCCAAAGGAGTTTCCAAACTCCTATTTTTTTGCCTTTTTCTCTTTTTTCTTTTCCTTTTTTTCTCTTTTTTGATAGAAATAAAACAAACAAACAAACAAACAAAAAAAAAACCAGAGACAACAAAAACTTTAGGTTAACAGGTTTATGAGCACTTAATTGGAATTGAAAGACAGAACACTAATCAGGTGTACAGTGTTACCAGTTCCTGTTTTTCACATGTTAACAAATCTCTTCACAGCAATGCCAGTCATTTTGCCTTGCTGAAAATCCAAGCTAATGTTTCCATTCACTTATGAAGAAATATCCCTAAACTACATGTGGCAAAACTGCACAGTTTACAATGCAAGAGCCAGAAACGGCACTGTTACTCCCAAGAAGGATTCTCTTTTCTTGAACAGCAGCAAAATACTCTGTGACCCCTAACCTACCTCAGAAGTTACTCATTGTGTATGATGGTTATTTTTGTTCCACTGACAGCTTTGGTGCAATGAGCCTTTTATCCAAAGTGACACGCTCTTAGAGTGTAAAGACCTGAACTGCTCAGTGGGAGTGGATTAGTGCCCAGCCTGGGCAGCAAGGAGCTACTGAGAGTTATTCTCATCTATTTTGTGCTTGGAGTGAACCAGCAACCGTGGGGTGCTGCAAACATCCATTCTGGCCTCCCAGCCCAGGAACACAAGCCTGGCTGGCTTCTGCTCTGTCAAGGATCCTGCTCTGTCAAGGATCCAGCTCTGTCAAGGACCCTGCTCCCACCATGCTACCAAATCCCACCCCAAGTGGCAGCACCGTCCAGACCAAATCCAGCACCAGTCATTTGCCAAGCCCCTTCCAGCCATCTTCAAAAACACTGCAGCAACCAGGCTGCATCCAGACCCTCCTCTCCTGTCCAGGCTCAAGCCCTGTCAGGCCTCAGCTCTCAAAGTGCCACTGTCCTCAGTGGTAAGTGCTGATATTCATAACAACAGCCTCTCCTCAGCAGACCTCAGGTGAGGAAAGAGATTAAAGTGATACAGGAAGAGAAACAGAAACCACTCTGAGGTTGGCAGTTTTCCACATCAAGGAAGAAAACAGCAACAGGAACAAAACTCCTGAGTTTTTCAGTTTTCAACATTAACCAAGTTTTCTGAAAATAAAGATGACTGCCTCTTCAAAACTCTTTAGTTTTTATGCAATTAGACCCAAAGACAGTGCCTATAAATACTCAATGGGAAGGAACAAAAATCACCAAGCCAAACTCTTAGTAGTACCCAGTGGAAGGATGAGCAGCAACAGGCACAAGCTGAAATACAAGGAATTTCACTTAATCATAAACAAGTTGGTTGGTTGGGTTGTTTTTTTTTACAGTGGGAGTGATCAAACATAGGAAGAGGTTGCCTGGAGAAGTGGAGTCTCCATTCCTGGAGATCTTTAAAATCCAGCTGGCTACAGTCTGGAGCAACCTGCTGTGGCTGTCCCTGGCCTGAGCAGGAGGCTGGACAGGATATCCCATCTCAACCACTCTATGATTTGGTGATTCTCTAATTTAGCATCACTTTAACACTGAGCCATATCTCACCTTTCATGATAAAAATTAAAAAGAGAGAGGGAGAGAGAGAGAGAGAGAGAGAGAGAGAGAGAGAGAGAGAGAGAGAGAAAGCTGATGAGTAAAAATACAGAATGGAGGGACTTTTAACCTGTCTTCCACTTTTTACATTTCCAAAGATATACTGCTTGCTTCCTCATGCTCCAGTGACAGCAGTCCTAAATATCTCTAGTTTTCTTAAAACTGCTTTGATTTACTTCAAAGAGAAAAAAGGAAGAAACCACACTGAAGTGATGCTGGCTCAACTACACCTATCTCCTGTATTCTAAATTTTATTTTGGAATTAGGACACTGCTTTACCTCATATTTGAGCAATACTGGGCATAGTGAGATCCATGTTGAAAGCCAGGATTTCTAGGCATATTTCTATTACCAGTAAGAATTACTTTGTTCTAAGAACAACCTTGACATATTAATTTCTTCAGTAATATCTTTGCTTCTTCCTCCCAGACTAGTACAATTCAAGTTACTGTTTATGTCTAGTTTGGCATTCATACATCAAATGATATCAAGCTTTTATTTGATAGCCTTTAGCCCTTTTATCTAACACTGAGTTCTTCTGGTATTCTGTGCCTATTTTAACAATTCTTCATTCTGATGCTTTATTGTGCAACTAATACTATTTTTCATAATCATTTTGATGCAATTTGGTACTTTTGCCAGCAGTTGAAAATGTTTTCTAGTAACTGTAATAATTCCTTTTCACTTTGCTTTACTGGCAATGTTCTAATCCTGTGGGTAGCTTTCTGCATTGTTTTTAACCCTGCAGGGAGTAATGACTATGTGACATACTCAGCAAAGGAACCATCTACTGTAGAAGGACATTGTTCCATTACTTACATTAAGAAAAAAGACAAAGAACAAGACAGGGAAATAGAGTAAAAACAACTGTATCTGTACAGATAATGTTTGATATTTGTCAGAAAGACATAACAGAGTTGTTGTTCTCTCTATGCAGACAGTGGAGTCAATACTATTCTACAAATAAATATATGACAAAAAAAAACGTTTCTCGTTGCTTATTAATGCCCACTTATATTACATGCTGTATATATTTCAAGCAAAATGCAAACTCTGGTCTCATGCAGCAAGGAACACAATGGCAAAACAATTATTTACTACTCTATCTTTAATGCCTCACTGACAGTCTTGCCTGAAAAGTAGGAGCTTGATTTTCTTCTTCTCTGTCCTTTCAAACAATGCTTGTGTCTGAGAGACAAGATTGCCATGTTACTTCCAATTCTCTAATACACAGTCTTGTACACTGGAAATCAGTATGGAACACTGCACTCGCATCTCCCCTAACTTTTTACAGCCTTTAAATTGCCAGACTTCTGACTACATTTCTTCAAACAATATTGCCATCTGACTGATATCAATCAAACACATTGCCCTTTGATGTCAGAACTCACAGAGTCATCCCACTTGACTGAATTTTGATTACCTCTGTATTCAGTCAAGTAACGTGCTGTTTTTCAAAAAATAAAGAAGCATAGCCACTGTGCATTTTTAATAAAAGAATTATTGGCTCCTGTATTAGGAAAATAATGCCAAAAACATTAACTTTGAGATTCCAAGTTTGCATGCATGTTTTGTTTCCTGAGTAGAGGTGGATGTTCTATAGTGTAGTATGAAATGAAGGAGAAACATTTAGGGATTAAACTTCTAATATCAGGCTTTCATGTGTTGTGGGTCCCAAATTTTCCACATTTCAATAGCCGTACAGAGGGGATGTGCACCCATCTTTTTTTTTTTTAAATTTTAACTTGTTTTACATTAAAGCATGATTCAAAAGCAGAAGCCTTTGCTCAACAGGGAAGAAAAAACCCCAGATATTAGATTCCCTATTGTTTAAGTCAGGTGCAAAAAAACTGCAGTTGCAGGCACAAAGGATAGGAGTCCAACTAAAACCCTGAGAACCACTGACCATGATAACTGCTGCATTTGGTATTTTTTTTTGTTTGCTATTTAAGTTTTTCCTGAGCTTTATTCTAAGCCCTGCAGTGTTCTCAGTGCTCTACTCTTTGTCTCAATGAATACATACCTTTCCATTGCTGATATACGCACCTCCATCCCTCCATGCTGCCAGAAGGAAGGCAGGAATGGCAGACTTATGTATTTCAGACTGATCTGACTGTCTTTTGCTTATGTACCTCATGAAAATTCAAGTCTTTCACAATGCTTAGCTTTTGCTGCACTCTCACTCCATCACTGTTGCCAATACATAAAGTTCCTTCGCACATCAGGGCAGACAAACTGTTTCTCTGGATGGCTCATTTTTCCAGAAATGACATGTGTCACAAAGCAGCTCAGACTCCTTAAACCCTACATTCATTCCCAGCCAGTCAATACATTCTCATGCCCTTGTATACAACCTTCAGCCCTTGAAAGGAAGAAGCAGAATTAACTTTCATAAAATCAATCCTCAGTATTTCTAGCATAACTGACTGTACTGTCACACCTAAAGTCTCTGATTCTTCAAACACTCTCTTCATCCTTTAGGGGGAAGAAAGGGATAACACCTACTTTCTGAATTTGCACCCTCAGAATAAGCATAAGTATTTATGGAGGTAGGAAAACACCATGCCTTCAGAATTATGTCCTCCTTTTGCTGGAGACAGACACTCTGAACACTCACAGCATCATTTTTCCATTTCTGGGCCAGGAAAACTGCCCCAGCCACTCTTTGCTGACTCTGATCACGCAATGAGACTTGCTTGAGGCTATACATAATTCTTAAGATTGTACTCTGAAGAATGATTTTAACACAAAAGGGACTTTTTCTCCTTTCAATCTAAATGGCTTATACTGACACATATTTCTATTGGTCAACTAAATGAAAAGATTAGGTCTGCCAGACATTACAGTATGTGGGTAGTGCTGACCAGAAAAGAGAAACAAAACCAAAACCAAGATTTACAACTGTGGGTAGTTTATAGCTCTGTTAGTCTTCTTTCTTAGTCAGCCTTTTCTAAGGCCATCAAAAGCTTCTTTTGAGTTGTACTTATAACATGATTTCAACATGTAAAGTGATATATCAGTATGAGTTTACTTTGCTTCTTCAAAGCGCTGTTCTTGAAGACACACAGGCTCTCATCCCACAAGGAAACACTTGATGCATTCAGTATCCATCAGAAATGCTCCACTCACAATCCCAGGTTTATTGCCCGGCTGAGCATTTTTAAGCAGAAACACCAGGGATAAACACAGGTGCTGAGGTAAAAATCTGGGTGAGAAGAGTGGGGCTGCCCTCGGCTCCTGGCCAGGGCTGATGTGGCAGAGCCACCCCTGCCACACTCTGTCCCTGTATGTGACCCTGGTCCACAGCAAGGTGGTTGCTCACCCAAACCAGGAGACCACCATGCTTGCTGCATTAGAAATTGCATTTCCATTTGGAAGCTAAAAAATATATAGTGTTATAATATCTTTCTATCTTCTGTTTTCCCAGCTGCTCACTAGCCTAGCCTCTCTCCTTTTTACTTCCTTTTTTAAATCTAGGAATGTATTTGCCTTTGACCATAAAAAAAGAATATGTAGAGAACTCAAATATCAAAATCCTTCAGTCTCTAACCACATGTATGGAATGCTTAACAACTAGCACAAAAGAGCTCCTGAATGGCAGTAGGAAAAGCGCAAATGTGACTGAAATGGCATTTTCATAATTTAAAATTAAGACTCAGATCTTTGGCACTTCCTAAAAGCATTTTTTGCAAGAAAATTGTGTTTGTGTTGCACTAGCATGGGGAGTAATTCTTCTGCAAGCCTCTGACCAAACAGCCCATTGAAGGATGACTGGTAGATTTGGCATCATTCAGAAAAATTTAAAAATCAATTTTGAGTAGCTGAACATAGTGTATATTAACATTGAATGGTTATTATGTTCTGGTCAACTGTTAGAAATCTGTTGAAAGATGACATCTGCTTTTCAGAAGAGAGCCATACTTAAATGGGACTTTGAGCTCTTATGCATAAGTGATTCATTTTTTTAAGGCATCCTCAGTCACAATTTTTTCAGACATATTTTTTCTTTTCCCTTCTGACAGTCTAAGCATAAATCTGTTGCAAATCTGATGGATACCATTCCATCCTCTGCCAGAGTCATGGTCTACTTACAGATAAGAAGACACTTTTACTTTAAGGTCCAAATCATTATTTGGTTTTTCAACACTCCTAAAAAACTCAGTGTCCTACTTCCCTCTTCAGCCCAATCCCAAACTCTCAAATAATTGAGTCCAAGTTTCCACATTATGTGCAAATATACTCATTGCTATTTGAAAGAAGGCAGGAAAATTAAACACAGTATGTCATTCTAGAACAGGGGTGCTGCTTAGATATTAATGACGATTAGGATATAAAGAGATGTGCAGGCTATGGATTGGTTTAATGAGAAGAAAATCCATTACCTCCCCCAGAAGATACACTAGCCAATGCAGGAAAGATATAAAATCCAAAAATTAAAAAACTAGCTAGATGCTGCCCACCTACCCACAGAGTGGGGGTTGGTTGCAACAGCCAGTTCTTTACTAAAGCCTACTGAGTACATAGAAATACAGAGATAATATGAATGTTTCTTCTGGTATTCTTTAGGGAACTAATGGAAAACCTAGGGAATAATTAAATAATATTTTGGTTGGCTGGGATGTCCATTTTAGCAATTCACAGGAGAAAAGATTAACCTGAGAAGCTACTTGCAAGGAGTTTCAAAAGTCAAGTGCAAAAGAGGTTAGCACCAGAGGACACAATAAAAAAATAGTTTAGTCTATGATCCAAGGAACAGAATTGTTATTTAAAAGCTTACACAACGCTGCAAAACTATATGGTGTATTGCCACCAAACAGCTTCAATAATATGGTTTTGGAATGGCAGTATTTGCTTTTCGTGCTCATTTAAAACTGGTTCTTGTTCTCTTTTGTACCATGGTTCATTGTGTGTTGCTGTTCTGGACCAATTCTTTCCTTTTTGAGTTGATGTTTCTTGGATCCTCTGTCTTTAAGAAACTTACCTTTTAATAGTCACATTAAACACAATAAAGCAGTACTACTTTTTCCATATTGTCCATAAGTATTATTTCTGAAGCCCTGCCAGAAGGATTGACCTTCCACTCCCTTGCTTTGAGTCAACAGGTAGTCACCAAAGACTGGATGGGAGCTGTTTCTCTTGAAATACTTTTCCATCCCTGAGTTTTGTGCCTGAAGGTTGGTAACTTCCCATAAGTCAAGAGAGCATCACTTTTCACTGGTGGTGCTACAGGCCATCATATCCAGGTGCATACAGCACAATGATACTCCAATGCAAAACAACAGGTGATTTATCCCAGTGAGGGACTCTACAAACCATGTAGTTTTCAATTCTTAACTGCTGTGACAAGTTACTCCCAAGAAAACTAAGCATAAAGGCTCAATTTTACCCTTCACCAGTTCAGAATCAATTGTTTTATGAACCCCATTAGGAAATATGTGTTTATGGATGCATTCGTCCGGGCCAGAATATTCGTACTTCTCTACTATTGGTTAGGATTTCTCTTCCACCATGACCCACTATGCCCACCTCTGGACAGACAACAGCACAGTCCAGGAACTGAGATTTAATTTCAGTTACATAGCACAATAATTTTGAGTCTATTATTCCCATTCTGCAAGGGAAATCAGCTTTTAAAACAGTGATATACACAAGTAAAGTCCTGAAAAGATATATATTGGCTGTTTTAATCAGAAAATTCAGAAAAGCTGCATAAAGTATTCTAAGTTGGAAAAAAAGGACAAAGAATAAACCATTGAATAGCTGTATTTGTGACACTTCTGCACTGCCTTGGCACTAGAAGCATCTTGGTTCAGGAAAGCAGTCACGGACAGGTTGAAGATAGGCACTTGCTGAGATGCTATCCTGAACATAGCCAGTATTTGGGGTCATTTTTAGAAATCAACAACTTTATGAAGGCTTGGATAATCTGTACTTTTGCCTTTTGGTTTTCAGATGCAGAATACAAGGCAGCCCTTACAAAACATCGCAGCTGTGGGGTGAAGAGGGCAAATGCTGATAGAAGGACTTTACCTACTTCTGGTTCCAGCTGTGCAATGTCCTCACATCTCAAACATGCAAAGGAGGTGACTCCCATTTCATTCATTACTACAATCCTGATTTTAATTCTTTCTAGATATTTTGCTAGGAATATGCATTCTCAAACAAAGCTCACTTCAAGCTGTCCCTTTGGCAGCATATGGATCACCACAGCAGTTCTTGGAAACCTTCATTCCTTGCAGAGTGTTCAGTCTACTCCAGCACTCCTACACAGGTATGTAAGAGCTTACAAGACAGGATTATACATGGCATTGAATATTGCTGTGAAGAGAGGAGTATTCTCATTCATGCATGCATGTGCAGTAAAGTTCTGCAATTGCCAACAGTCATTTCTATTTAAAATTTTAGTGCCTTCTCATATCAGCTCCAAGGGCCAGTAGGATTATAGAGATATCTGCAAAGGGGAGCAAGAGATGTTTACAGATCCTCCTGCTCTACTGTAATTTACAGCCTTTACATGCCTTCTGAAGGCTGGTTGCTTCCTTCATCACCACCATACTTTTTACCACTATGACAGAAAACAATGAGGCAAGAAGAAGAGACCTGCAATCATGAAGCAACCCAGTGATAGCCCAGCTAATAACATGAAATAAAACACATTGTGCTTCCCTGCTCCTGTGAGAGAAAATGATGAAGCACAAGCTCAGCTCTCATCCTTCAGCAGTCTGGCTTAAGGAAAAAAAGAGGCACCACATGATGGCTGAAGGAAAAGATTTTGGATTGTGCCACAAAAATTGCTCCATTTTCTGAATTCCATAACTGACCAGTTTTAGGTCCTTCTTCATACCCACAGCTGTGAAGTTGTCACACCTGATAAAGGTGAAGGGATACTACAGTATTTAACAATGAACCACACTCTCAGCAAGCAGTAACAGCCATCCTGTTTCAGAAAGCCACATGTATGTTGTTTTGCCTGTGGATTATTCCCTCTAACAACTCACAACCAAACTCCTTCTTGTTGCATTGTCTATATTCCAACAAAAACCATGATGACTGTAATGTGGAAGACAGTTACACTCTTCTGTTTACTAATTACCTGTAAGACTGCTCAGAAGAGTGACAATTTTATTGTGTTTAGTCTGTTCCCCAAAAGCTAAATGGTTAGAAATGTAATCAAATAAAATGTCTTTGCAGTCCATTTCATAATTTTTCAGCAAAGATTTTAATTTTTTGCAGACTTTTATCTTTTTTTTTCCAAAAACAAAAGGTATTTATCACCTGTCACAGAAAATTTTTAAAAAGGTTGAAAAGCTCTGACTTTCACCAATTTCTTACACCTCATAATCATCTCTAACCATGGCTGGATCTTGTAATCTAAACTTTTATTTATTCTTTAAGCAGTCTGACTTCTTGGGGAAACACATGAGAGCAATCAAAACCAGGCTGAGAAGCATCTTACATACATAACATTATACACAATTTGCCTTTTTTTTTAATTTTCTATTCCTATTATCTCTGCCTTACTGACCATACAGAGACTATACATTCTTTGCTAATTTATAGAGGAGCTCTTTGAAAATAAGGCATAAGACAATTTCTGAGATACAGAAGTGTATTAGCACCTGAAATTTTAGTTTCCCATACCACCATAAGTCCACATTTCTTTGGACCAGTTTCATTTTTATCAGGGTTTCATCAGAGTACAATGATAAACAGCTGTTGCTACACCCAGGCTCACAAGCAGTTGAGTATAAATCTGCAACTACAGGAATGTACAAGTGCTAGATTTTTAATGAACACACTGTGTCATGCAGCTGTATGTAGCAGACACATATAACATTAGTATTAGAGGCACATACATATTATATAACTTCTAATAATGCATTTATACCCTAATTTATATGAGCTTAATCATAAATAGAGACAAATTAGGAAGTGCATAATAATTTTCAGCTCATAGGCCAGCACCTACTGTTTTGCACAGGGATTAATATCTTACTTTAAAACCACTGTGAACTGTAATTTGGAAGGAAATAATCTCCTTTCTCATGTTTGCATCTATCCAACAAATGAAAGTGATTAATGCTCAGGATATTTTCCACAATGAAAGAATCTACTTCCTCCATACCTTTTGATTTACTCTTTCTTATTTTTGTGTTGTATTTTGATAAAGGACATTGTACCCATCCATCAGGCTTGGTCTTAATCTTTGTAACTAACCCAATGCCTGAAGTCCTCAGGCTTCATGCAAATTATAAGCACTCGTATACAACCGTATTACAGTTGCTGCAGACACAAAGTAGATCCTTGCAACCAGGCTACCCGTTTATATAGCCTCAATATTTTCTCTTATAAGGAGAAATATAATCAAGACAAGGCACCAGAATTCATCCTGCAAAGCAATATTCATTGCATAATTTTATGGCAGAAACCTTATTTCCTACCAATTGCCAATACATTGGATCACAAGTCACTTTCTCTCAAAATCAGTACAACTGATTTTTTTCTCAGGTCTTCCAATACACCCAAGAAGAGGAGAGTCCCCTACCCGGTGCTGCACAGCTGGATGGTTTGCCAGGGAGGGCTGCAAGGGGCAGCAGTGGCGGCACAGGGGCTTGCCCTGCCACCATCACCACCCAGCCAGGTACCACGTCACTCAGGAACAAACACCCGCCCGGCAGGGATCTGGTCCATGGTGACTGCAAGACTATGACTTCCTAAAAACACAAAGCACTCCCTTCCCTGTCCTGGAGGCTCACTGCACAGGAACCAAAATCCTAAACCTCCATGGTCCCCCTGGGCTTTTGCCCATTCTCCATTTACCTCTCAGCTATTTCTACCTAAGGCCAACTCAGCACACAGCAGACATGGCTTGTGTCTTGCACAGCCTGCCCTCCACATTCACTCCCAGGAGAAAAGCCACCCCAGCAGCTACACAGAGGAAAGCTCCTACCTGCGAAACAGAAACCCCAGCCAGACTTTACAAGCCACATTTAACAAGAATGCTACCACTTGTTTGGCTAGAACACCTGCCTAAATAAAAATTAAATATCAAAAAATACCCCAATTTTAAAGCTAATTTGAATATTTTTTCAGACACTTGTTGAAGGGAGATGATAAACTTACCAGGAGCACAAATGCTCCAGGAGACACTGCATCCCAGTCTGACTAGCAGCATTTATTCCCTGCAGCTTATTGCTCAAAATGGGATAAATGCTGGAACATTTTTCAACTCACAGCACATAGGAGCCACAGTACAAAGCAATGTTTGTTTTAGAAATAAGATTACAACATATACAGTGATTCATAAATATTTGCATTTTATGATTCTTTCTGCAAATGAGTTAGTAAGTCAATCCACATAGGGATGAGATTCTTCCCCTACAAAGGGAATGAGCCACAGAATTTTAACTAGTTTCCTTCTTACTGCCTCTGAGGTCTGCTCACTTTCTCTCTCTCAGAGCTCTTTCCTTATTATGTACAAGGGAAAATTTACTAAATTTTCTTTTGCACATCTTCTTACTTGGAGTTGTGTGGGAAAGGCAGCCATTCCCTAAAGGCAAAAGAAATGGCAGGAATAAAGCGATGGTCCATTTCAAAGTAGAGCTGATTCAGTCACCTTCCTGCAGTTCCTTCCCTCTATTGTACAAGAAAGTATAAACACTTGTTTGTCACAAAGAGTCAATATGCTCCAGCTACGGGGTCTAAAGAGTACAACCAGACTTACAAATACCTTTTACAGTGATAATAAATAAATCCCTAGTGCTACTGGGGAAAGCTAAAAGGCTAATTAGCGCTCAACAGGGATGCAGGATAATATACACCCTCAAGAGTGCTTTTCCTGAAGTCCAGGTATCTGGAGTGCCAGTGCCACATTCTCTTCACCCTGCCTGACCTAAGGATATATGGAGGCTGGAGATCCCTCTCCAGGCTGATGAATGGCAAATCAAGAGTACATGGAATTACTGAGTCACTTCTCTCTCCTTCCTCATACACCATAGAAAGAAAGAGAGAGAACTCAAAAGGTTAAAAAAAAAAAAAAAAAATCCAAGTCACAAAACAATGTGGTAGCCCAAAAGCAATGTGGTCACCTACCAGTGCACAAAGCAGAGACAGCATTACGTGGAGACAAAAAACACCTCAGGCTGTAGCTCACAGCCAAAACACCACAATACAGCCCTCCACTGTGCCTTGTGGGCTTCCTACCCGGCAATGATGTTGCTCTTCCAGGCCTCTAGCATAAGGGTTGCCTGTCCTAGGAGAAAGAGAAAAGTGCATGTGCAGGATTTCACTTAGGAATAAACACTCTTAAGCCATCCTTTCCCCCACTCCTCTCCAGACACTCCCCTCCACCCAGAGAGGAAGGGTGCTCACTGCACATGCTCAGACAGACACTCACTGGGTGGTTTTGCTCTTTTTCCGTTCTGAGTTGGACTCTTGAACAGGAATTCAGGTAAGAAAATGTATGGCAGAGGTGTGTCCTCTCACCCTAACCAGGGGAAAGTGCTGCCTTCAAGGCAAGCTTGCTTACTGAGTAAATCAGGCTGAGGAGAGAAAAGATGAGCATGCCTAAAAATGAAGGAAAACAAACACAGTTACAAACATCACAAAGAAACTGTCCATGTCTACCTGCCACACGAACAGTCCTGCGCCACAGAAACAACACGTGAGGAACACATGAGGAAGTCTAAATGTGTTTAGCCCAAGCAATCAGAAATAGTTCAAACCACATTGAATCAGGTGCACATGTTTAATCTGATGACAGTAGTGGTTCCCTTCTCCATTTAGGACTCTTTTTCTTTCCTTATCCCATGCACCTGGCAAGCTCCCTGAGATACGTCCCAAATTCAGCAAATCCACCCATTTCCATTTGCATGAAGCTGTTGCTAAGCAACACCTTTTTCATTTCTCTTTTGGTTTGTTTTTTTTTTTTTTGTTTGGTTGGTTGGTTTTTTGTTTTGGTTTGGATTGTTTGGGAGGTTTTTTGTTTTGTTTTTTTTTTTAATTCAATTGAACTCACAAGAAAAATAACATAAGATTAAAAATCTTTTTTTTTTATAAAAACAGTGCCTCAAAAAGAAGCTCACTTTTGTGGAGACTAATTGTATTTTCTACATTCTTCAAATGAAGTCTTCAAATGAAAAACAAGTTTGATAATAATATCATGTTACTAATTCTTACCTACAGCCCATTTTATATTTTGGGGGGATCCAGTGCTAATCAGCTTCCTTACATACGTTTTTCCTTCCCACCTGTACATCTGCTCCTCTGTATAAAAGATGGAGGACCCTTTTCCCTGAGTTATGGTATGTATATAAAATAAACAACCCACATAAGAGATGACCCAAAGCACGCAATACTAGTGGGATATTTTCTTTTAATTTCAACAGATTTTGGATCTGAAAGGAGTCAGACCATTTATAAATTTCCTTGCAAACACTGCACATAAAATCATGAAGCTGTTTCTGTAAGCGGCTCATTAATTTAAAAGGGTGGCTGATTCCTAAAGGGAAGACCCACTTCAACACGAAGGTTCTGATGTCACGCCGGGATTTCATTAGTGTACTGGCTAGAAAAAATGCTGAAATAAAATGTAAATAACTAACTAATTATGCATGCAGTACAAAATGGAGCGCCTCCAAAGTAATTAGAAATGTCCATACATGGCAGTCGGAACTGCAAGCTGAGCGCAGAGGGTTCGTGCTCTCCAGCTATGACAACAGAGCAATCACGGAGAGTTTCTAGGCTGCGGTGGGGCAAAAAGAGATGGCATTTCCTGAGTGTGTAGCCTGTGACTAAATTTAAATTAACAAAATTACGGGGGATTGAACCATTGCCAAACCAAGACATTTTGGGTTCATCCCTGTCTGTCAAAGACTCATGTTCAGAAAGGCTGAAATCTTACATTAGCAGAGAGATAGAACTGGATTGTTTTTAACAGAGCTGAACCTCAGTAATGACAAATATAGTTCTGTATATTGTCAGCGAAAATGGTGGGAGCTACAAGAGAGGATGAATATAGTGACAAGTCAGGAACTAATGTTTCCACTACCCTTCAGTAATTAAAATTTTCTTTTATTTTCACGTCATTATTCTACCTGTAAAACCAAAGGATTCAATGTAAATACTTCATTATTTTTTTAGAACTCCTTGTTAGATCTTTTTAGTCCTTGGCACAAAGAGATGTCATTTTGAAATTATTTTCCTTCTAATGAAAGTACTGTCTTTGCTAGGAGATGTAGGAAACTTTCTTTGTAGAGAATACAATTATGCAGAATGGCACAAATTTTGCTGTCATTTGTAGTCCTAAAACTCCTGTGGAGCTATTGAAGCTACATGGGCATTTCAGAGAAGAATCTATTTTAACTCTTAAGACACTCTCCACTTTTTTACTGCAAGAGTTGTCACTTCCCACTCAATTCTTCTGCCAAGACATCACTTCTCCTCTGTTCTGTCACAGCGATGTGATGCTCACTACCTGGGCCAGAGGTTTCATTCTGTAAGTTGGATCACACCTTTAGGAGCCTTATTAGCAGCCAGAAAAAACACCACACAAGGCTACTCAGCCTGTGTTTTTTTCCCTTCTAAAGTCTCCCCTCCATTTTGATTTAGAAATCGGTAAACTAAGGAAGAGTCTCGCATCTCTTGTTCGTGGCTGGGTGTTGTGGGTGCCACTGTTAGTCCTGTATCTTGGTTTTTTGTCATGTCATAGTAAAACAAGGAACACCCATCCGTTTTAAGGTTCTTTATGGTTCACACTATTGTCACCCAAGCCACTACATTTTCTCCTATAAAGCAAGCTTCTGTGCTTCATGCAAAAGTCTGTCTTGTTGCCTTTGTCACATCTATTCATAACATCTACTCCTCCTCTGAAAAGGCTTCTATCTAGGAAAGCCAGATTCCTCCTCCTATCTTTTTTTCAGAGTTATTTAAAGTCTTACGTGTTACAAGAGGCTTTCCAGCTCAACTAGCAACAATTTTACTTGTGTTTGTGTAATTCCTTATATGCTATAGGTCTCCTATGTTTAATGCATACTGGATTAGAAAGCCTTAACCCCCATCTCTCCAAGGTTGCCCTGTGTTTTACCTCTGTTGCACCTTTAGGTGAGAGCAGAGCTTGGCCACCCCCAGACTTAAGTCCTGCTCTGAAATGGCATCAGGTCTAGTTACTAAGTACTCCTGCAAAATGAGAGCCATTGTCATCACACTTGGCAATGTAACCTATATTTTGGAACAGATGCTAGATTAAGTGCGAACTTCTTTTACTGCTTTCTTTCAATGTCTTACTCAAGTCAGGTTTCTGATGTGTGCTCCTGGAGCAAGCACTGCTGTTCCCTTGCTTTCACCTCAAGTCAGCAAAGGCTGCTTTATTAATAACTGAATTTCAAAGACAAATTTAAGGCAAGTAAAAATTCCATCCCAGATGAGGAAAGAGCTGATTATCTGGAAGAGCAGTGCCTTCTGGCAAGATCCCAAGAATATCACGGGCTCAATGGTGATTTCTCTGCAGTGTTTTTTAAAAGTGTGACGTTTGTTTACTTTGGGTATTTGGGTTTCCAACCCAGGGCTGATCTTGCCATGTTTTAAGGGAAGGAGCATGCCTATTGGGAAGAGCAGTGCCAGAGTGAGGCAGGGATGGAGCTGCACACCAGGCTGCCCATGCAGCAGCAGACACAGACCCCCACGGCGCAGGGCCAAGGTGGGGTCACCTCGCACCGAGCCCCAGCCTCTCCCCTACAGGATGTCACATCCATAGTGTGGAGGCGTTGCCATGGGAACCACCTTATTTCCCCAGGCAGAGCACAGAGATGCATGCAACCCACCAGATCGCACACTGTAGCTTATGGTTGTCTCAAGGGTTCAGTAACTTATGGAGGCGCTTTTTCAGAAGTTACTTGAACTGTTATTAAATAAAGTCTTTTTGGGAGCACTGTAATGACACCTGTGCCACAAAAGGCAGGTCGTGGCCAGAGAGAGAAGGGCAGGGGTGTTGGGGGTGCTGGGGGGGCAAAGGCCACCCAGCACCCCTGCCTTCAGAGTTGCTGCACAGCCATGGAAACACAGGGAAGTTAAAGGAGGGAAGTCGTACATAGAAAAATGTGCCATGGAGATAAAATTTCATCTTAAATACATTGTGAGTATTGTGAATTGATTGATCAGTTACAACAGACTTCAATGACATTACCATTGTAACTCTCTAAAACCCACAGGAGATTTTTAGTAGCCTATTATTTTAAAAACCACTTGCAAGTTTAAAAATATACTTAGGTTGAAGCTTAGAATTGACAACAGAGCATGAACAATGTGAGTTTATTGTGGCATGATTATGAAATAAAAATAAATTATATTTTCTAAGTTTTAGAAGTGAAAAATAAACAGTTTAATAATGCAGGTGTATGCTGTCTACTCTTTCAGAATGACCAACAAAAAAGGTTAGAAATCCCTTGCGCATAGAATTTAGTTACCAAAACAGACTTAAATAAATAAATAAATAAACCAAAATCAGTGCATCACAGTCATTTACTTCTCTGCCTTAATAAACTCCTGAGAAACAAACATAAAATTCGTCAACTAGAAATACTCTATTCTGTTGAAGTCAAGGGGTGAACACCAGATTCTGAAAAGACAACAGTTTCAAAGGGCAAGACACTCAAATTTCTTTGGGAAACATTTGCTGTGTGAGCAGAGCATTTACAACTCTATCTGCAGTCTTTGATATTTTCTTTTTTTTTCTTTCCTTTTTTTAGAAGATAAAGAAGGGGGGAAGGGGAGAGAACTGCTTCTGGTTTACAGGCTACAAGATGAGATTTGCAACATGCCATATTTTGTGTGGTCTAGCAAGCTACTGCTGGTTCAGGGAGCATAGTATTTGCAACTGTTTTCCTGGATAATAACATAACATGCAACTGTTTTATAACCGAATCATACAGAAGGTTTGTAATCCAAATGTATAAATACTCAAATAACCTTGTGTTAAAGCAGGTAAAAATGCCAGAGGGAAAACAAATAATAAGAAATCATGTTTGAAGAAGAAAACCAAACAAAAAAAAAANAAAAATTTTTAAAAAAAAAAAAAAAAAAAAAAAAAAAAAAAAAAAAAAACCAAGGAGAGTGAAGGAAGGTGCTACTGCTGTTTACCTCATGCCATGAGGTGGTTTGTGAGGAGGTGTACATACCTGGAAGGTAATATTAAATTATAACCATATTTTATCCATTCAAATTATTAACAAGTTGATTTAAACTATCTCCTGCCAAGGACTTGATCTGGGGCTAAGAATACACAAGAAAGAATAAGGTGCTTCACTACTTGCTGTATTCTGGAAGTATTACTTAAATTATATTAAAATCATCACATAATTATGAACTTTCTTTTCCTTTATTTTTATATGGAATATTTATTGAATTGCACAGTGCACTTTTACAATAAAGTGCTTTTTACATCGGTTTCTTTGTTCATCCAAAATAAAACTGACAGTTATCCTTTTATAACCTATTCTGAGAACATTTTCTCTTCTTTGAAACTGATTGATGCACTACTTTAAATGTTCCTGCAAATATCGTTTCAATTCAAGTTTCTGCATAATGTAATAAGAAGATAAAAGAATTCTATACTTCAACAAGAGACATTACAAAGCAACTAGAGACATTATCAAGGGCATTAACAAGCTCCTAATAGCAATAAAACCTTTTAACTGTCTGATGTAGAACATGCTCCCACCAAACCACCACATATTATGGTAATTGGCTCCAATTTCTGAATCTTACATTGTAAAGTTACGAAGAGTTAGGTAGAACTGAAAAATGAACTTGGAATTCACAGTTCAGCTGCTTATCTTCTTTTTGTTATTGTTATGATGGTGTTTTCTTTACAATACATAGAATCAGCATGAGCTCCAGCTGCACCAGCATAATTTTATATTCTGTCTAACGTTCCTGAGTCTCATCTCATTCTTGTTTCTCAATATTTAAAGGTATATGGTTTTATTCCTTCCAACAGCTTATCATGTAAAGAATATTACCATGTGGGAATTAGTCATATTTCAGCAACTTCATTTGCTCATTCTCTGCAAAACTGAAAGTTCAGAAAATTAAATATAATTCAATTTCAATGTTCTAATTTACCTTAGGAAATAATCTGGGGTAAGTTGCTTACTTTTCTTTTTTTGATTCTCCTCTCAAAAACATAAAGTTCAGGCTTCATCCAGGGTCCCATGAAAACAAATACAAAATTCAGTACACAATAAAAATGAAACCAGAACGTGCAGTAGAAAAGTGGAGAAGTGACATGAGGCTCTCTGGTGATTAACCTGCAGTGTAAAGCCATATGTCCTGCAGACATGTCTATCGCACCACACCATTCTTCACTGGCTGGCAACCTGTTTACTTGAGAAGGGCAATCCAACTGGTATCTAGAATCGTGGTCCAAAAAAGAAGTTGTCATTTCATGTCTCTGGAACTATCCTGGCTTAAAGGACAAGATACCAAGAAACATAACTGCAAGAGAAACTCCAAGGAGACAAAAAAATCAACCTAAACAACTTATGTTTCCAGCCCAAAGCTTGGTTTTCAGACACCACAAAGCCTGTCAGGCTTGATCTCCATTAAAATGACAGGCTTCAGAGGCAGATGTGCAGGGTTTAGAGAAGAAACACACACTGGAAACACCAAACAGGACTACACACATCTCTCTCTCAGAAGAGGGAGGAACTACCTCATTCCTGAAGCTCTGGCTGCTGCCCGGAAAGACAATCACTTGGACTTCACTGAGATCATAAAAGCACAGCATGTAATTTCGTCTTAGTCTGAAAAAGCAGTTCCACTATTTCCTGTAACATTTAACAATCCTTTCATTACAGGCTAAATTAAAGCAATCCTTTATTATTGCCATTATCAAAGGCTGCTTTAATTAGACTCACTTAGATGTTTGTTAAGGTTGTTGACAACAGAGCACACAACTGTTATAGTTACAAACACGATTTCAGCATAGTTATTGAAAAACCTCCTGAAGCCTACTCAAACGTAAAACAAAACCAAGACAAACTCCTTTACCCCAAAAACTCTGGGACTGTGGTCTTTCCACTGCAGCTATTGTAAAAGTTTGGGAGATTAAAATAAAACAAAATTAAACAAAACAAAAAAAAAACAGTCTTGAGGAGCAACAGACCAAGGACACCAATGATATAGGTGAAACATTTTATCAAAGCGTGTAATTATTGTGACTTCATTTCAGAAAACACAAAATGGAGTTTTTGCTTGACACCAGATTTTCTCCAGAAATTCCACTGAAATCTGCAAAGCCTTGCCTTTGCTTATTTCAATCTATTGCATCTCTCGTGCTCACTCATTTACTATTACAAATGAGATATTAGCATTGGGAAAACAAAAATGGCATTACTCAATGCCATATTACCTTGATATTTCTGTGTTGAAGGAAAGCCTACTGTGGTGTTGGTCTCCATCACGATCAACCTTTTGAATTGGTAGCATTGCTAAAGATATTTTTAGGGTATTTTAGATTATTTCCATTGTTAAAACAATACATCTTCAAATCATTATTTTACAGAAACTGAGCAGAAAGAAGCCAATAACTCCAGAGCATGGAAAGAGGAATAAGCAGGCATCCAGACAACGTCTTTGGCATATAGCTAAGATAAAAATCGCGCTGATACCGCCTCATGGAAGGGAGACGCGTGAGTTATCCCTTACGAAGACGCTGCTCTCTGATTATCGCTTGGGCTGAGCGACAGTCGGCCCTTCACAGCTCACCGGTGGGCCGGGGCCCAGAGTTAAAATCACCGCGCTCATGCCTCGGGGCACAAAACAAAACAAAACAAAACAAAACAAAACAAAACAAAACAGAAAATCATCCCGTGCGGCTAGG
>VZRN01000746.1:242776-303777 GCA_013397935.1 Dasyornis broadbenti
CGAAGGGAGTGGGACAGAGGGGAGCGGTGGAGCGAGGCGCTCGGAGCAGGGCCCGGCCCGGCCCGGCGCTGCCGCGGTGCTCGAGCAGCCCCTGGCGGAGCCGGGGAGGCGCTGCCGCCGCTCCGCCCGGCGAAGGGCAGCTCCGGCCGCGACACCGCCCGCACCGGCCCGCCGGCTCCTGCTCCCCGAGACACGTACCGCTCCTTTCGCCGTGTGCTTCCACACCGTCTGTCTCCTTCTGCCACTCAGAGAGGGAAAAAACAGTGGCGAATGTTCAAAGATGTCGATTCGTCTCGTTAAAATGCCGTTACCTTGACATGTCATTTATCAGACAAGCTGGCAATTCTACAAAAATTTCCTCTCAAAAACTTCCTCCGATCGCGGCCCTTGCTGAGTTTAAAAGGGCATCTGTGGTATTTGGCATCGCATATGAACCCCAATTTTAGGCAACGAACCCTCATTTAACGAATGAGGAGCCTCGGAGTGCCAAGGGTCACTACCGCCAGCGGCCATCTCCCCCCGGCACCCAGGGGAGGCGGAGCTGCCAGGCCAGCGCGGCTCCCCACTCCTGTCCCGGCCCAGGACGTGCAGAAAGCCCAGACTGCTCCACAGCCCCGGTCCAAACTTGGTTCTAACAAAGACTGTTGAGCTCTGCAAGACTGAACTGTTTCTTCAGTACACAGGAAAATGAAAGGAGTAAGATCAGACAGTTTCTGGTTACAAAAATCAGTTTGATTATGAGTTTAAAAGATCAATGAAATCAAATAAACCACTAAAAAAGGGATAAAAAGCTCCACTGTAAGTTTCTACTAAATGTCACTTTATTTGAACAAGAAAGAGAGGAATGCATGTGAGGAAAGCAAACAGTGTGAATAATCTCAGCCCTAATGATTAATAATTGCTACTTACCTGACATCTGAAGGCCTCTCGAGAGCTCTGGGGACAGAGCTCTGCAGGCACTGATGGGACTGCTGTGAAGTGACTTGAAGGGTTCATGTGAAACCCCAAGGTTGGGGGCATCAGGCTCCTGCACGTGGGGTCTCCACACATCTCTCCTACATCCTTGTAATCCACTAAACACAGCGGTCTGGACACACTGAACATGAAGGACAGGACCTGCTGCTCAGTGCTGGGTGCCTGCTTAGGAGCTCAGGCCACTTCACTGTGATATCTTTGACTGACATATCTCACAATGACCTCTTCGTGAGGGTAAACCAAACCACTACATGCCATTTCTTCTCCTAATCCTGCTTCTTTCTTACACGCAGAGCTGGATTCTGTTTGCAAGCACAAACCCATCCATGAGTTAGGACAACTCGAGCAGCTCGTGTGCTGCCACTGAGCTGTGGGAACTGCCATACCGGCTGGAAGTGTGAGATGAAGCACATCTGCCTAAATCACAAACTCTAGCACAATGCGTGACTCATTCTTGCACCTAGAAAAAGAATTGCTTTTGCTCAGGTGGCACCAGCAGCTGAATTTTACAGCCAGTTTTCCAGCTTTGTTTGCTTTCTCCCATATAAAAAAGTGGAGCCCTGCATTTTCAGACTATTCTTGAAAGTTGTCTATTTCACTGTGCCTGCATAGTACTTAAAACACACCCCATCCTAGACTACCAATTTTCCAAAAATAAGTGGACAAAATCAATCTCTGAATATAAAATCCAAAAAAAGAAAAAAGAAAAAGGAAAGGAAAAAAAAGAAAAGACTTACCTTTAAGAGCCCCATCTGAAGTTACAAATATCTCCAGGGTCATTCAAGCACTAGGACAAATAAGTGGGACCAGGCTAACCTGAATAAAAGCAGGTAAATAAGCTCACAGTGTTATTTTCAAGTAATTATCCAACCAGAACAAATGCAAATGGCTAAACTTAATCTAAACAGACTGCACTGGGCAAACAGATTCTGGACTAGGGAGTCCACAGAAACCTAAATGTTTAAGAGCCACATTAGGGTGTCTACCACTGAAATTTTGAGCTATATATTTTAATCAACTCTTCTTTCTTCCCGCTTCCCCCCGCTGCTACTTCCTCCCTCTCTTTTATATTCAATTGTCTGAATTGTCAGACAATTCAGACTGGAAGGGAACATGGGCATCCATCCTGTGCTCAGAGCAGGGTCAGCCATGAGACCAGACCAAGTGACTCTGGGTTTTGTCAGGTTTTTGAAAACCTCCAAGACTGGAGGCTGCACAACCTCCCTGGGCCCTTGCTGCACTGCTAGACTTCCCATCCACAATGGGAAAGTCCCCTCCAATGGGAAAGTGCCTCCGGCAGGCTGCTAGTAGGTGACCAAATCTATCCATCAATCCATCCCCTCCCCTAGCTGAGCAACTCCCCTCAACCTCTCCTCACAGGGTACCAGCCACACATCCACCTGCTAGCCCTTCACTGAAATCCACTTTAAGGATTTCTTTACTGTATAGAAGGTACAAACTTGATGACTATCTAGACAGGATCTAGCAAGTCCTGAGAAGATCAGCACTTTCCTCAACTTCCTGGTTTTGTTCCTGCTAAGAGAGCTCGGGATGCTATTGACCTTAATTTCTGCTGCACTTTTCCACAGTTATCCCCAGACAGCCCATCACAGGGGAACCTAGGGGAGAAACCTAGGGCGTGACTTTGCATTTGTTGCTGTCTAATTTCATGAGGTCCCTGGCAGCTCCCTTCTCCAGCCTGGCGAATTCTCCCTAAAGAGCAGCCCAGAGTATGTTGGCTTCAAATATGTTGAATGGTATCTCTCCCCCAGCTGCAGCTGGTGACACCTGCATACTATATAAGAGTGCACTCCACCACCTACTCAGGTCACTGACAGGGATGTCAAACAGGACAGGTCCCAGGATAGACCCCTGGAACCACACTTGTGACATGCAGAGCAAGACCCATCACCCACAACCCTCTGAGACCCACCCTGGGTTTATATCCACCCATCCAGGTCTTAACATCCTAATAGGGATGCTTGCCAGCCTCCTCCTATTTAAAAGTGTTTTCTCTTGAACTGATAAAACACAAAAAGAAATGTTGCTGTACAAACCTTCTCCACAGGCAGAATAAGCAACCCAATCACTGGAAAAGACCATTACTTCCAATGAAGAGGGAAGAAGTAAGAAAACCACAGGAATGTCCTACACTTGACTTTAGAGACAAGCTTGTTTATGCAGCATCACCTTATGCCATAAGTGCCTGAGCAATTTAAGGAGTCATTACATAGTGTAACAGATGTTTCAATACTTTACAGATCTAACTAGCAAGTAAAAGCCACACCATGCTGTTGTCACCTGCTTCAGTGCAAGCAGGGAAAGATGTGAACCCCCGACCCCACTTTTTTTTTCATATCGTTAACTCCTTTCTTCACCACTGCCTCTCCTCTGAGTCCCCACGGCCTTTGCCTTTCTGTCTCCCTGTGCCAAGACCCCCATCTGTCCTCACTGTCCCTAGAGTCCCTATTCTAGTTCCCTCTCTCCCTTCTCCTGAAGGACACAAGCAGTCAAAGCCAGACAAGTCAAAACAGGCTTTTTTCATGGTTAGAGAGACCCAAGTGAGCCTCTCCTGACTCTTGCCTGTCTCCTGCTTTGGCTTTGCTGTAGGTTGCGTGCAACATTTCATGAGAAACATTTCCCATTACGTTTTCCATTTCCAACTCTCAACCTTTCTATCATATGATTTCGGGTTAAAACAGCAGGAATTTTGTACAGCTTATCTAGTACAATATGATCTTTCTGTCAGCTGCTGAAAAGATGTTGTAGATGTTAAAGCCAAAAGCCAACATCCAGCTGTGATTCATATCCAACCTCACCCTAGAAACTTAACCTCATCCCAAATACCAGAGTTTTTCCGACTGAAACCAAAGGCCTACACATATGAGCCATCATTTGTAACCTTAATGCTCACCACAACACACTTTCAACTACCATAAACAGATTTTCCTCGGCCGTGTATGGTTTTTACTGATTAACATAGTACAACAGCTAAAATAGAAAATACGACATAGTTTCAGCTACTGAACCTGCTCGCTGCCCTGTGAGACTGCCAACGCTACTTTTGCTGCAGGCAGATAAAGGAAGAGTGTGAGAAGAGTCACGTTGGCTTAGACCACCAGCGCATCCAGGCAAGGGCTCTCACCACAACCAACAGGGAGAAGGAAGAGAACACACACCTACAAAGATACTCCTTCTGGCCATCTCTGGCCTTAGAGATAATGACTTTATATTAATAAGAAAATACGCAAGGAAGAAAAATACCTCACTGCTATTTCCCACTGCATTCCTAAAAAAGGGTGGAAAAGCTTCTGACAAAAACAGTCCTTCCCCAAAGTGACAGTCTGCAGTTCTCATGTTAGAACAGCTCTTCAGGAGACCCAGAGCAAGCTCGTGCCCTAAACCTAATTCATAACAGCTCTAAAGTGGCACTTGATTTACATGATTTCTACTGGATTAGGAAAGAGACAAATTATATTTCTGCCATTTTAAAATCCCCATATTAAGACTTTTTATATCGTTTCACAAAAGACTCCACACTCTTGTGTTAGCTATCTCATCTGTACCCTGTAGCAGGTTTTTCCATATTTTCCACCTTCCTCATGTCAGAGCCGTGGTTCCTGAACTGTAGCCCATCAAAGCAACTGATCCACAGGAAAAGGCACACAGGTCTGCATTGTCTTTGTAATGTTCAATAAAGTTTAATGAGGAAGATGCTTCATTCCTCCATCAGCCACTCCTTGCAACTTCATGGTTGCCTGTGCTGGAAAGGCAAAAAAGCTTGAGAGCCACTTTCTGCTTTCTGTTCCAAAGAATAATGGCTTTATAATGGAATATTCCAATGATAAAATTTATGTGATCATCTAACAAATTAGAATAACTAAGAAATTCACAAAAGTATGTCTCTGCGGCAAACGACAAAGATTCCAGAATTTTGCACATCCCGGACACTAACTGGCTTGATCTTCTAATTTACACTGACACCACATTACAATGACCTGCCTACATCTGACATTAAGCATAATTTAATGCTTGTTAATCAACAATGAGGGGAAATGTAAGCCCTGTGTTCCTTATCTAATGCTTTCCCTTTCCTCTGCTGAGAGAGTTAGAGGATTTGCCTTGTTCTGTCTATCATCTTCTTTGGTAAATACCAATCACTGCAGTAAACCTGGTAAGCAGGCTGACTTCTGACCTCTTTGTTCATATTTGTACCATATATAAATATGTTGCTAGCAATATTTTCTGGTGGTTTTTTTTTAACACATTAAACAGAAATGCATTATAGAATAGAACAGAAGGGAATTTCAAAGTATTATAAATATAGGATTAGGAAACTTGCCAGCAATATCTATTGCTGACAGCTGACTTTATTAAAGTTCATCAGCATTAATTGCCTCATTGTTGAATGACTTTTGCATGTAATTATCACCAGTCTAAACACATATTGCCTCAGGTACAGTATCTAATGTGATCATCTATTCTGAATCCTATTAAAATAGCCAAGATGTAGCAGAAATTATTCTCTCCCTACCAGTGAGGAAGTGAAGAAGCAACAGAAACAGGGGGAGTTTATTTTGCTCAGCCTAAAGTGTTATTTCTCTGCCTCATTCCAATATTTCCAGCAATACTTTGGTGCCATGGATGCTGAAGCAAGACTTAAGAGATGCCAATTCTATTCCAGTGTCATTTATCTCAAGGACAAGTGAAAATTCCTGTGCCCCACTAGAAAGACAATGCCTGAGGCATGATTGCTAAAATGAGCTTTAAACGTCATGCTGTATTTTAATAGACAGAAAGATGGATACATCAATGTCTAAAATAATAATTCTTAGATTATATTTATCAGAACAAGGCAAGGCTGGAATTGTAATTTGAAGGAGTGTGAGCTCCAGTACTGTGAGCTAATATCCAAGGAGAGAGGACACACTGCCCCTTCTTTGAACTTCTATGCTGTTTTAAGATGTTTTCAAGATCTAAAGGCTCAGTATCAAAGACAAAATTTCATACCTTTTTTACACCACCCTAAAATCTTCACATTGTATTACTATCCCATTCCCAAACCCTACTTTCTCAATAAAAAATAAATAAATAAATTACTATTCCCTTTTCTCAATGTACCAATTCTTTCGAGACTGAACTCTACACTTTGGAATCATTACATGCAATGGACACATGAAGGGTTTTAACAAAAAGGAAATAGAATGAAATTTTGCCATTTAGCCTGTAGATTTATTTAAATTCTTCAAAAGAATCATCTTAAAAGCTTAAATATCATCTTAGAAATGAGTTGCTCATCATAGCCAATTTTGTCAATGTCAAATACCTACAATTCTCATGCATATGCCTCCTTATATGCACATCTACCTATCACCTGCCAGGGTTCTGGAGTGACTTTTTGGAGAAATTCCTATTCAAGATTGTGTTTCAGCCACAGATTTAAAAGCAAAGGTTTTCAAAGCTATTACATAGTATTTAGAAATACAGCATGAAAACCTATGTTGAATATGGACTTGCAGCACAGAAATAAAGATTTCACTATGGAACACAGCTATTTGACTATGGAAGACAGCTTCAGAAATTCTACAGTCTTTTCAAACACTACTAAGCTGTTGTCTGTTTGATGTTGTCTGTTGTCAAGGGCTTTTGCAGTTCTCTTGTAAGAAAAGTAGCTGCAGACATAAATGCTCAAATAAAGACAAAACTTGCTACCTACTACCTTCCCTTACCCCTCCTCACATTGCTTTTTCTCTCAAGTTTATTAACATTAATAACTGGAAGCACTGATGTAGCCTTTTAGGGTATTAGACCAAACCTGTAAATTAATGCATTGGTTCATCACAATTCATTAATCAAGCCTATGCTGGGTTTAACAGACAGCAGATTATTAAAGACACCAAATTACACAGGCGAAAAAACCCAATTCCCAGAGGGTCAGCTGTAATGTGAATGGTTTTGCATAAAACCATAAACCTGCTATTAAATTAAAAACAGGCAAAAATTATGTCCACTGCTTATCTAAAGTAATTTTTTTAAAAAGGGATGCTATGCTAATTTACTTCTTAACTGGTTCTGGTTACACAGCAAAGGACTAAAGGTTAACAGCAATGGCTCCTCTGATGCTTGGTTAAGCAACTCACACTAAGATATCCCGACTGAGGTGAAGAAATTAATGAAATTACTACTGTAATTCATTACTAATGGAAAATTGTCAATGCCTTCAGCCAGCAGTTCACACAAATTTTCTGCAGACATGAAGACCTAGTACAGTGACTCATGCTCTTAGTCTTGCTAGTCTTATTTCAAGTCCTGGCACCATTCATCACAGCCGAACTTTATGTCATACTATCCAGCAAAGTTGAGCAACCTTTGATCTCAACAGCTGAGGTCTTTCTACTTCTGTGACATAGCTTTATGAAGGAAGAAAAAATAACACGTAATTTTCAGCATCAGTCAACGGAATGCTAAAATAGAGGAGAGAGGCAGAATCACTGCAATCAGATTCTAAAGTATAACAAATATAGGAAAGGTGGTAATTTTCCAACTAATGATGCCAAAAACAAACAGTGTAAATTAGTGTAAAGTTTATATATCAATAACCAATTTAAAGGACAACATACATAACAAATAGTGAACATTAACAGCTAGTGAAGAGCCTGAACAAAATTGTCCCATTGTGCTACATAGTCCTGGTTTCTCTTTATATTCTTCACTAAACCACAAAACAGAACACCAGACCAAGCTAGGATAGAAAAATTGTCCATCCCAAAAGAGAGATTCATGTGTGACTACTCTAGCAGTTGTCATCTACAGAGTGCAAGAATATGTTATAGTCAGTGACTTTGACACAGTTAAATATTTAATATTACTTGACTGCATATAACATGAAACTTCTAACAGGAACATTCTTTTAAGATAATTTATAGAACAATGTTAATGTATAGGACATTGTTTTATGGTTGTGGAGTTATGCAGGGAGGAGGCTAATAAAGATAATCTTTATGATCTTCCCATTGATTTGCTTTTCGTTTGTGAGCAAGAAAGATACTGTTTCTGATGGCCATAAATATCCAAGAGATGAGAATTGTGCAGCATGTTTCCCAAAGAACCAGCAGGGTTACATTTATGCAAACAAAAATTAATGTTTGAATATCAGTATGGTTTTCTCCCATGAGGAGGAGCAGAATTGAAAGAGGTAAGGAAATTCCTACTGTCTTCATTTGAAAGACAGATGTCTGCTAAGGAAGGTGGGAACTTCCCATAGAATAGAGAATATGACCCCTTTTCCCTCCAAATTGTTATAACTTTGACACCAAGGGCTCTCAGGGAGAGATATGGGAAAAGGAGTAACAGTTCTTTGCTAGTATCTGTAACGAGGAAAACAAGCAACAACAACAGTAGCAATAATAAACAAACAAACAAACCAGAAACCCAGTAGCAGCTTTCTCTGGGCTGCCAGACACTACCCCCCCACACACCCTTTTTTTTTGTGCAGTTACTGTCACAGCTGGCAGGGGCACTGTTGGGCTCCCAGCCAGGAAGGGCAGGTGCAATGACTCCCGCACAGCTGCAGGAGGTGCTGTGGCACGAGCTCAGGTCCTCTTCTCGTGACCAGTGGCAGACAGATTGCATGTCCGGAGAGATGAATGGCAAGAGGGGCTGCAATGGGAAACCTCGGAGAAGCAAGCTGGATGGCAGGCTTGACTCACCCTGGGCTAGCAAGCAAAGGGTGGCAGAAACTCCGCAGTGGTGGCAGAAAAAGCCGCAGTGCATCCCAGCAGGCGGGGGTGTGGGTCAGCAACAGTCAGTCTTTGCTCCGCAGCAGCTACCAGACGCAGCTGGGGAGACATGAACTCTGGGAGTGTGGGGAGAAAGGGTTGGGATCCCATGCTTTTCCCAGACGAAAGCTCACCCAGCAAGGGAGGAAAAAGGCAGTGCAGAGCTGGGCTCCCGTGGTCGCAGCGAAAAATAGGCAAAACCTTCCCCTCCGATGTCCCGGGAGCAAGTGACCTCGCCAGGTGCTTTTTCCTCCCCTCCACCACGCCCGGCCACCTTTTGTCTCTTAAGTGCTCAGTAGTTAAGGCTCGTTAAGGTTTCCCTAGCAACAGGATGGAAAAATTCCCCAACCTCCAACACCTACCCATACAGGAACTCGACAAAGCACATCCAAAACTGCTTTGACTCTTCTGTGCATCTCACCATGTGAAATGAAAAGATCTGGCCCAATGGTGGTAACATCAGCATAGGAAGAGCTTTTAATGGAAGAAGATGACAGATTTGCTGCCACATTCTTCCCTCCCTGTGGGGAGTGGGGCTCTGCAGGTAACGTGGCCAAAAAGTCCCTGTACATCACCTATTTTAAGTGATAGATAGTCTCCTCAGGAGAAGCAAGTGCAAGTAGAAACCAAAACAACATGGACCAGGGAAGAGCTTTTCTGCAAATGTTGTCATTCCTTATCCTCGTTCTACAAGCATCCCATCAACTGCTTACAGGGAACAAGTGCTGAAACAGACAGGACCTCAGTACACTCAAAATGGTATTTCTCAGGCTAAGCTGAGTTCAAAAATTAGCATTTCTCATAACTCAGAGCAGAGTATTATAAGAGCTCTTACTCAAACTCCAGCTAACCCTGGCATCACAGCGCATACCGAGAGCAAAGTGCTGTGTGAGAAAGTGTCTGCCTGCTTTGCTTTGAGCTGTTACTCCTATGTATTAATACAGCAGCAGAGCTCAGAAATGCAACCTAGAAATCACAGGAGCAGTAATGTCGTTATGGAAAAAAGATGCTCAGAACATATTCAGTGTAAAAGTCTCCAGTTATGTTATTTAACACATAAAAATTGCCTAGACTTCTAAGCTAATTCTCACTGAAATCAGACAAATACTGCCTTTGCATATACATCTACACTGGAAGACTCCAATGTCATGCATCAAGTACAGTCCTTTTGGCAGTACCATAGCGCAAATCTCCAAACACTGAACTCATAAAACATCTTACAATGCAAATCAGTAACTCTTCTGTCAATGTTTTAAAGCATTTTAAAGCATTATTTTCTTTTTATTCCATATTAATATTTTATTTATATTATTATTTTATTTTTAAAGCATTTTAAAGCATTATTTTCTTTTTATTCCATATTAATATTTTATTTATATTATTATTTTATTTTTAAAGCATTTTAAAGCATTATTTTGCAAAGCCCAGTCTAGCATTCAGTGGGATGGTACACATAGTCCCATCCTTTATGCCAAGTGTCCCAAATGCCTGGAGGATTAGGGAGAAACTTAGCACACATATATAACACTGCTGCAATAGCTGGATTTCTCTATATTACAAGCAGGGGAAAACAACAATTGGTTTAAGAGCAACAACAAAGAATACCTTCTTAGCCCTACAAAAATTACAAAACATTAATGTTGAATGTATTTCTTAATTATATAAAAATCTGCAAAGAATAATGTGATTTAAATTTGTTATTCAAATGCTTTTAATTTATAACAGATTGCTACTTCAAATACAAGTATTAAATTTCTATTAGATTCATTGAGGTAATGCACTAATATGCATGACTGAGATCTTAAATTCCTAAGCAGCAATACTGTTGGCTAGTTGCAATAAGGATTACCTTAATTAAAACACTATCCTCAGCATCTCAGAAGATTTAATCCATATCTTCATATACAGCACATTCATTATCTATCTCTAGTTAATAAAATATGACCTACTTTGGTTACATTTCAGAATTTAATCTTGATTACCATTTTGTTAATAGAAAGAGGGTACTAAAGACAAGCCAAAAGCAATTTTGCCAGCCTAATTAAAATGTTATTTAATGGCCTCAGAAGGAGCTTTATATTTATTCATATCTGTAGATGTAGACTTTTTAGAAATGTTTTTAAAATATCAAATTAGACAACAGACGCCTAAAAATATACCTAAGAATAACAAGTGAGATTTATAACCAACAAGCTTAAAGCAGAGCCTAAAGAGATTCAGAGAAGAACTTTTAAACCCCACAGGGATTCTTTGGAACACACGAGCTGTTCTGATAATCTCAATAAGACTCTGCACTTCTGTAGGAGGAGGCCCATACCGTGTGTCTTTGCAGAAGCAAGGCTTAAATTAATCATAACACTCCAAATGTAGCGTCAAGTTACTGCTACTAGTAGTTTCCAAGGAGACATGATGCTTATCGAAATACTCTGATGCTCTGCAGGCTGCCAGATCTAAAACAGCATCTGAATGGTTTAGTGAACTTCTTAGCAAAACGCAGCTTATTCTGCTTTAAACCAGGGACGGAGCAGGCTCAGCAAGAAGGCAAAGTTTTGCGAGAGCAGAGGAAGGACATCCACACCATAAACCTTCTCCTGTACATACTACTGCTGTATTAAATAGGATAAAAGGAGTAAAGAGATCACAGCCAGCCAAAGCATGTGGTCAGAGCCCCCATGGGGCCACCACTTCCCCAAACCCACCCATTCAGTTCCTTGGATTTCTCAAGCCCGTGTGTGAAATTGTCCTTTCACAGCATTGCTCAGCAAAATATAGTCAACCCATACATATCATCTTCTCCATACAGAAAGGCTGGGCAAAAGCATGCATCCTACAGAGACAGCATGTCAGGATTAGTCCTTCAAATCCCCACGAAGGTGTCACTTACAATATCCTAAATCAAATAATAATTTTGAAGGTAAGAATGTCAAGTGACGGCTGAATCCAAAGCCTTGTCCATTTATCACTCAACAAAAAAATTCTAGCATATAGAGTTTCGCTTGAGAAAATTAATCCAGATTGGACAGCTCTAGCTATTACCAGGTTTCATTTGTTGAAAGGTTTTGAGAGATGAAAGAATCTTGCTGCTTTCAAGAGACACAATGCTTATGGCTTTCTACTGAAAGTGATTATCAATTCCTACATTGAACATTTGAAGGCATTCTGGGTGAACAATGCTACAAACCTCTCACCAGGGTTCTTGCCACAAGAGGCAATTCCCAGTTTAATTAATGTCAGTACACACTGTTTTCTCTTCATCTCCATCAAGTAGAAGCCACCTGCTACAACAAGGAATCCAAGCAGTCAGTGGCTACACTTGGAGTTTACAGAGGTTAGGAGACCAAGGAACATGAGTGACACCGCTCAGAGGAGACTGCAGGGAGACACCGTGAAGCCTCACTGCAGGCTGTGCTCTCCACTCACACTTCCTGCTCTAACATACTGTGCTCTGTCTAGCACTCTCTTCTCCCTTCCCTCACACTGGTTTTGGAATCAGTTTCTAGTCCAATGTCTTTCCTTCTCCCTCATTTAGTATTTTGACTCTATTTCTTCTCTACTTTGTAATTCTTTGCTGGCTCCTTATCACTAAAAAATTATTTTAAAAGCTTCTTCCCAACTCTCAAATACACTTTCAGAAAAAAACAAGGGTAATGATGCACTTTCATAGAATCACAGAATATCGTGAGTTGGAAGGGACCCATCAGGATCATCGAGTCCAACTCCTGGCCCTGCACAGCACCATCCCCAAGAGTCATACCATGTGCCTGACAGCATTGTCCAAATACTTCTTGAATACTCTCAGGCTTGGTGCTGTGACTTTGCTGCAGAACCTGTTCCAGTGCACAACGATCCTCTGGGTGAAGAATATGATATCCAACCTAGATCTCCTGATATCCAACCTAGATCTCCCCTACCCTGACACAACTTTGGGTCCTGTCACTGCTCACCACAGTGAGAGATGACTGTGAAGAGATCAGTGTCTGCCCCTCCTCTTCCCCTTGTGAGGAAGCTGTAGACTGCAATGATGTCTCACCTTAGTCTCCTCCAGGCTGAGCACCAATTTTTGCCATGCTCAGTCCAACAGCAGCAGCTGTTTCCCAGAGCCGTTTTGACTGCCACATGCCCATGGCCAGCAGTATCTTGTCCTGTCCCTCTGTGGGTCCCCAGCTCCACAGCCTCCTGGTGAACCCACTGCCACACACACTCTGCTGTTCTCTGCAACTCCCAAAGGCTGATGGCCGAACATGACGAGTTAATTTTATAAGAGAGGCGATTTTGTAAGCCTAAAAAAACTGATGACATTAGAAAGCTCATTGTAAATTTTACATAAAGAGGTCTTGTCTCTTTATCATGTACATAAATGTCACCCACTGGAAGACTGTTGTCACAAATGCCTCCCATGAGTGCCAGATCTGTCTGTAACATGGCATATAAGATGCTTATTCTTCTCGTATCTGCACTTTTCAGCAATTATTAATTCCTTAAATATTTAAAACAGACCTTTTCAATTGTGCTTTCACCTCTCGAGGTCAATGCAACAATCTCAGCTTGTGTGGCTCATAGGCCTCCTTTTAACATTCATTTTTAAAGACATATAAAACACCCAGACAAACCAAGAGTCAAAAGCAGACTCCTGAGGCTAAGATCTGTTTTTCCTCAAAAATTCTTCCATATGTTAATATGGAACCCTTTTACCAGGCTTCATGCATGAGACAAGGGATTCTAAAATATTTCTTATCTCAGGGAAAGCACAATAGTCACGATTTTTCCTCTTTCAACTCTCAGCTATTCCTCTCCATGAGACCACAGGCTGCACAGATGATAAGGAGAGTATTCTAGCAGATCTATTCCTCTCTCTTCCTCTATTATTAAGAAAGCAAAAAAATAAAAACCCCATTACCTCCAAAATGGAGGCAGGCCTTTTGTGAGATAAGCCACTCCTCCACATCGTGTATTCCATCGTGTATTCATATTGGGCTCAGTATCTTCTAATGGTTTCATCAGTTAATATTAAATTGGTTTCAGATAGGAAAAAAGAATTTTCCTTGCACTGCACTAAATAATTTGCCTTTATATAGACTGTATAAACTACATTTCTGAAGAGGAACAACAATTATTGTTCCATTTATGTAAGTGATAGATTGACAGTCTACATCCCATACTGTCAGTAGTTTGCTGTGTAGTTGACCTTCACCATTTGGTTATTTTCTTACTGCTTACAAATGGAAAGACATTTCATGGTAAAAAGACAAAAGGATGGTGTTTCATAGCACAAAGTTCTGGAATTAAGGTCTTCCTATCCTCATGACAGCAAGACAGTGCCTTGTGTCAAGGTTAGAAATGCCCATCTATACAAAGCAACCCATGTAATTTGGACAGTTGATGGGATAATGTGGCATATAACATAGGTGGGGTGACCGTCAGGTGTCCTCACAGGCACTGTCAGTACCAGTTCTCATGCCGCCTAAAATCAGCTCCGATACCCACCTAACCCTTTGTGCCTGTCACAAGGTGGCCAGGAACAACCACTGCTGGAAACAGGCTCTGCCCCCTTTGCCTGGACAGAAAGGACATTGCTTTCCCATTTCTTCCAGCCCCAGCTGTTGGAACTGCTTCCTCAGTTCTGGGGCCAGCCAGAGCCAAATTTTGCCCATCTGGTGCCCCTTCAGCCAGCAGCTGCACCAACACAAACTGCAGGAGAAAGCCAAGGAGAATGCTGCTCTCATGTGCCTGTTCCTGGAACAAGCAAACCTTTGCTTTCTTCTCCAGGTCAGTATTGGCAAATGGAGACACTGAAGCAACACCCAGCCTATCCTGACCACAAGCACCCTCCATGTCATCGTAAGCCAATCACTACACCTTTAATTATAATTAATGATTAAATTATAATGAATAATCACTAGCCCTTTAATTACCCTCCTGTCTGCATTCACTGCACAAGGAGTTGTGAAATAAAATGGACCAAAGAGTAAGGTTAATCACTGCACATTTCTGATTTTTACCACATTGTGTAATGATCTTCCAGAATTGCCAAAGCTTCCTATTCTCTGAAGAACTTCTGGTTTTTTGGTGGAACTTCAACCCTTCCTACTTTGTATCCCACGGTAATTAGTACCTGTTAAGGAAACTTCCCTGCCCAACCATCCAGGAGCCATTCCGGCAGGCCCTCTTGCAACACCAGAGCTGGGTATGAGGCCCCTTCCCAGCAGCACATCCCACACTCAGTCACACCAAGCTTCTTTACCTACACGACCCCATGGCACAGCCTCAGACGTCCTGTTCCTTAAAATAATTTAATCATCATGCAAGAACTAAATAACGAAGTAACAGCTGGAGCTGGTGCCTCCGAGGAGGGTTCCCAAACAGACTTTCTCCCCCTTGGCCTTTTCCCTTCTCACAGCCCAAGGGCAGGAAAGTCTGGGGGCCATGGGTTCCCACCGTGCCCCTAAGTGTCCAGTGCCCAGCTGTGCCACAGGTCAAGGGCCCTTTGTGCTGCCAAGTGCCAGCAGTTCAGGCTCTTTTCCTGTGGCTCACCCTGCTCACAGAGCTCCCTGCAGTGAATATATTCCTCAGCATACCTTTGGAACAACTCACATCATGTTTGACCCTGAGTGGCGACCTGATGTTTACTGCAGATTATCTGTTTACACACTAGCTCTTGCTCAAATATTTCACAATATTCCAGCATCCCCTCTGGCTTTAACAGGAAAAAAGGGACAAAACAAAACAAAAACAACCCCTTACCCATGAGGACAATAATCCCTCAAATATGTGTGTGCACAACCTAAGAGCGATCACTCCTGATTGCCACAAGCTATATTTTACCATAAAAGTAATCTTTTCCCAGACTGTTCTGGGGTTTATTTCCATTTGGTTTTGAAACTTACAAATGAGACCTACAGATTTTTAAAGTTTTGTTACCCCTTCATGGTATTCCAGAAGTACCTCTCTTTTCTTTCTGCGCTTGGAAAGTTGGAATAAATATAAACTCTTGCTCCTTGCTAAGACCAAAAAAAATTAAAAAAAAAAAAAAAATTTAAAAAAAAAAATCCTTATTGCTATTCAGAAAATTCTGACCCCCCCTTCCTGCTAATCCCAAGAGTCCCTGAAAATACTGAACAACAGGAGTTATAGTCTCAACTTTCTGCTGTAGTTTATTGCATAGAAGTTGAAATTTTCTAACACTTGTTGCATTGCTTTAATGATTTGCTGTTAATAAGAAATTTTTAGGGAGCTGTAACCTATTCCTACTTCAGATCCATAAGAAACCTAATAATTAAAATTTCTCTTAGAACTTTCTCACTTTCTACCTAAAGGCAGGAAAACTTATTTTGCTAAGAAACACTTATCCACATCTCATTTGTTTAAACTTAGCAATGAATTTCTAGAAAAAAATCCGTAAGATGATTAGATGAACAAGAATCAATCTTTTTTCCTTTTTTTCCACAGCTATTGCTAACAACCATGTAAAAAATTCCAGGGCTTAGATTTTCACTGTCCCAGCTGCTGAAAACTATCCAGCTTTCAAAAACCAGTGTTCTCCAGTACTGAACGGCTTCACCCTCTACAATCACCAGCTCCCTTTGGGACTGATTACACAACTTCAATTTTGTTACCTTTTCCAATATATTTGATCAGTTAAATAAAAGCGAGTACCAGAGCTCCTGTGGACATTACTAACCGTGTTACACAGTAAAGTAGTCTAGCTTTCATGGCTGTTCAAAAGCTGAGACCCTAAAAATTGTCAGCATGCTGCCTGTGCTTCCAAGCTTTGCCTTTAGCTGTTCCCAATCTTCCAGCACAAAAAGGTCTTTAGCGCCAGCAATAGGCACTACTGTGTAGAAATACCCATTCTCCTCTGCTAAGTACTAACATCAGCTTGTGCCAGAGCTCAGAGAGATGGAAACTCTGGACCAGTGGGAGGACATGTCTTTATTCCCACTCTGCTTTATGACTCTTCTTCTGATAAATCTTTATTTTCACAGCTCCAATATGTAAATCAACAGCTTCTCCTAAGATTTTATCTCTGTTCCTTTATTTGCTTTAAAAAGCATTCCCCTGCTTCTTCCAAATTAGTTTGAAGGAAACCTTTAGCATCTTTTAGTAATTAGTATTGTAAAAAGTACAGACTTCATAGCAAGCAACTGCCATCTCCCTTCCTGCAGCTGCTTTCAAATTAAGAAAAAAATTTAAAAATAAAGGTGGGGGGGAACAAAGAAATCTGGTGCCATGCCAGCAGAGAAGACACACATTCTATGCCAAGCACCATACTGCCCAGAAACTCTGACTGACACCCTCACACGCAGCTGAGTTTATGGAATTTGCCTCCTTGTCAATGCAAAGGTAACCCTGAAGTTTTCCTTTGCCACACCAGTACCTCAGAAACTTGATTTTCTGGATTTCTTGTAGCTATTCCAGTGGGGCGTTTTCTTTCCCTCTTGTTTTTGCTCTTAGTGCCTTGTCTAATTCATACTTAAAAGCTGTTCCTTAATTCCATAGCAACTCCTTGATCCAGAATAGGTTTGCAGTACGTAAATCTTTTCATGCCGCTGACCACCATTATCACCCAAAATGATCTTTGTAATTGGTGTGGAACTGAAATACATCAGCTTCCCAAGACATTAGATACTCTTGGAGCAAGGACTACCTAAAATCTCCATACCAGGTGTTTATAGTAGCAATGCAGAAAAATTCTTGCAAAAATTAAACACTTACCTGTATTCTCTGATTCAACAAATAAGCAGAATCTTTTTTTCCCCCAAAAGTGATTTGTCAATCCCCTTAGCCTATGCTTTCCAGAATGTCCAAATTTTGTAGAAAAAATGCTCTTGGGAGCTGCTGGTCACCTCTTCCATCATTCTTCCTAACCGCTCAGCGCCAACAACAGCCTGGTTTCTAAATCATGAGACTTTTGGAGCTTGTTGCCTCAACAGTCATTCCTGTGTCATTTGAGGACAATTTCTAAGAATTAAGCTAATTCCTTCATGGACAGCCTACAGCGCGAGTGAGGTTTGTCATTTCTATACTCATGAAAACTTCCACTATTTGTTCTCAGTTCTACACGCCATCTCTGCTAAAAAGAGAAAATGACAATGAACCTGCATATTTATTTCAGACATTTCTACTTGAAGCTTGGATACAGTAGCAACTTCTTTGCTCATACTCCCAAACTTCTTTCCAGAGAGAAAATCAATGCAAAAAACCCGTTCCTTTTGGCTTCTCTGAGAGCCACATCACCAGTGTTTTTACTGGCATCTGTTCCTTTCTAACACCTCCACTTCTACCAAATAAAAATCAGCCTCTGGCACAGCTCAATCCATACAGCTCAGCTTCTGTTCAGCACCTCACGTGGACAGTGCTCTCACAAGCAACTCAGTTATTTTACTTCAGAAAAGAACTGCTTTTTATTATATCTTCACTGAAAAGTACTCATAGCACCATCTCTCATAAAAATGTACCCTGCCTCTGTATACCACTACAGATTAATGACTGATCAGAGCCCAACAAAATCATTTTCTGTTGATCTTTTTTCTAAGTACAATTTAAAAACAGTCAATGTACATTACCACCTTCAGTCTTAAAATCACGGCACTGATTTTGCTGTGCAGTGTTCCCTGTGACTAGCACAAGTGTAAATGTCAGCTTATTACCCTCTGTGGCACCAACATAAAAGGAGTACCAGGGAGCTTTCCTGATGTAAAGCTTGGATCAAGCAGCAGCCACAACCATTCACCTTCTGCATTGGTGGAATTAACTCCCTCAATTCTCTACCCAAAGTTCAAGAAATATCTAGCTAATCCCTTCAGTGGCGCAGTTCGATGTTGTTCAAAGTGGTCCCACAAAGGCCTAGAGAGCACTCTGCCTCCACCCAGTTGGCATCAAGATCTAGTGGAACACACTGGGTTGGCCTGTTAAATTCAGTTCCAGAAAACTCTGATCATTTGACAGCTTCCCGTAGCTGCAGGAATGTAAAAGGTGACAACAGCAAAAGCAGCACAAAGCAGATTTACTGTTCTCATGCAGAGACCTTTTGTAACAAGTTTCATCCTAAAATAACACTTTGCATTCAAGCTATGATAGATAACAATGCATATATATAATGAATCAGGTATTTACAATGGGAAATACTAATAAAATATTGACCCAAATTCCATGATCAGCTATGTTCTAACACAGGATACAAACAGATTACTGGTATCAAATTAAGAAACACAAAGAAAATCAAAAAGTGCAGCAGTTGCTACTTTATTAGCTTAAAATTAAAGCATGTGAATGCATAATTAACTGAAAGCATTAGGGGTTCATCTTTAGAGTCCAAAGAATTCCTTAAATTAATGTCTTTTAGGCAAATTTTTCTGTCACCCTGAAGAGCTGTCTTCACTGCAGGTTAATACTTTGAACTTAGACAACACAAACCAATATAAAAGCCAAAACATGAACATAGCATAGAACAATAGCTGCAAAATGCTATCAGCATATTCACATTCCAAGTCCCATTTACGCCTATAATTAAGAATATAAAAATTCATAACTCTTGCATAAGATAAAAATTAAGTATACATACAAAATACTAAACCATAACAGAGTGCTGCCAGTGTTGCATGTGTTATACACAAAAAGACAGGATGATAATGCTTAGTACTACTGTAAGATATATTAAAGTTTATTCCAGCAATTGCACTATTTCATAATATAAGCAATTTCAGTCTCAAACTCTGGCAGAAATGCTGTGAGTGCAACATTTTATCATCTTATTTCAAATGTACTATAACATAATTATGTTTGTATTTTCACAGATAAAGTTGAACAAATCAAAGGACACTAGGTTTTAAATCATCCTTATGCAGGGTTTATTAAACTATTTTTAAAAGAAACAACATAAACAAAATATTTTTTCTACTATGAAGTTTCTTAAGGCTCATTACAGTACTTCTGCATATAATTTATACTAATCTCAGTGGGTTTTGTGGGTCATTCACATCAGAAGTAGGAGACAAATGATCTTATTATAAGAAAATTAAATTTAACCACAAAATCATCAAAATCAGCCTTATTCACAAAACAATCAAATCTATTTTCAGTTATTTTTAATTGACTATGTCAAGGATTTTCATATATGAGTTCTTACAGTGTCTTGCCCGCCCTGTAACATCAAATAACAAATTCAGGGGTGGCAGGGGGAGGAATTAATGACACTGAGTAAATATGAAAAACAGGTAAATTCCCAATACTGATGATGTCCCCCACTTATTTCCCTTCTCTGGATCTTTCTTCTTTCTTAACCCAGTTTTTATTTTCTTTACACTTAATAAGCCAAGGTATTCAAAATGACCAATCAAACCTCAGTTTTGTCCTAAAAAACTTGATTCTTCAAGTTGTCATTCCTATTGCAACATCCTTAATTTTAGCCTGATTTTTAAAGGAAACTATGGCTATACATCTGTGCTGTCTATACAGAAGCAAGCATATTTACACTAAAAGGTTTTTCTAGAAGTTTTGAATTTAAGTAATTTCAGTTAAAATGAGAGGTTAACAATCCAAAAGAAACCAAGTACCTACAACTTTGAGGAAAAGGTAACAGGTGAAAAAATGCTATTTGTACTTTAGAGATTTATGCAAGCAATAATGAATTTATCCACAATCAGTATCAGGTACTGGGATGACACCATTGGGAATGTATCTTCTGCAGGGAAGGCTTCATGTGTGCTGTAATTCAGAAACTAGCAAGGCCACAGGAAACAAGGCTTTACTGACCATTCTGTTTGAAGAACTATTTACAGCACAATATCCACAAGAAAGCTAGCTTCTAATTTGTTATATCATCTTTAATTTGTGCGTTTCTTCTTCCTTGCAACTGAATTGTCAGATTCTGATAGTTACATATACTTCACTAACTTTTTAGACACTGATATGCATTTTTTCCCTGCATCTTGTTCTTCTGTATCTCTGCATTTTGTTCTTCTGTGTGTGCTTCAGTTCCCTTGGAGGGCAGAACATGCACCACAGGATGCATTTTGATTACTTTTGTGCCCCCAAAACACACAGGCTAGCTCATCTCTTTTTACGATGAATGCAAAAAAACCATCAGTTAACAGACAGCTTCAACATCCTTCCAAAAGAACAGCCTTTAAAAATATTGTTTACTTGTCTGAACAGAAGATATCCTCCTACCCTTCAAAGAAGTGACTGATTGATAGGTAAGCAAAAGCATTTGCTTTAACAGAATCAGACTGACATCAGTTTTCATGTTCTCTGCTGTCTGAACAGTATCAAGCTGATCAATTTGTAATTCTTCTGAAGCACATCAAACCAAGCAAAAAACCTGTAGTCCTTTCCTACACTGAATTTGTGGATTTGTCCAGTGTAAGACAGTGAATAACAAATTCAGCTATGGTAAAAATCCATTGTATAAACTGCATTTTCCAACTCCTGAAATACAGAAATCATCTAGCTTCTAATAACAACTTCACTTGGCAGGAAGATGAGCACAGATCAGGAAAGAGCTCAACTTACCCAGTTGTCACTTCTTTTTTTTTAATTGGCTGTTGCAGAATGCCAGCTCTGGTCAGTTGACCAAGAAGACAACTTCCAAGCAATAAAACTCATAAAAATACACTCGTTTATATCCAAGTGCAACTGGCAATGACTGACACCACAAATGGCTTTTCTAGAAGGGAGGAAAACTTTAGTAAATCTGCATCTAATCTTGCAAGCAAGATGATCACAAGTTATGCCTCAATTATTTTTGAAGTCACATGCAATTTGAGATCACATGAGTAGGTATGCAATTCAACCTAATTCCCAAAATCAGCAGATTTACAATGCATATACCACAGATTTACATGCATCTGGCAAAATTTTACAGCATTTAGTTTTGCAGAGAGATACTGATTATGTTTTCTTATGCTGTACATGCATAGGCCTTTTCATGAGTTTGATACTTGTCAGATCTGTCACACAGTATAAGGAGAGAGCCTCTGCAGCTTTTTGCAACTTTATACTGCACTGACACACAATTTTTCAACAGATATTTTACCTGAGAACAGCTCAATTCTGGAAACTGTAATTTAAAATACATGTTATTTTAATATTTTAGAGATACTTGTTTTATTCTTCTTTATAAAAGTAAGAATTCATCTTCACATGCACTTAAAATGATAGAAAATTACATTTTCTGTCCCTCAGAAAGCCATTTCAAAATAAAATAGAACAGATTTGTAAAACCTGTTCAACTCAGTCTGTTTTCTACAGTGCCTGAAGTACTGTATGTGGTAAACATGAAACACTCATTACGAAGAACTTTGCTACTATCTCATTTAATTAGCATCAGTGCATAAAATAACATGCAACATACATATTTGAGACACTCTATATTAGGAAAATTACTGAACTCCTGAAAAACTTCAAAAACTTTCCAACAGTCTACAACTCTTTATGCATCTGATACCTCAAATAGTAAAATATAAAAATCTTCCTAGTCTGCTTTAGTTGCTTTTCTAGAATATATAAAGAAAGAGGTATGATCTCATGGTCTGAGTATGAAACAGGAAATCAGATCTTACGTAACAATGTGCCAAACCACACTATGAGAACTAAAATTGTACCGGTCTTCCCCCAGTACAATGGAGCTAAATTAATTGAATTGATCAAATCTGTTTAACACAGAATACATGAGACATTTGGCTTCTGGGACTGAGTATTAGATAGCAGTAAAGCACAGGTTTAGCTACATGCTAACACTAATTGAAACGGGAAATGGCAGTGCTAGTTACTGAAAAGCTCATGACTGCAAAATTTTTATTACTGGATAATTTACCTAGTCTTGCTAGAGATTAATTTTGGGTAAGAGAGAAACCAAAGGACACACATGAATAATCATAAGACTCAAGTATCCAATTCTCCCTAGGCAAGCAGAACTTCAACAACTTGCACAACTCATAATTATGCATATAATTTGTAACACTATAGAGATGTAAAACACAGACTACTGATAAAAAAAATTGTAAGTTGGCCAAGGTCAGTGAACAATCCAAAAAACCTCAAATAAATAAAAAATAACTTGACAGAAGTCTTGAAAGAGAGAAGACTGAAGTCTGTATATATACTGCTCCAACAATTTAACTGAGTCAAGATATCTAAAGCTGCACAGACAGTAAAAGCAGATAAAGTGCAACAAGACATCTGTAAACTATCAAAGAAAATATTAAAATTGGCTTTACCTCAGCTTTTTAATCAATTTAAATCCTCCATGTGGGTGTTTCTATACATTTTAGAATAATAACTAATATTCAAAAAGACACTTCTAAGCTTTTTCAGGCCTCAAGTGACATGAGCTTTTTCTTCAAATCAACCATCTAGCATTTGAAGTCAATTAAATGAAGAACGAAAAATTAGCAGATGAACTCCTAAGAGATATTAAGTATGTGCTACCCTCACATATTCAAACCTGTGTTTGCTCTGTTTTTTTATAGAAGTATCTTCATATAATCTTCCGAAGCAAAATTAATCATGCTTTCTAGAGGCCATTATCAACAAACTCTACCACAAGACGGAAGAAACAAAGCATTGAAAAACAGGAACTGCATAACAGTCAGACTAGAACAGTATTTTTTTAATATTATTTCTTCCCAATCTCTCATGCTTGCCATGCAATTATCACAATCAACTTCACATTGCTTGGAAAAATTTATTAATACATAAATGTCAAAAAATTATCAGTTCTTAATGTATGAATTGCCTTCTTCTTGCAAAAGGATGACTACTTCTGGTATTTTTTGCAGAAAAGCTTCAACATTGTTTGCCACATTGGTCCTTTTATCTTCCATCAGCACCTGCAGTCAACTACAGCTTTGTCAAAGGTCCAGTGTTTTCTTCTAATTTTATTTTAAGAGAGGAGGCACAAACTCAGAGAATAGAGTTGTAAGTCCTGCAGTTTCAAATTCCTTTTGTAGCTCCTCCAGTGTTGAATATTCTTTCACTTCGAACAACTGAAACCTACATTGTAAAAGAGAAACTCATGAATATGCCTAGATTTGTCAGAATGTAATTATCAATTCTCTTACCTTTCTATCCACAACAGTACTAAATTATACCTTTTATGCTGTGACTGTATTTCTGTCTCACACAGTACACTCATCATTTTCTCTTTGCATTTCTTTCCGCTTGAGTCCACATCTACCTTAGAAGTTTTCTGAAGAATCAAGTACTCCTAAATGACAAAAAAACCCCAAAATATTAAATGTCACCCAGTATTTTCAAAGTTTAGTAAAATGCAAAAGCTGATCCAAAACATACAGACTTTTTTTCAGAACATAGCTATCAAACTTTGAAAGTGCCCATCCCAAAAAGAGCACAACTGCTTCTACTCATCAGTTTTAAGTTAAGTGCAGGCCTAACTGATTTAGAGAACATGAATTAGAAAAGCCAAAACATTCTCCTCCCAACATTACCACAAAAACCCACCTAATGCAGTGGGAGTTCGTAAGCACAGACAAGAATTGCAAAGCCCAGGCATGCACTAGAAGCACCATGTGGTTCTAAGTCAAGGAAAGAGACAGTTAGCAATGAGTTAGAAATATGTCTGTTATTAATTTCTTACCACAATTTTTTCCAGTTTCTGGGGCATTTGAGAAACACAGGAATCTGAATTTAGGTTTATTAAAGTCAGGAAACAAAGGGATACAGGGATATAGTTACAATGGGAAGCAAAGCAATACAGGCCACAGGTCTACAGGTATCACTGGTTTCTTTCTCATAGAATAGTTTATTTTCCTTCAATACAGAATAAAGTTGTTTGGCTTTCCTACTCTCATAATGATCAATTTGCTTCCACAATTGTTAATCTTAGAAAAACACACACAAAATATTCAGACACGTAGGTTTCAGTGGTGAATCAATAGAACTAGTCAACATTCATTGTTCCTGCACCTTAATGCTGCTCCTGTCACCCTGAAGAAGAATCAATATTATCTTGCCCATGAACATCAGTCTTCCAGTCAGCTTTAGATTTGAAGCCCATTTTTCCACAGTTTTCACGTATTTTGCCTTTGCTCTCATGTGATCTAAATGCAAAAGGAGCATCCAGCTACCATCTTCTGATCCTTTTGACAAAGTATTTTTTTCATTGAAAACTGTTGTTGATTGCTTAATGACATCTTTAAGATGCTGCTGTACCCAAAGAATAAGGTTGTGTACCATGGGTTCAGAAAGATGCTTCTTTGCTTGTTCAAGTAATTTATCTTTCACTTCCATACACTGGGCCCTTGTAAGCTGGTCTGAGTTAACAGAAATATCCGGTAGAGTTGATGGGTAATTGACTGGTAAATGAAACAACAGCTTTAAAAGTACATCTGTATCCAGCAGTTCTTTCACGCTGATTTGAATTCTAAATGAGATTCCACACATCTCTGGAAAATACAAAAAAAATAAACATTAATAGTTTGCTTGAAGTTGAAATACATACATATGATTAAATCACGTTGTTTTCTTTAACCATGCAGCTCAAATAACTGCCATTTCCTATAAAATAAGAGGGGGTGGTATTTTTTTGCAGGGTGGGGTTTGCAACCAAGGTGGGGGCTCAAGCTATACCTGCAGGGAATCCTGAAATGAAACACTTCTACAACATAGAAGGAAAGTTATTAACACATTCTAAAAAGCATTCACACATTTTGGCTCTTTCAAAGTCTAGACAAGCCAGTAATAAAGAATCATCTCTCTCAAACACATAACTCAGCTTCTACAGCTCAATAGTAAAAGCAAGGACAACTGAAAATACAGACTTTTCTGGATGAATTCAGCACTGCCCTAAGTTTGCTCCTAAAAAAATCTGTAAGACTTCTAACATCAATACTAATGCAAGGCAAACAAACTTACACCGAGTATTTTTTAAGACAACCATTCAAAAGCAGTTCCAAACTAAGAAGAGACTTGGAAAGAAAAAAGTCAGATTCTTTGTCCCCTACAAGTTGCAGAGAAAATACACTTGAATCTTTTCTGCCAACTCCTCTATGACAGTTGGACTGACATAAGGAAAACTTCTCTGTTGAACACTTGACCCTAGATACTACATACATAAATATGCACATACTCATATAAATGTATGTTTATATATCTGCATATCTGCTCAGAATCTGTAGCAGGTCTACTTAAGAACAGAATTATTTTCAGAGTGAAAAGGATACACACAGTATGCAGCAGGAAATGTTAAAGACCACATCATCCTGATAAATCATATAATCAAATATTTTTAATATGAAAGTTATGTACAGTAATTCACAAAATAAAATCTTCTTAACTGAAAGATTCACAGAAAAACAATACAAAATTTAACAAAGTGAAAAGCGGGGACAAAGACCTAACCTAATTTTGCTCCTCTGCAATGAAGTAAGAGGGTATCAATCAGATAAAAAGATTATCTTCTTCAGATGTTCTCTGCTTCACCCCTTTGATGCATTCTAAACACTTCACCCCTTTTCTTTCAAAAATTGCTAAAATGTCAGGTTGATTCATTCTATGAGGGCAGGAGAAGCCAGATTTGAAAGGCAGATTAGAGCAGAGCTGAGTTTCAGAGCAGGTCTTTTGAAGTGACTTGTGCTCTTCCCCCCCACCTTACCTTACCTTACCTTCCTTTACACGACAGTCACTTGAATTATGTTTGATGAGTACTGCTGATGCCGCTAACCAACCTCTCTATGATTTTATATTTGAAACATACTAAAAAAGTGAAAGAACCTAAAAGTGACTTGGACAGGCAGAAGTCCTTTAGAGAGGTTATGCAAGGACTTGTTTCCAAACCTCCCTCCTGGGTCATACAAAGAACTCTCAAGGTCAGAGAAGTCATGAAGTAAGAGCAGCAAACCTTCCAAATCCAATAATCGAATTTTAGCAGTACTATAAAGAAGTCTCCAAACATCTACAAACCACACTCAACTAAATCACACTCAACTATGCCTGTACTTACAGGCACCACATGTCAAAAGTGTAGTTTCCTGCCAACAGGAGTTGGTCTTCAATCCTCCAAGACCCTATCAAAGGTTCTAGACTACTATTAACGGAAACGTATTCCTCAGAAAAACACCAGCCCTGGAAGAGACCTTTTCACGTGGTCAGTAGCTAACAGAGGAGGATCTCAAGCCTTCCCATTCCAATCTCTGTTTTCTGCTGCCCTGACAAATGTTTCTTCCCAGACCCCAGCAGTGGTAGCTCCTCTGCCATTATGCTGCGCTCAGTATACATAATCACAGACACAGGCAGAACACCCTGCACTGCATGTCCTGCAGCCCCCAACACCCTCCTGCCACCATGGTGGTGTCTGCACACATGAGCATTGCACCAGACACAGTGTTGCTGCCCCATGTCCCTCAACTGCGCCTACTTAGGGCAGCCCCACCAGGTACACAGCCAGCTGGCATCTGGCTGGACAGGATGAGCATTATTGTACTCTTGCCCATGAATCACTTTATTTTAAACTATGTTGCCAAGAGATTTTAAAATGCACAGCCTCTGTAAATTGAAAAATACTACTCTATCGCCAGCTTAATAATAGTGACAGAAAAACATGTTACCCTTCTGATAATCTTCCTATGATTTTTTCACTAGCTTGTCACAACACATCTCACCAACTCAGAAGTAACCGAGGGATAGACAGGCCAACCCTGTCCCTTCGACAAAGGCCTCCTGCTGCACTGATCTTAGTCTTAAGCCTGCAAAAATCTCACACCTTTCCTTGTGATGATGAACTAATCTGAAGGAAGCACAACAGCCTCGCAACCCAAGGTGCACCACCCCAAGGTATCAGGAAAAGCCCAGCTGTGTCCATTTACATCTGCTTCAGAGTTATTTTTAAAAAGAAGACTCAGTTCAAGACTTTTGCAGAGCTACAGCATCTTAAGTTTATTTAAACCTTGCAGCGTCCATTTTCTGCACCAGTACTGCAGACACTGGCAGAACAAAGAACCAACGGCGTCCTGCACAACCTGGCTCCAAAGAAATATTTCCTTTGTTTGCACAGCTACAAGGGCCGAGTTGTCTTCACAGCAACACAGTGATTATTTCTGAAATAAAAGGTTGGGTATGACTGTTCTTCTGGCATTTAATGTGCTAATCAGACTAAACTCAATACATTTTAACTCATTTTCCCCCATAGCTGCATGCTTATCAGTATATTTAGCTCTAGCATACTTCAGATTTTTTCTTATGTTCCATGTCAACCAGACAGATATCCCCCTCCTCTCCTGCCCAAAGGCATTTTATGCAACACATGCAGTCTATTTTTAAATTCAGAAAATGGCACCTACTAACGTACAAGCTTAGAATACCTAAATATAATTTTTATAGCAAACTTGGTGAAAAGACCAAAAGAGAACAGATTACCAATTAAATTATGGATTTCTATCTGTAACACTAATCTTTGCAAATCAATACATAAGGTAAAAAAGATATGCTGTAATTTGTTTTATTTAAATTCATCCACACATTGGTTTTGATAAAAATACATTTTACCTTCTGAATACTTCATTGTTAAATTCCAAAAAGCCAAAGTTTTTACCATACCTAGAGATCTGTAAAAGCATTGTCTTACATTCCTCAAAACCATGAATTCCCAACAACCTCCTTTTTGATCTCATGGATCTACACACAAATTACTCTTAATGTCTTAGCGATGGCATAACATAACAGCCCTCCTGGAAGTTATGTCTGCGCACTATTTGTCAACGACAATTCATATGGTTTGATGAGATAAAGGAAATGTAAGCTAATGAATACAGCAAAAGGTAATTGTTTACAGACTAAAATATTCTGCAGCTCCAACAAGTAAATTCCAAAAGTAAGAAAAATACCAATAATCATTGTTGTAAATAATCTTTTCAATTCCAGTATAAAACTATGGAAATCAGCAAAATATACCTGATCTTAACATATCATGGACACAGCCTGGTTAAAGGCCCTCCAAGGTCACATAACATCAATATAAATAAAATAGCCTGTTCCCATTGTGCACTTATGGCACCTCACTTTATGTTCCAGTAAGGTTCCTAAACCTTTTACATTCTGGCAACTTATAAACACAAAATAATTTTTCTATATATGAAGCACAGAGAAGAATGTGCCTATATTTCTCAACAGATTTGGAGGAACAGACATGTATATACAATGTTCAGATATGCACACGTTTTTTAAAATTAACATTTGATAAGCCTGGATACTGCTTTTTCAAACCATGCCCAAAATAACATTCTTGAACTTCTCACTTAAAAATAAAGCTCAGTTGAAACATTTCATCAATCATATTTTAAAAATACAACCCTAAATACCAATTTTAAAAAATGGCAGAATTACATGCCTACACTGGAGCAGGAGGTGTGTCATGCATATCTAGATACAAAATTCTGGGTTTAGACTACTGTGGTTAATTGTGCTCCCTGTAGACACTAATATCTTCATCCAACCTCTCCCCTCAAGCACAGTCACCTACAACAGGACAAATGCCCAGGACAATATCCAGATATTCTGAATATCTCCAGTGAGGTAGACTCCACAGGCTCTCTCAGCAACCTCTAGAACTCAATCACCTTCACAGTAAAAAAGTGTTTCCTTATCAATCACAGTTCTTTAGGGCTCAGTACATACATGGGCAGATAAAATCTGACAGCAGGCCACTACATCCATCTTTAGCAGCATTCCCCAGGACTGCCTGGCAGTCCAACCAGCAGGAAGCTGCTCCAGTCCATCACTTCACTGGGAGCTGGGTAGCACTCTGCAATAGCTCCCAGGACACCAGGGACCTCTGATACACAACGTAGGCATATTCTGTGTGTATATGTGCATGTGTACGTCTCTCCAACAAACACCTAAGAGTTGTCACATCTGTGGTAGGTATTAAGCAAAATTTATTAATGGTCTGGATCTGAACAGACACCAACACTTGCATATCCCACATGACATTTAAGCCTGACAGTAGCTGCTATAGTACACTGGAACTATTGAGATTTATTCTCCCTTGCTGAAGGGGCATCTTCACAGCACTGTACAACACAGATTGGTAAAAGCCATCTCTTAATACTACACTCTGACCAATGGCCACCATGGCTGGTGCAGAAACCATGAAGTCGTCTACACTTCCTGCACTCCTTGCCAACAGCCAGCAGCTCTTGGCAAGGAGCAAATACTACAAACCTGATCATTCCACCCACAGGAGACACGAAACATCGGCCTCAGTACCTTATAAAACCTACAGCCATACACATCTTGCTGAAGCAGTTGAATATCTGGCACGTCACAGTGCCCAGGTTGTCATCTTACCCCAGAAAAACAGAAGTGACCCAACGCTTCTCATGCACTGCAACAGCTGTACCCCGGCTCAGTATTACCGGATAAATAGCTGGTCTTGTAAACGCGTACAAGATTCACCTGCTTGCTTAACTACAGAGCAGCCAACCCGTTCCCAGGGCTGCCCCTCGCCTGCAGGGCACTGAGAACGTCCCTAACTATAACCGATCAGGGCCTGCTGGGCTCCGTGCTCCACGGGAGGCCGGCAACACAGACACCAGGCGGGGCAGGGACACGCGACAGCAGCGAGCGACTGAACCGGTGCCGCCCCGGGGGCTGAGCCCCGGCGCGAGCGGCCCCGGAGCGCTTCTTCCCGGGGCTTTGCCTCACCTGAGGCCGCCAGCACCTCACAGGCGCCCGGCTCGCAGTAGATGGCGGCGAGCGCCGACAACTCCTCCTGCGCCAACTCCGACATGGCCACCGCCGCGCGCCGCCGCGCCCCCTGCCGGCCGCGGGCCCGCACTATGGCCGCCAGGGGACGCCGTCGGCCCGAAGCGCGCCGCAGAAAAAAGAACAAAATGGCCGCTCAGTGTGGTTTGGGGCCGCCGCCCTGTGCCTCTGTCCCCTCCTTCCCTCCGCCCGTCCTTGTCCCGAGGAGCCGTGCCCTGTCCCTCCGTCCCCGTCCTGGGGTGCGGCGCGTTGTGCAACGATGCGACTGACACGGAGGAACATTCGGATCGGCCTAGGGCTGTACACGACCCACTGGATTGCATCTGCACACACCCCTGCACAGAGCTACTAGAATATAAAATTATGTTATATTCAACTGTTGCGGCTTCGCAGTACTACTACCAGCCCTCACACGAGGTTGTGCACTGCCAACAGTACCATTAACTCCCAGGCAAAATCATTCAGTATCGTCTATTATTATAAAATCACTTTTAAAAGCAAGGGCTGGGACGGGGGGATTACTTTTCAGGAGAGTTTATCCTGCTACTTTTAAGCCCCTAACATGTGTTGAAATAACAAGAACCATGAGAGCGCTGAACAGGGGAGGAGGGAGATGCTGGGAGGGAGCAGCACTGCCAGGCTGCTGTAAGGAGGCTGTGGTGGAAATTAGCCTTAGAAGTGCCTCCATTCTATTATTAAGAGCTTCCTTGCCTCTGGTCTTTCCCCTTTCTCCTCATCCACTTTGCATATTCCATTTTACATGTTTAAATAAAAAAGTCGATGTAAATGTCTTTTGAATTGACACTATCACAAGACGTGGAGGTCTCTATGAATAAGTTACTGCACTCTGACATTTGGAAGTCATCAAATGAGACAGTATAATGTCAGCTTGATATTTTTCACTCTTTGAAAATATCAGCTTCATGTCAAAGATCTAAATCCCATCTCAATGTAATAAGTTTTCTTGTATTCACAGACAACTGAAAATACTAAATATTTAAATTTGAAATGAACTACTGTTACAATCTGGCCTTCATATTCCATTATTATGAAGTTGAAAGTCAAGATCTTATTTCCCCTCTTCCTTTTTTTTATTTCTCCAAGCATTGCAGTGTTTGATAGAATGTTACCCATATTCTCTAAATGGATACTTCCCCATCAACATGTGGCAAATAAAGTTAAAAAAGAAAAGTCTCATTTTTTAGAGTCAGCCTATATTAAACAAGCTCTAACATCCTGTCACAAAACCACTGTCCCACCAGCATCTTCCACTTTGCCTGACAAGGCAAACAGAATGCAACCTTTCATACATAGGTAAGATTAGTCTTCCAAGTGTTATTTGCAAAACCAGTATCCTTTGCCTTCCACTCACTGTAATTACGGCCTCAATTAGGCTGTTGTTTCAACAGCCACGAGTGAATATATATAAAATGGTGTGTTTAGACAGGTTTTTCCCTAACCTGAGTGGCAAATCAGAGGAGGAGTAGATGGACATTTGGAAAAAAAGTCAATTTGGAGCAACCATCTGTATCTTTTTAGTGTCATTTCCATGCCAGCCCCTTTGCCGTCTCCTCAATCACAACTGAAGGCAGTCCTAAAAGCACATACTCCAGAAGGCATTAAAGGACCACTAGGAAGTCTAGAAGTCACTGCAGTTGCCTCTTTTGGGCTCACAAGATAAACGCTAACGAGGAACCCATTACCACAGCAAAGGTGATGGCTGACCAGTGCAACATGAACTCCCTCCACCTTTTGGTACTGCTGCAGGACAGCTGCAGTTCCCATATTTTCTGATACTAGTGTTGCTAGCTCTAATGCAGCCAAAATGGCATTCTCACCAGTCAGAACTGTCCTTACCTGAATTAAATAACACTGCTTTTACAGAGACCTAAGAAAGAAGCTACCATTTCTCTAATAATAACTGTGTTACTGCAGTGGTAGAAATGGTACTGCACTTCCCCAAAGTGGCTTGTACAAAAATGGCAAGAGAGAAACCAACAGGAAACCTGTAAAAATCTCTCCAAATAAACCAAGAGGCAAAAGCTTGAAGCAAACAGAAGGAGAAGAAACACCAGTAATTGTGAAAATGCATGATAAAACATGGAAGTATTTTTCCCCTGGTATTCTCAAGTACAGCTAGTGGAAAAGTTTTGCGGTTTGGGTTTGGATTTTTTTTTTCCTGTGTTTTTTTACAGTTAAAGGAACTCATTTAACAAAAAATTTACATTGCAAATTAAAGCTGCCAAAATTTGCATCATTTGCTATAAGGTTAAATTCAGCATTTTCATAAGGTTTTGCTTTTCAGTTTTTGAAAATGAGATAACAAATTCTCATTGATTTATTAAAAAAGACCTCTAATTTGAGAAAAAACAAAGCAGAGGAAAAACCTTTTCTATTACTTTTCCTTGTAAGTGTTTTAGAAGCAAGTTTTACAAGGATTTGTGATCTAGCAGTGCTTTTTAAAGGCACTTGCATTTATCCTCCATGCATCAAACTGCTCTAAGTCAATTCCCTGAGACACTTAATCTTTTGGCAGATGGAAACTCATTTTGAAAGTGTACTAATGATCAATTAAAGCATTAGCTATCTCTGCAGACAGGAGGTTTATGGGGTCATATTCTTCAGAAGCTGGAGGCAAGAACGGCAGCATGTTAGCAAAATAGCTAAAACTTTCTGTAGTTACCACAAAATTGGCAAAACATTGGAAAACAAAAAATATTACATTCTTTTTTTTTTCCCCATAATGTTGAAAACAAATTCTCTCTATTTTATGAGAGAGGCCATGGTCAAAACTGAACATCAGCAAAAGAAATTATGTAATCTTTTAAATTTTCTTAATGAAGCCTAGTAACTATCCCAATACTTCCAGTAAATTTACATAATCCTTTGAAAATTGGATTCATTCAGACTCCAGTCAAAAATATGTACCCACGCTACAAATATGCAGACATGTATTGTGAGGAGCTGCCATCAGAATCAGTGGCTCACTGGTAAATAATGTGTCATTTCACACATGCTGAGGGCCCCATGATTAGGTATGGAGTCAAGTACTCTGCCCAGAAGTTTCTATGCAATTTGATGTACAAGTAGTAAGACCAAATAAGTATAACTGTCACAGTCATAAAAGACTATGAGAATGTTCTTCTAGGAGTTTGACAAGCCATTTTTTCTTGAAGGAGGAGCACATAAAAGTGATTAGCCATCTAATGCAAACTAAAAAGATTGCTTTTTATGAAAGAATTATTGTGCCATTTAATGTAGTAAGTGTTGGGAACAGATAGCTTTAAGAAGTTGTGGTTTTGAAACAGGCATTTCTACCCTCTATAAAAAACAAACTTTAAGAAGAGTCCAAATATTAGGCAGTGCTTCTTAGTCTACCAGTTCATTTTTAGCTGCAGAGCTATAGCAATGTATCTGTGCCTCCATCTTTTGCAATTTGGCACATTAGCTACTTTACACCCACACTTTGATACAAGAGCGGAACAAACACAATGGGAGTGCATAAGATAACAGACTATTTATGACCATTTTCAGAGCACTGAGAGGTCCTTTGCCACTCTCACACCTTTTAAAAGCAGACCAGTATTCATAAGCGCATTTGAGACTTCAAATATACAGAGCACATTAAAGTCCTGATGGTAAATACATTATGTAAACACTAGACAGCGTTTCACACTGAACTAGCATGCCTCCTTCACCTCATAATTCAAAAGTGGTAATTCAGAACACTTTGCTCTGGCAGTAGAAAGCAGCAATAATCAAGAATGGACACAACTGTTTTCTTACAGCAACACTGTCTCTTTCTTTTACAGGGCAGGAATTTTAAGGCTTAGGTGAAAAATTCTTAGAGGGATTGAAGCTATGACCATTGGCATAGTATGAAAGGAAGGAGCAAAGGTGTTTCTAGGGGACAGGAGAAAAAAAAAAAAATAAATAAATGAAGAGTGACAGCTCCCCCTCCCAAACTGCCTGCAGGCGCAAAATGGTACAGGATGACTCGAGAGAGTCAGGAACTCAGAGGCAGAAAGATAAGCCTCTGAATTACCCCACAATTACAGAGCTCTCACTTTGGCCAGATACTAACAGGACAAACTGCAGAAGAGCTGGTCCATCATGACTGAGCAGGGAGGGTGTTGCAGGCACACAACCAGTCTGGTGCTCTTGTAGAGTGGCAGCAGTGCCAGGCACCCCAGTGAAGAGGAACCACTGCAGCCTGAAGTAACACAACAGCAAGAGGCCAAAACCCATACCTGGATGCAGAATGGTTTCCTGCTCCAGGAAATACAGGTCAGTACAAATCCTGACTGCATGTGCATGACCCAAGACCTGATTACAGCTGGGAGTGTTATGCTGGAGTCCTTTTCCACCAGTACCAGAGACTGCAGTTTCTGGGGACTGCAACATCTTTAAGAACACATCTTCGGGGCAGAGCAGGAGGGCACCCCTAACTTTTTTCATCTGCAAGAGTCAAACACAATAGGTCAAGCAAGGCTTTGATACAGTAAAGCAGACCACAAGTGAACTTCAGATGTCTAAATACAGAACTAATTTTAGAAGCAGCCTTTCTTTAGTGAGTGTCTGCATTTTCCCTTTGGAATGTGCACAAGGTTAACCTTGGTTTGAGGTGTTGGGTTCCAAAATTCTGTTTCAGCCTGACTGAGACTGGGAACCTGATGTCACTGCAGAATTCCCTGATGATCAGGATACTACTTCACTTTCTTCAGCTCCATGAACTCTCCATACTTTCCTATACTTACAAAGAAAGGATATAAATGTATTTATTTATACATATACACACACATTTCTTTTAATATAGCCTAAACAATAGTTTTTCAGTTAAAACATTGTTACAAATGGAGACAGGAGGTTAGATAAATCTCTGCCTTCACCTAGGCCTTTGGCAGCAGGCAGTAGCTTTTATTTGGGGTGACAAGCACCCCAAGACCCAGTCTCATTCGCAAGTTCTTTAATAATGGACCGATTAGGTCTAATATGACATAAATTATCATTTATTAGACACAAAAATAAACAGACATATGACTTGGGACAAAAGTACATACAATACAGGAATAAAATTAAAAGAAAAAAAAGAAAAACTACTAGTAGATAAAATACAGCGCAAGCAAAGGTACCTATTGTTACAGCTAGCAAAGAAATAACACAATTTAGGGAAACCAATATATCTTACCAACTCCAATTTGGTTATGGAATATACACCGGAATCCTCCCTCAGTCCTCAAGGAAGTTACCACAGAAACTGTGTCCAGCTCTGGGAAGAAAGTCCTTGGACATTTGCAGAGCATGTGCAGGAGACTTCTGCCGCGGTGATATTTCGTGTGTCTTTTATAGTGTAAAGGTGTGTCTTTTGGTCACGTACTTATTCTTTTCATCTCTTTCCACATCTGTTTCCCCATACCAAGATGTTGATTTCTTGGTCAGAATTCAGTCCTGAAGGCACCAGGAGATAACCCCTTGCTGAGCCTTTGACCCGGCCTGGATTATCTTTGCACCAGCCATGTGGAAGAGAGAGAGGGGGAGATGTAATGCCACAAACATCCTTTCCAAGGATTAAAAAAAAAATCAATTTAAAGTACTGTTTTTCAAACTTACATTGGAATTATAATCACTCTGACATTCATGCATCATACATCAAGGAACCCAAGCCTAAAAAAGAAAACTCCATTTACATTGTTTACTCTTACTGTTTGTAGAAATTAATTATTTTCATTTACTCTTGTGCTGGTTTTGCTTGGCCCAGTTTTTTCTAGTGGGAGGGGCCACAAAGATGGCTCCTGTGCAACGCTTCTCGAAGCTTTCACCATGTCCAGCAGAGCCAATCTTTGATGGCTCTGAAGGTGATGGACATGCTGCTGGCCAAGGCTGTGCCAGTTAGAGATGTTGGTTACGCCTCTGTGAAAACACATTTAAGAAGAAATCAAAACAATGGGTGCACACACTTCTTTTTAGTCAGAGGAGGAGAAGGAGGTGAGAACATGTGAGGGAAAACAACGTGGAGATACCAAGGTCAGTGGAGAAGGTGGGGGAGGGGAAGCTCCAGACACCAGAGCCAAGATTCCTCTGCAGGCTGTGGTGATGACCACGGTGAAGCAGGTTGTCCCCCTGCAGCCCATGGGGCCCATGGGGGATGCTGAGATCCACTCGCAGCCCGTGGGGAGGTGCCCCACACCAGAGCAGGTGGATGCCTGGAGGAGGCCATGGTCCAGCAGGAGTCCCAGTGGAGAGAGAAGCCTTGCACCTGAGACTGAACTGAGTGCCCCATGCTGGAGTTGGGTGGGTGCCTGAGAGAGACTGTGGTTAAAGAGAAAAGGCCTTGCTCCCAAGATGGAACAGCCTGGCCTCAGAGCTCTGTACCCCGTGGAAGAGGAACCCCACGCCGCAGCAGTTTTGGGAAGACTGCTTGTCCGTGGGGCCAGCTCACGTTGTGGCAGTGTCAGGCGGGCTGCCGCATGTGAGACCCATGGCTATGCAGAGGCAAAGAGCCTCTCCCCCTGGCAGGGGAAGAAGATTTCAGTGATGAACTGACCTACCACCCCCCACCACGCCTTGTTCCCCTGTGCAGCTGCTGGGAAGGAGGGAGAGTGGTGAGCAGAGAAACGGTGGCTTTGAAGGGTTTTACTTCTCATTTACTCCTCTGACTCTGTTAGCAATAAAATCACTTTTTGCAACCCTTTAAGTTAGGCGTATTTGCCCTTTTGTGCATCTTCTCCTGGGTTTATCTCAACTCATGAGCCCTGTGTGTGTGTTAATTTGCGGGTACCTGGCATTTGGCCAGGGTCAAATCACCACAGCTCTTCTAGGAATATTTTATCTTTTTGTTTGTTTTTTTAATTTCCTTGCATTCCTCTTAAGTTAGCCAGACTCAAGACGAATATATTTGTTGTCATATGCTCTTACTCTGTTTCAGTTAGCTAATACTTAAATTTAGTCCTTGGGTTTTGGTTCTGTATTCACCTGAAAAATGAGTAGTATATATTCAAAGATGTGACAATAGTTAAATTGTAGTAACATACAATAATACATAGTAATAGTATCAAATATATAATCTATAGCAAGATTATAGTTGTAACAGACTATAATCTCATATGACACGTGCGAAAGCTCATCTTAATAATTCTTACAGCTAAAAGTACGATCACCAAATACCAATGTTAAGAAAAGTATATTTATTTGATTCTCCTTTTAGTTGGATGATGTAGTGGTACATTTCATTACGAGTAGCACAGAAAAGAACAATTTTGAATCTATGGAAGATAGAACATAACAGAAGATAGTAAACACATCAAGTGGCTTGTGACAGTTTCCCCAGATTTAGCAGCAATTACAATTTCTGTAGCACTCAACATCACACTGCCAAAATCAACAGAGCAAACTCGTTCTTTTGAAGCTTCTGAAGTACTCCCTACAGTAGTGTACCCTTTCTATACTTAGTTATGAGAAATACAGATTCTCAGTGTATCAAGTTGCCAAATGCATAAACCAACAACTACAAAAAAAATCCCAAACAAAAACAACCCACCACCCGAAAAAGCAGTACTCATCAAGTACTCCTCAATCTTTACTGTTAGGAAAGAGCAGTTCCTTCAGTCAGATATACTTCATACAACTTTCATATCTCACACAGTTTTCATATCTCATATACACACTGCCTACTCAGATGGAAATTTTTTTCTTCCCTGTTATTTACACATATATATATATATATATATATATGAACCACTGAAAAGGTGAAAAAGGAATAAGGAAAGTGAATATGGGTAAGAGCATGATTTTCATCTCAGGATTCCAGATATTTATTCCTACCATGCATGACAATTGGAAAGCTTCTGACTGATTTTTCCCTAGATGGGAAGTTACTTTCCCAAAACACTGAGAGTGGCTTCCTCTAAAAAAAAGCTTCCAATGACAATTAAACATAAGCCACTTTCAGAAAATGAAACGTACAGCTACAGCTAGTTCCCCATTAAGGTTGGGGAGTTTCAAGAAGGCAGCTTCCCTCATTAGAAAAGCTATAATGTGATATTCTCTTACTCCTTTCCATTCCCAAGTGTCTTTTACAGCACCTGAAACTTACTGAGTTGTGCAAACTTAAAAGCTGTTACAATGGAAGACTTACTAAGCACAAATATTAAACAAATCTTTAAGCCATGAATGGCTCTTAGAAAACACCCCAATCGACCTTCTGCTTTGGCACTTTTGCTACCATTTTAGCTCAGTTATACACACACCTGTAATACACCACACTATATTCACATGTGTGACTGTGTAGTCACACCCCCCTGTGAAATTCCTTATTAAATAAAAAAGCGTGCTGTAGTACCATTAATGCAGCCAGGATGCCAAATACCTATGCACTGCATGAGGTTCTTTAAAAAAGGCTTAGCTCTGTCCTGAATTCATTACATGACACACATTAAGGACATGAAAATACTAAAATAATGCATTTTCTAACATCAGAAAACCACCTTTTAAATACCAAAATAAATAGCAATTAAATATTAATTTTGTGTCCTTTTAGAAATGCTGTTTTAAAAGTGACACTCATTTCCTGCTTCTAACAGATGTTCTTCTGATCAAAGATAAATTGCAGATTAAGGCATGAGTATATTCTCCTTTTCTATGTAACATACCTTTAAAATACTTATACTACACTACACCTCCTTTAACTGATTAATTGAAGTTTTCTGAGGAAATATGTATTTGAAGAGGTAAAATGTCCATGTGAAAACAAATACATGGTCTTACAGTGTTAATAAAACATGTAATTTGAAACAGTTCAGATCTTCTACCCTTACCCTTTATTCATCATGGAGGTATCCACATACTTTAATTATGTGAAATAATTCATGAACATTTCCAGTTTTCACTAATTCAGTAATATTCAAAACTCCCGTCAGAATCAGAATTGTAATGCATTTGGCGCAGCACCAAAGTCATTTAAATGAAAAGAAAGCAAACTTATGCACAATCTGAGACAAAGAAAGGCTTCCCATTTCTTAAGAAAATTAAGATACATGTTTTTGCCACTGTAACTTTATTATTCCATTTGAAACACCACAAAGCATTGGTGTACTTAACAAGAGATTTCCCTGTCCTCCCTTCCCACCCCCAAAGGACAGTGGTGACGATGAAAGCAATGACAAGCTACAATAAAGGTCTATCTCAAGTCCTGGTATTCACATCCTTTTTCTAGGAGGAAAGTGGTTACTTTTCGAGTACACACCACAGGAGCAGTTAGGAAGTCCAGCGCCACCAGGCCACCTTCACTCTGTCCCAGACAGCTGAGAGCGAGTCCAGCGCGGGGCGCACATCCAGGATGGTGAACTGGTAGTTCTTGTCCACTGCTCCACCGTCATAGTAATCGATAACGTACCGCACTTCCTTCCCACAGCGGTCAACTATCCAGTCATGCCGATCAAAGGGTAGCTCATACCTGGAAAGGACAGGTAACAGGCCATGTTGATATTTTAATGGATATTATGAACCTGGGAGAGGGAGCGGAAATCCAATCCAAGATTAATTTATCCATAAGATCCCACTAGTACTTCTATCTTCTGGCAATTTTAACTTGCAATACCAGTCCTGAAACATCTTTAAATTAATTCTACACGTCTGTTTTCAGACACATCTGTCTAGCCTCCCATCTCACTTCTTTCCTGCCTACATACCCCATCCATGAACGTATTCTGGCTCTTGGTGAGTACTCCTTTGCTTTGCCTCCAAACCGCATCAGTGACGGCCCACATGGACATTCCCTGTGCACACAATTAAAAAGGAAAACAGTTTTTACCTTTTAAAACAGTCATATTTTCAGTGATTCAATCACTATGGTAATTTTAGTAACACAGAAACTGAGTAGAAGAAAGCGCAACAGTAAAAAAATTAATTACAAGTGATATTAACCAACTCTTTTCTTTCTTTAAAGGTTTGAAAAGTCACTCAGTTTCTGCCAGCACTTATTGCTGGTACGATAAAGTATCTCTGATATGCTCCATGCCATTGTTCTAATTTGTCAACAAAGCAGTTTTCTGCAAATCTAATCCACTGATTTAACAGATTAAAGAACAGAAAACCATAATCCAAACAACTGTGTATCAATGATCATGGAATTTCAGATAAAAATTTGTAATACAGAGTGCTTAACTAGTCTGTCTCTTGTAGGAAGAGGGACTATGCTGACCTAAAAAGTGATAGTTTGCTTTACACTAGTCATGCTAATCTAAGTTTACATCTCATATCTTTGTCATAACATAATGAAAAATATTTCATATGCAACATTTCATATGTACATACATAGCATGTAGAGCTTCCCACTTCAAAATCTCCTTCCAAGCTTGCTCATTATTTTGGTTATGAATCTTAATAATGTTGGTCATGTCTTCACTTGTTATGTCATCATCTTTCCACCTCCACCTAAAAAATAAGAACTTGAAAACAGTTTATAAACATTACAGCATAACTACTCCACCTTCCTCAGTTTATCTGATGACCTTTTGAATCGACTTTTGAAGTTGTATGCAAGACACAAGACAAGTATGCAAATTTCTTGCTCATCTACTTAAGCATCTTAAGAACCACTTCATTTTCTGTGTAGAAGTGTAGTTATCCAATTTATCATCACAGAGATCCACAAATTCTACATAGCTGAACTAACAGCTTAACTGGATCAGAAAGCTATCAGAATGTGCAAAAATCACCACATCCACAGTATTCATAAAATGCTTAGGAAAAATCCCACTTGCATTCCTAATGTGCAGAAGTCATGTATTCAATACATTTTGCAATCACTTAGAAACACTTTGTCTCTCTTGATGCTGCACTGTGACTGCATGTGTGCTTCCTTTTCAACAGGCATAACACTGACACATATCAGTGGTTCCAGGACCAAAACATGTATGTTCCAAACAACAGGTCATATTGTGTTATGAACCATATCAATACGTAGAACAAAGAATTACTATTGTTTCAATAGTAACCACCTGCAAAGTTCACCTGTTCGAGAATGACAAACAAATCCTCACAAAAGAATGAGGAAACATCAGCACAGGAGGATTTTTAGGCCACAAGAGACATGAATCATTCAGTTAGGTATTGCCTACATTAAATTTCTGTAACTACCCAAAATATCTACTTGCAAATTTCCCCATTTTTAGCAATTCTGCAAGTTAGATGTTCTCACATAGAACTTCTACTGTCACTTTATAGGATTAGCATGAAACCAACTGAGTTTGAAAGCTGGCAATCATGCAAACTTTGGGTATGCCTGTGCATGGACTTTTAAGAAAATTTTCTGAGCCAGTAGCAGTTGCTTGGCATTCCCTACCATCTTCCTGATCACTAGAAGAGACATGGCCTTTGAGACTAACTCACCCTTTAAAATAAATATGTTTATAATAACGGTATTTTTTTTAAAAAAGCTAGTTTATTATTTACTGGTTAAAACACACAAACTCTCAAAAATAATGAACAATAAATAATGATACTACTTCATGAACTCCAGGCTCACAGACGCCATCTGGTAATTCACAATGTATTTACCCTTTTCTTAGCATAGCATTCCAGAACATTTGCTCTGAAGGGTAGACCCATTTCTTGTCAGAATGTGCTCTAGGAATGGAAGATTCTTCTCTAACAGTTGACAATGGAAATGGTTGACCTGGGGATGGCTGCTGATTGGGAGGAGGCATCTAGAGAACAAGGAGAATCAACAACAAAGTAGAGTATTAACATTTTTTTAAGTAACAGTGTTCGAGAAAAATCAAAGCATAATCAATCAACCCCTACAAAGATCAAGAAGTTCAGCCTTGATTTAAGTACACCAAAATTATCCTTTTTTGCACAGAACTCTTCGCACAAGTTTGTCATCAGAAGACTAAAGGAATGCTTTCTGCCTAAACTTCAACTTTCAAAAGAGCAATGCTTTTTTGTAAATCAGAGGATATCTTGGAGATGCTAATCAGAATGCACCCATACTACTATTACACAGAACCTAAAATCCACCAATGTATCATAAAAAACATATATGTAACTAATAAGTAGAGAGCAAAAGATATTTAAAAACCACCTTTAATCAAAGAGATGTAAATTTGAATACAATGTTAAATTAAGATGTTACTTGTTTTTAAATTAAAAATTTGCAGATGAAAAGAGAAAAAGCAGTGTTAAAAATAATAAAAAAAAAAGTTATTTCCCAGAGTTTCCACCTTACACAGTAACACTATTTAAATTTTTGGTTATAGTATTTCAGAAGAAACTAGACTAAAGAAAACCCCTGAAATAAGCAAAAATTACCATATTGCTGGGATCTATGTCATCTTTCACTTGAGATGTACCAGACTTCACAGGACATGCTACAAACTCATAAGCTCTTTCTTGATGTGCAGGAACATCATCTGTGTTCTCATTTCTATGATCAGCAGTCTTCATGTGCATTGGACAACCTCAAACACAAGAGTAGTACACAATTTGCTACACGATAAAAACTCTAAGACATGACAGGAAGTGAAGAGTTCATTGAAGGCTCACGTAAATGCAAACAGGTATTTCACTTTTTCTTCTGAGCTTTTCAAGAGTTTTAACCGCATTCTCTTTCCTGCATTTCAGGACCCAAAATCATGGTACGATCTGAATTTCCTCTGTAGTCTTTGAATGCTCGTTTCCTACCCCACGATGGCCCCTGTACTGAACTGTTGGTACTTAAGGTTTCTTCAGAGATGCTAACCCAGTGTCTTGACTGAGTCAACAGAAGAGCTCATGTCCTTCTCCAGGCATTCATCTCATTCCACCCTTCTGCTGCCCTTTTCCAGATACACGGTTTTTAGCAACAACCAGTCAACCAGTTACCATCTCTGTAGGGGCTCCCTGACCCTCTGCAGGTGTATCACACAATGAGAACAGATTTGTAGGGCCCCTGTGAAATTGGACAATCAGGAGTGACCCACAGATTCTCCAGCAAGCACCTCCTGTCTCTACAAACCCAGCAGCTTGCAGAGTGTTCTGGTGAACAAGTGACTCCTCCTAAGGAACATTTACTTGAAAATTACTTTTGTTAAGTGAAAAACTCAAGTTTATATGGAGAATTTCGCCCCTTCCCTGCAAGATTTTTCAGTCTGGTTTCCATGTAAAGAGTTTCGTTCATTTAGGTTTCAAGAATGGTTACCGCTCATTTTCTCCTGATGCGTGGGACATTCTGAAGGTGGAGACGCCGTCTGATACTGCCTGGATGCATTTGGTGACTGCTCTGCAGCAGCCGGGGAGGATGCGGACAAGCCCATGGCCTCTGCACACCGGGACTTTTTAGATCAAATTTCTAAAGAAAAAGAAAGCAAACATTCGTAACATTCGTATGTACTTTTGTACATACACTGGTTATTTCTTAAGATGAACACACGTGCTATTACAGTGCTGCACCACAAATTAAAAAATTAATTTAAAAATCGCTTTAAGTAACAAGCTTCCAGCCCAAACAAAAACCCAAGTGTCTACCGGAGCTGCCCCCGAGCTCCTTCCCAGCCGCTCCTCACGGCCACTGGCGGGGGCTGTGCCCGCACGCCGTGAAGGGCAGCGGCTCTCGCCGGAGCGCCCCGGCCCCCGCCATGACCGCTCCGCAAGGTCAGGGCAGGCCCATCCCTCTGCACGGCCCAGCGGCGCCCCCGCCTCAGCGCCGCCTCCCAGCGCTGCGATCCCGGAGCTGCCGCTGCCCCATCACACTCCGCACATCCTCCGCACCCTCCTCCTCCTCCTCACCTTCCCCGGCCCAGCCCAGCCCGCTCCTCCGCGCCGGCCCCCAGCGCCTCGCGAGAACGCGGCTCCGCTGCACGCCTGCGCCCGCCGCCGAAGGGCGGGCACGGAGCTGGGTCCCCGCCCGCCACCGGGAGGGCCGGGAGCGGGGCAGTTCGGCCCGAAGCTGCGCCTTTGTCCAGCGTACGGATGCCGAGGTCTCGCGGGTCGGGGGAGGCGCTGGGAGCCTGCGGCCGCTGGGGCGCAGGGCAGGAATAAGAGCTGGGTCTAAATTGGCCCACGAAAGCGAGCAGTACACCCAAGGCTCGCGCTAAGCCCCGGGCAGCTGCGTTAGCGAGAGTTCCGTGTGCTCGCACCTCGTTCTGTAGGCTTGTTGTGAAATCATTATCCCTTACAACCGCAAGTAATTGTTTAAGTATAGAAGAAACCCATCATGTACTAGCAGCACGCATCGATACCGTAAAGGCGTATCCTTTTTAGCATTAAGCTTGCGGAGATAGTAAAGTTCTTTAAGATTATTTTAAAACATCAACTAGCCACGAAAAGTACCATAACTCTTTTAAGATTTCCTAAGACTGTTGCCTATTTTCCAAGCCAAAAGATGCAGTTTAACTATATGTGTGAAATACCGTGCATAATACACATGAGGTGGAGCTCCCTGTGCGTCAGAGCAAGGAATAACATTACCTTCATCCTAACCCTTTTTGACCAACAAGTGATAAGACTTGGCTATGCAGTAACCACTGTAACAGTGGGTACAAACCCCACAGGACTATTTCAATATTCATCCCACCGCATAGACTCTAAAGAGGCTGTCAAGTGCAAAAAAGCAGGTGGGGAGATGAGAAACATTCATTATAAATGTATAACAATTAGAACGGATTAAAAACATAACCATAGGGTTTTTTCCAAACATTCTATTTCATTGTAACAAAAATTAAAGTAGAAAGGAATTTAATCTTCAAGTGGCACAGTTTTTACAGTAATTTAGGATGAAGAAAATCCAAATTCAAATCTGGAAGAGGGGTCCACATAAATACAGAAATGAGTGATTCTCTCCCATTTCTTTCAAAAAAGATCACAAAGATTATAAAAGATAAATTCTAAACCACACTGAAATAGTTCTAAGCAGCAGTATTTCAAAATATATAACTACCTGAATTCTAAAAACTTTTATATATTCCTCTCAAGTGTGCTTTTAAGATAATTTTCACATGCTGTCTTTCAAAGTAGGACCTTTCTTATTAACAAGGACATTGCCATTCAGTGTGAACATGAAATAAAAATACAAATATAAAGCAATATCAAAAATTCATCCTTTCATTCATTTTTGCCCTTTTATAGTCTGGATTACATAAGAGGAAATTGCTTTCTACCCTTTCTGCATGCAGGAATTACTAGCACAGCATATTGAGAACCTTAAGACAGAAATGTAGCTTCATGTCAGTAATTGAATATCTACTATATGCCCTAGAAAATATTCTGATTGCCTCCATCACTTTCCAATTTAGGCATACTTGGCTTTGCTGCAGTATCTAAGACTACACGCACAGTAACAGCTGTGTAAGCAGCACTAAACAACCATTTTAAGTCTTCACTTGCTACATGTACAGAACCACAGAACAGTTTGGGTTAGAAGGGACCTTAAAGATCCTCTTGTTCCAACCCCTCTGCCATAGGCAAGGACATCTTTCCCTACACCAGGTTGCTCAAAGCCTCATCCAACCTGGCCTTGAACAGGGGTACCCACAGCTTCTCTGTTCCGGTGTCTCGCCGCTCTCACAGAGAAGAATTTCTTTCTAACATCCAATCTAAACCACCCTCTTTCAGCTTTAAGCCACGCCCCCCTTGTCCTTTCACTACATGTCTCTGTAAAAAGTCCCTCTCCAGCTCTCTCTTAGCCCTTTACATACTGGAAGGGGATCTAAGGTGTCCCGAGAGCCTTCTCTTCTTCAGGCTGAACAACCACAAGTCACCCATCCTGTCTTCACTTAACACAGTTCGGTAAGATCCTCCCACAGAGCAACTGAAATCTCTGCTTGTAAATATTCCAAGTCAGTGGCAGAAGGACTCTACAGTAAAATAGATTATTCTCTCTGATGTTCTCAAATGGCAGACTTGTTCTACTGCTTCCTCTCAAAGTACATAACGCTGTAGATGTCAGTATGCCATCTCCCTGCTTTCCACCATCACACTCCACCAGAACCAACAATTGCACTATTAGTCATTGCATAGAAAATAGTTTTCACCCTCTGTGAGATAAGCCAAGTAGCAAATATTTTTTACTCAATGAAAAAAAAATTCTGTACAAAGAACACTGAGGTCACAATCTCAATGAAGCACACAATCTGTCTTAGGTATATTGCACTGCGAACTCCAGAAAAGCAGAGCAAAAGAAGATACCACAGTAGCCCACCATCTAAAAAAATTACAGATATCCATTGTTAAGATTATTTTTTTTTTTTTAAATCTTAGTGCAAAATTATCTCACCAATATGAGGAGTGAAACAAAAGTTTTCAGCAAGAACACACAGAGAAAAAAAAAAAAATTGGGGAGAAAATGAAAAGCAACTTTGCACTTCAGTATGACAAAGAAGTGGATATACAAAATACTTTCTATATCCTACATCTTAGGTAGAGATGGTATTTCTCACACTTTAAGCAAGATTTGTTGAAAGTATCAGTTTAAGAATGGCTCACTGAAAGGTATCCCGTGTTCCCAGCCATGCTCAGTCCTTCCTTTCCACCATTCTGTGTTAAAAGCTGCCTAGTGCCAATACAAAAGCCTCCTACCAAGCCCCATTGTCCTTCCTCAAGCAGTTGGAAATCTGACCTATATAGCATCTGACTCCAGAGAATGTCTGTTTCCAGAAATTCCCATTTACTTTATACCAAACCAGCTAGTTAATGAGGAGTTTACAACACTAGAAGTGTAAAATTAGTACCCCAAGTATATAATTTAGAAATACAACTAACTACCTTTCAAAAGATGAGAGGAAAAAAAAGTAAAAACGCTGAACTGCTTTGTATTTCCTTCTAGTAATTTAACCATTGCATAACACAAAAGAAAACACAACAAAACAGGAGTAATTTCTGTGCTTGGAAGCCAGTGGTTAAGATACAAAACAGCAGCAATCTCTAAGGATGCTCAAAGAAACCTCTGGGCTTTACCATGCAACTCATGCTTCTTAGGCATAATTCACATCACATATAGAACCTGGGAATTGCCATGTTGAGGAACTTATTTGCCCATCTTAGTATTCAGTAGGGGGACTGTGTAGTGCATCATATTTATAATACGCTGACAACAGCAGGTCTTTATCCCCAGAGCCTTCAGACAACTGTCCAGCCGATGCCCTGACATGTGGTATTACAAGGCAGTGCAGCATAATTATACTATCCAAAAGTTCTTTCCCAATACACAACAGAATTTATAGGTTAAGTAACATTCCTGGCCCCAGTGATGTCCTATGTAGAATTTCAGCATTGGAAAGTCCAGCCACCTCAGCAACAGTGTGGCTCAGACCTCATACACCCATCTTCACCTTCTTTAAAAGAAATAAGATACAACAGGAAATCTCAAGATACCATATAAGCCAGTTGTTTCAGAATTGACCCCCCCAAAATTTGTTCTTTCATGATGCGCTCATTATTGGTATATAAGCTCTTATCATATTAAGAAAGAAAAATTCACAAAATAAGAAACTGTGTTCCTTTCCTTTATTATGAAGTATCAATACCTTGCATACAACATGCAATTTATTGCTTATTGGCATTATTGCATATATCAAAGGGGGAAAAAAAATCAGCCAACATAATTTTATGCAAACTCCTAAACTGTTCAAACAAAATACAGAAATGCATTACAATATCACTGAAATGCTAACAAATAATTCAGATTCTTTCTTACAATTAAAAGTAAATTTAAACCTATAATAGTTAATCATTCACCTTACTATGACAGATTACTTTTATCACCAATCTTCAGACTTGTTATATTGCATTTTTAAGTTCTTGTGCAATGATAAGGATTGCTATTACAATCAGGTCACATTACTAGTTGAATTTAATAATGTGATCCTGACATTTTGTGACAGTATTAGAATTTACTACAAACCAGATTGTCAAGATTTACCAGAAATCATTCTAGCAGAATCTACAGCTTTCATCCTTGCTCTGCACGTAAGTTACATAAGCTGATCAAGTTTCTTCTTAGATAGAAGATTATATAAACATTTTTGAATTACAGGCTCCATTACTTATACCTAAATCATAACTCATTTGTTCCCAATAGGTTTTTAAATTTGATTTTATAACAGGTTAGCTGTGCTTATTCTATATATATATATATATATATATATATATATAGGTATCTGTCAATATTGAAGAAAACACTTCGATAAATGCATGCTAAAAACAAATCCAGGATATTTGGATGTGTGCATATTAAGTGTGCAAATTATATAGCCGAGTTCATGATTAGCCCTTTTCCTCCCTTCCCCCTATGATTTGATGGATTTTTCTCATGAAACTGGAATAAGATTACTATAAACAAAACCACATTGCATTCAAAATTCTGTTTCTGTATTACATTAGTATTAATATTTAAATGTTGCTTTCAAACCTAGCAAATTTTTAAAAAATACCAAAATTTAAAAACTTAGAAGACAATTTACATGCAACATGTTCCATCTGGGTGCAGATTCTCATATACTTAAATATTTATAGGCTCATAAAAGCATGTCCTGTCCACAAGACAAGTACAATGTTTGACATCCCACACATAGATTAAAAATAAAGATACAATACAGAATATTTTATTTGCTTTTATATTTTCAATTTCAATAAGTAGGAAGTTATAAATAGCACACTGAATTATTATATGGTTGATACCAAGCCATGCTGAACTCTTCATACTTCCCTCTCTTAAAGACACTTCTTTCACTTACAGCTAGATTAAAAACATATATACTTCATTATAAACAGATACCTTCTCAGTGCAGGACATCACACAATGAAACCGTTCTCAGAAGAAATTTTTGCCAAAATATTTCTTATACCAAAAAACACAATTTATTCTTCATAGCTACCTTCCATTCTTTACTGAGCTATAAAGTGCTTGGTTATTACAAATAGAGCAAGAATGTCAAAGGAGGTAGCTAGTAGAAATTTTTAATGGATAAGAAACCTTACTAAGGGTTACCATCTTAAAGTATGACTTGATGCTCAATCCCAGATCTCTAAACAACCCAGGCAGCACATATTTCATCTTCTCTACCATAAAAAGAACTTTCAAGTTGCTCTCAGAAAATCCTAAGACCTTCACTTGTCTAACAGAGATTTTATCTGGTCTGGATGAATGTTAAAGTTCATAAATATTATGACTATTTCCATTTGACTGCTGTCAATCAGAATCTCAGCAATGAAGGACTGTTCTTTTTCTGTCTGTATTCCATAGATAGAGAAATTCGACCAGAAACAAACTTTCCCTTGTGAAGTTCCTTGTAGCCAGATAATGCTGTTGTACAGTAGGCTATTAAAAATATGAAAGGGACTTGTGATACTTTCAAAGTCGTCTGCACTTGCACTTTTTCATCTGAAAATTCTAGTCCCTTTCTATTTGCTTTATTGATGGCTTTCACCAGCAGCCAACACTGCACCAAATCCTAAGCTGGAGTAATTGTCATGCAGCCCTTTATTTCTCTCTGAATGGCTCAGCAGAAGCATCACAAAACAATTTTTCAAACTTCTCTATTAAATGGTTCTTTTACAGAAAGCTTGTACGTACATATGCTTAAACACACACAAGTCTATGAGAAAAAGTCCTCTTCATACAGTAATCAACAACTGGTATTCCATTTTATACAGCTTGAAAATTTTAAAGAATAAAGTTTCATTTTCCATTGCGAACAGAGACACAGAAACACCTAACTCTTTCTGCTACGTATCAGTCTGCTGTTGTCCCAACCACAGCAGTAGGAAGACATCTGGATCTCTATGTGTGTACTCAAAGTCTCCTCCTCTTCTCCTCTTTAAACCTGCCTGAATGCATTTGCACACCTGTGTAAGCTTTTACCCTTAGGTTAACATTAGTTCTGCAGTATGAGTAACCTTTTCCCACAATATTTAAGTAAAGATGGAAATAATTATCTTCCAGATACTGTAACTAATTTAATAAACTTTAGTACAAAATTTGGAATTGTTAAGAATTTATATTTGAAGTCAGCTCCCCTCATTTCCCTGTGCATATATTTCATTATTCAATGGATTGTATTTTAAAAGCAATTAAGTTATTAAATTATTGAGCTTCAAGATAGCATGTATTTACAGAGGTAGAGCAGGCTTCAGAGATATAATTCTTACCACTGAAGAATTCACACAGATAACCCATACAACATCTCTGTTGTGTGCGGCTCTCCACTGAAATCCACTGAAACACTCACTGAGAAAATGAGTATTTGAAGTATACTTCCTCTCTGCAAGTACTGATTCCACAAATTAATTACAAAACACCTGACCTACCATTCTCCTGCAGAGTTCTGAAAGTGGTATTTACTCATCTTTTGATAAGAAAGCAAAGCCATAAAAAAGGGAAGCTTGCATTTCTACATACAGCCTAACTTGTACAAATAGTCTTTCCCATGATCATTGAGCTAATTTTGTATCACCTGATATAGAATAATGGAAAAGAAAAACAAGATATTTTTTATAAGATTCACTCCTTCCATTTGATATGCCCACAGAAAAGACACCTGGTGACATGCCAAGAGTCTGCTTTTACAATGTGTCAGTTAAAAATGGAAGTTTTAAGCCACTAATAAGATATTACATTCAAAAGCATTTGTTACTATGCTAATTATCATGCATTTACCTTTTTGCATTTAAAAAGCAATGACACAAGTGTACAACATTAAATTTCATCAATATCTCACACATTTTTAAAATTAATAAAGTGCAATTAAAAAATGGGTGCCACAGCTATCTAATTTGCTGTATTATAAGCTTTTAATGGCAGGTTAAAAATGCTCTATATACTACTGTATTCAGTACATCACAACTTTGTTGTCCTGTTTACTAAAGTCCTTGCTGAAACCACAGCTGTTAATAGTTTAATAAGAAATTTTTCTTCTGTTGCATCGGGACATAACTGTAGTAACTTTAAAAAAAATCATAAAATTTAAACCTAATGCACTGCAAAATAATAATTATTTTATTACACTAATTTTGTACAGCAACCCAAAATAATAGCTGTTCTAAGAGAATTATCTGACTGCCCCTCAGTTCTGTATTGTTGGCCAAAGTGTATTATGTAGAGTTTTGGATTGTTTTTTGTTTCTAAATATAGTTTTAACATTAATTTTTTTATAGACTGACTTATTTCTTTTTTCCCCCATCAATCAGAAGTCTGTCTAGAAGTGGAAGAAGTAGACCATTTTAATGAATGACCTCCACTGAGAACAAAATATTTAAAATATTAAAATTAATGCTAATAAATGATACATTTCAGAAACTTTACAGGAGTTATCACCCTAAGAGTTGCTCCAAATCATCTTCTCAATTTTTTCATTCTACTTGCCAAATAAGAAAAGCAGACTTCTACTTTCAAATGTATTCTTCAAAATGTTTGAATTTACTCAATTTATTTTAGAAAGGAGCAAGCTACTACAAATCTATTAAATCACAGGGATCTAGTGATTTTAAAAGCAAAGAAAAGAGTATCTCGTATACACTTTTGAATCATAAAGGTGATAGAAACGCAGCATTTTTACAATTTTGGATTAGATACACTGAAATCATCTTTTAAAAGATACCAAGTTCTGCAAATTAGCATAAAAGAGATTCTATATCTTTGAGCAAAGCAAGTCCCAGGATCAACTCTCAAAGCCTGTGGATTTCCTGGTACCCAAATGAGGCACTGCGCTCACTCAACTCACACAACTCAACAGAATAATTGCTAACTCTCCTAAGGCATAAACAGATCTTTTGTCTGTAGGCCTGTGAAGTATTAATAACCACAGGAACCAAAAAACAGAAGTACTAGCAATGCTTGCTATCTCCCTTAACAGGGCAGGATTGGGAAACTGTTTTAGGGAAAAGTCTGCCAAGCTAAGCAATGAAACTAGGCTTCTAAAATTGCATATGACACAAGTCCAAACAATACTTCCTGACTGCATTTTAACTGGGGAAATAAACTGATTGCAACTGCCTTGGTTAAAAAGCATTGCAGCCTATGCAGTCCTCTTGAGTCTTACATCCAATTTCTGGAAGAGAGGAATGCCAAGTTCCTCACCAGGGAGGACAGCATGGAATACACTCACATCTCTGACTACAGAGGGGAAAGCTTATGTCACCCAGCTTCGTCAGAGAGAACAGGGCTAATCACCTAATACAGGGCAAATGTGCTATCTTTTTGTTTAAAAATAAATTGCTTTAACAGATTGCTACAATAATTGGGATGTGCGCAAAAGTCTCAGTGAAAATGGACACTTTCAGCACACCAAGACCAAGAAAAAAACCCCAGAAGTTAATAAGTCCCAATTCCAGTTAAAAGAAGCAAAACAAAACAAATTTACACACAAGTACAGGTCTCAAAATAATTTTAAAATAAAACATAACTCAGAATTTCCTCAAATTGTACTATGAATGAAATTTATGACTATTCCTAGATGGTAAGATTCCTCTCTGATGACCTCCAAGTCTTCAAGTTCACAGGAGGAACTGAGTACCTATTGACAAATGTGTGGTTTAAAAAAAATAAAATTTTGTATCTACAGAGGTCAACTGTTCCTTCTACAGAATTACGATACAGCTCTAGAGGAGTTTGGCACAGTTAATTCAAGAACGATTTTAGTCAACACCTCAGATTTCTCACTTGATTAACAAGGAAAATGTGAGAAAAACCCTCAACACCTTGTATCTAATAGGTCATTTCTGTGATAAAAGAAAAAAGTATTACTGAAAGTTACACATCAGATATACAGAAGAATTTTATTTCTTTGCAATTAAACTGTGAATCCAAATAGCCAATGGTTAAAAATACTCTGAGAAGAATTGCAGCACTTACCAAAGATAGTACCAGCAAAGGAAAAAGCACTTCAGTAAGAATGATGCCATTTCCACACATCATGTACCATATTAACTTACAAAAAAAGTTCCATGGGGAATTTAGATGATGTACTATTGCATGTAACCTAGCACAGCACATGGGAATCCTTCCCATCAAAATGAGAATTTTTACAACTTTTAAGATATTATGTGGTCTTATAATACAGCATTTTAGATAAAATGATTTCATAAATTTCCCCAAACGGTTTGCATTCATATAAGGCAGAACAAAAAGCAGTAAAAGACTTCACAGAATCAAAGCCAAATTTTTAACTTTTCTTGCAAAAATTAAAAAGTTGTCAAGAATGAAATCTTGATTGTTATTCCTAGAAGAGAACATAGAAACGTGCCTGGAAAATTGCACCATATCAGGAGTTTGGGGGATTTTTAATTTTCTATAAAAACAGATATGTCAGTATTTATTGGATTTATAAAACATTTTAATCAGAGAAACCTGAGAGAAACACTTTGAACACACTGGTGGACAATAAGCAAGTAACCAGTCTGCTCCTTTCTAATTTCTGATGCTTGCAACTGCTTAGAACAGGCATGTGGAACTCATCTGGGTGAGCTTTTGCTTTTATTCCTCACAGGACAGGATCCATGAAGCGTGGCCCTGGGCGTGCAGGCAGTGTGGCTAGGGAAAAAGTAAGGTCAGTACAGAGGTAATACCTTGTTTCTGTAATAGGAGCATTCCATGGCAGAAATGTGCAGTTTCAGTGAACCCAAATTATTTTCATAGCATAAATTTCATTTTATGTGTGATTTCTAGGCAGATTTTCCATTTCTATGAGCTTTGGCTTCCTCCCGACCAATAAGACAAATGACCTTGTAGCATCCTTTTGCAATTTTGACCATCCACATCACATTCATAATATCCAAGACAACACTTGAGATAATCCAGGCGCTCTGAGCTGCAAATCCCAATCTCTGGAAACCTTCTGTTCCAAATGAAGAAATTACATGGCTGTAATATACAGGCATAACGGCAATCCTCACCACGAAGAACACAACTGTCATCAGCACACCATTGATGATGTTGGCCTTTGAAGATTTGGGATATCCCAGTACTTCAAAAAACCACCTGTAAAAGAAGTGTTCACAAATACCAGGCAGACTTGAAGCCATCTCATTAAAAATTATTTTACTTCACGTTTATTTTTAATTCATCATTTATTAATTGCTTCTACCTTTATTATTTCTAAATTACTGCACTGTGTCTCGGCTTAGTTACAAATTCTTCTGCTTGGCTGCACTTTTCCCCCACCACTTAAACAGTGGATGATATCCAGTATGCTGCAGAATAACCCATAGAAAATCCTGATACGAACTCTAAACCAGTTGACAACCAGTGTGCATTTCAGTGACTGTTGTGTAATATACAATAATAAAATTATCTTTTAAAATCATAAAGACATATTTATCACTTGCTTTTGTAGTGCATACCAACAGCAACTAAAATTGTCTTTGTCTCACTGAAAGCAATTCTAAAATTGCGTTTGGATTTGGTAATCCAGATAGAGCTCTAATTTCTCGTAATTGTGATTTTCTGACTTCTGTTCAGCCCAAAACAAGAACATTTTCAGAATCAGACATCGTAAATGTCTCTTAATCATGTCACAGCTTGGAATGTTATGCAATGAAAAAGATAAATTTAAAACTGCCTCTCCATCCACTACTGGGTCATAAATGGTCTTTAAGAAAGAATTCCTGCAGACAGGAATAACTTAGCTATTGCCTAGCACACAGAACCTGAGGGTTGAAAAAGGAACAACAAATAAACACAAGTAAAATTTGTGCAGCAATGTCAGGCAGGAGCAGAGCAAAATGACTTAAATCACTGTATTCATAATCGGGGATAGGGAAGAGAATGAAATAATCAGGTTTTCTCCAATAAGATACAAGGCTAAAATTACTTAACAAAAAACAGTTCTAAAACTGGTTTTAAAAATAAATTTTAATTTAATTACCTACAGATTACAACCCCGGTAATTATAAATATACTAAAAAGATTTGCCAGACATCCAGCTCTAACAGAAAAATTCCACAAATTCATTAAGCATGCAACTAGGACAATTAAAATCCAGGCACTTGAGGTGGCAGTCCAGCCGAGAAGCAGGATGCCTCACCAAAGAAACACTTACTGACATGATGAAGAGAAAGATGTGATATGTTTGGTCAGATTAACAATCAAAGCTGGTTTTTTCAATGATATGTACAATGCAGAATAAAAAAGTAATGTAAAAATGTTTTTCAAACATACTGCAACGTGCCAGTACAGGTAATTGGACATCTGTTTAGCAACTTCCCTCTCCCAGCAAATTAAAAAAAAAAAAAAAGGTCTGTAAATAACAGTTACCATTACAATTTTACCCACCACAGTGGGTAAAACCACAGTTCAGAATTAATTACATAAATGCTGATACTAATATTAAAAGATCTAAATTCTTGGCATGAAGACAACCTCCAATTAGAGATCCCTAACAACACAGACAGGAAATACACAGAGAGTTCTGAGATTAGAATATCTTTTTGTATTTTAATAAGAGTTCTTTTGGTAGTACTAAGAATGCAAACAAGAAACAGAATGTAAGTCATTATCATTACCCACTACTTACTGTCTTAAGGGTCTGATTCACTTCAAATTTAATGGAAAAAAAAAAAAAGCATGCACTAATGAGATGAAAGTCCCTTGCACTAAGGGATGTATTATCTGCTGCAGCAAGTTTTGCTTTTCTAAGAGAGTGCTAAATGTCAGTATACAAAGATCCATAGTCTCACCATAGGCATTTTAAAAGTATAACATAAATTACTTTTAATAACCAGATGTCCCACAGTACTTCCTAACGCCACAGTCTGAGAGGTAAGCATCAGTGTAGGAACCCACCTGAATCCATGACAAAATCCTGTCTTGGTAGAAGCTGGGACAACAGCCATTCACTATGACATGAGTATCAAAATAAAACCTTTTTTCTTCATTAAGTTTGAAGAAGTGTTTATTTAGTCTTTAGTTCCTCTGTGCACACAGAGCACAGGCTACAATAGACTGTAATCTCCTACTCAGCTGCCCTGGGGCAGATGAAAGCAGCCTCTGGAGAGCTTCATTATCCCACCCTCTCCTCCTGTAAGTTTGAGTTTACCAAACTCATGTTCAAAAGGGATCTCAGCACAATCTTTTTTATTCATAAGAGCTCTGAGGAATGCTACAGTGTCATAAAACACTTCAGAGATTACAGTCACAATGCAGTAATGGGCAATAGCCTGTCTGCAGGAGGAATACACTTTCTATTTGCCTTATCCTTTTTTCTACCAGGCATCTGGAAAAGAAAACAGATGCCACACATGTAGAATCAGTAACGCAGAAATACACCCCAAAAAGCATAGGTAAGAAAAAAAGGCATCTGAGACACTGAAAGTTCTCATCCTACATTGCAAAAAATTGGAGGAAGAGGAGAAGACTGTAGCATTGCCCTGTACCAAACGCCCTCACCTGACGTGAAGGTCTTTCTGGTGCAAACCCCTATCCCCAGCTGGGTCCTGCTGGCTACAGAATAACGAAGAGGCCACCCTTCCCAGAGCATTGTGAAACTCCAGTGACAGCTGTTCACTGCAGTGCAGTATGTGGCATTATCACCCTCCTTGTCTGATATAACAGCAAATCAGGCAGAAACATTTAACCAGCAGCCAGGGCAGGCTCTGACTCCAAGCTCTGCAGAAGCTTCTGCCCCTTTCTTCTCTAATCACAGGTGTGAAGATTAACCGTTCCAGATATATTTAAGTGCTCAAAATAACTTGCAGAACTATTTTTGAAAGCAAATAAAGAATATACATTTATATTATTCTGGATTTTCATATGCATATATTAATATTGATCTACATGTGTGGAATATTGGAAAATAAACTTCAAATTATATAGGGCAATGCAATTCCATTCTAGAATTCTGATGACAATATTATCTTGCTTCTTTTCCTGGTCCATGATACCAAGAAAAAACATCTATATTGAAGATGGCTTTACTATAAAAATTAAATGAATATACAAAAGTTAATAAACCATATTTTATTTGTGAACTTTTTTGTTTGATATTTTCATAAAAATCTGGCATTTCATACAAAGCCTGGTCTAATCTAAAAAGGAACTCAGGGATGTATACATTAGTTATACTCTTGCAGCTATAGCAGCAAAACATTTTCATAGCAAAAAAGACTTCCACATAGTAATCCCTAGTTCAATATATATAAATTTCCTCTCAGTAGACATTCAACAACTATAAAAAGGCTTCCTAAGTGACAGAAGTAATAATGCAGATTCAATTTTAAAAGAATGATGGACAAACTCCCTAACCACTTACCGCTGATTGACAAAGGGAGTGGAGAACTCTGCAAGCAGACGGAAGTTCCCAAAATATGCCAGCAGACCTTTGCTCTGGTTAGCAAAACAAAACAGACATACAAAAATCAGCAATGTAGATGTGAAATTGTCATTTGAGTCTCTAAGTATATGCAGAATGATACAACATCTCAACTTCTTTATTCAAACTGAGTTTGCCAGCTGTGGCCACCTTTCCTGCAATTTCAAAACAAGTTTTATCACAAAAGCTGCAATTGTCCTTCAGATATGTCCAATCAGTAGCTTCTTACTTCAAAAAAACTTTTATAAGACCTACAGTTAAATGGCCATGGAAAGCTAACTAGAGAAGAATTGCACATAGATTATTAATTATCATGATAGTATTACTGTCTAAAAGCATTATAAATATCTTTTATTTTTCAGGATTTAAACAAGCCCAAACAGAAACAATATGCTGAAGAAAAATCTGCCTGCATTGGTTTAGGAACATATTTTGCAAAAGCAAAAACAAATTCTCAGCTTTTATTTGCCAGCAGGAAGGGCACGTGAAGCCTTTCTTCCCTCCTCCAAAGGGCAGGGGCGGCCCTTGCCAGCAGCTGTGCCATGGGTCCCTGCCGAGCCGGTGGGTTGGAAGCCAGGCACAGCTCCTCCAGGCGGCACATTCATACCGCACCAGTTGATGCCAGTCCCAGCTGAGCACTTTCCTCCAAGTGACACAGCACAGCCTTTGATCGGCCTTATCAATTGGGTGTACTGGTGTCTTGGGGTGACATTATGAAAGTCTTATATTCCATATCATCTGCTTTCTGCTCAGACAATGTGTTCTGTAACTTTAAGAAGCTGGGAGAAACTCTGCTGGCCCGGGTTGCTTGAAATTCCTCCCCAGGTGTCTGGCCTTGAAGGGACGGGGGGATGGGGGGGGTGGGGAAGACGGCCGGGAGGTCCGGTTTTTTTTTTTTCCTCTCTCGCACCCTCTCTGGGGCTTCCAGCGGCAGCGGCGAAGGCCTATTCCTTCTTCGGTTTTATCTGTTTGGACTGTTTTTCTCGTCTTGCTTTCTCATCCGAGACATCAGACAACCCNCAGCCCCGCAGTACCCCTCTGTGGGGGGGGGGGGGGGAACTACGCCCAAGGGAAGACAGGACACTAAAGTCCATCGGACTGTTCGGTCAGGTCTAATAAGTCCTTTTTTTCTTTTTCCCATGTTTTATGAGCATTTGGTTTTGTTTGTTAAATAAAATAGGGTTTTTTTCACTTTCATCCAAGAAGGTTTGTTGTGGTGGGGGGAGGAGGTGCTGGAGGCCTGTTCCTGTGGGGGAGGCACTTAGTAGAAGCGTTTTCCTCCTAAACTTGTCTCGAAACTAAGACAACTGGAAATGGTATCCCCTTACACAATGGCTGGGAAAGCAGCAGTTTGCAGATGTAAAGATAAAAAGATTGGGGGTTTTTTTAACTTTCATAGGTTTCCTGAACAACCTATGGAGTGTATGTCATGATTCCTCTTTCCCCCACCAAGCAAGAAAATACCCACTACTTCAAGATTTTCATGTCAGTTTGCACGATACCAAACAGAAAATCTGTGTGTTTAACGGAATTCTTTCCTATCCTCAAAAGGCAATTTGTAAATACCATACTTAGGAGTAACTTTCTCTGAAGACAACAGACTGAGAGCAACACATTGACATCCATGGGCAGAGCTATATCCACATAGTAATGATTGCCTTAAGAGACGTTCACACTAACGCTTACTGTTTCCTCCAGAAACAACTAATGAATTTTTTGCATCAGGGATTAGCCTTGGTAGTGATATTTTCATTTATCTAATATTCAGCTCTAATTCATTTTCATCCATCAACCATCAGTCATCTTCAACCAGAAACAGACTATTTATTTGTCAGTGTACTTCAGCCCCTTTAAACCATTACATGGGTGACAGTAATCTGTTATCTCAATGCTTTTAATATTATAAGCCTGGGATTCGCAGTAGGCAGGAAAATAATCTTTAAGGTTGGAAAAGACCTTCAAGATGGAGTCAAATCATTAACTCTGCAGTGTGTGCTAACTAAACTATATCCCCAAGTGCTATATCCATGCACCTTTCAAACTTCCAGGGATGGTGGTGATTCCACCACTTCCCAGGACACTTGCCTTTCAGTGTAGAAATTCTTCCTAATATCCAAACTAAACCTTCCCTGGCACAACTTGTGGCCATTTCCCTCTTCCTGTCACTTGTTACCTGGGAGACAGAAGCAGAACATAACCACTTGAAACCATTTCCTTCCAATATTCCAACTAAATATTGAAGCTTGTGGTTTTATTTAAAACCCTTTTCTATAATCATATGAAAAGTCCTTCTGTCAAAATCTCTTTACAGCAAAAACTGAGAAGAGTTTTTAAGTTCAACCAAGTTACACATTTTTGTTGGAGTGTAAAATTGAAAATGCATGCACTTACCACAAATACCTGATAAAAACATTTTAAAATAATGATTCAAAGTATAAATGTGTCTTTCATTAACCAGTGACAATTTTTTTCGACATTAAGCAAATGAGATCTATAAAAGCTGTGCCTTTAATCTCATCTGCTTGTTATATTACAAGAAAATACAGCACTTACCAGTACAAAATAGTAAGCATAGAGAGCTGCCAAGTGATGTATTACAAAAAATTTGTCACCGATTGCCTTCCAGTAGTAAATAATAAGCAACAGATCTACAAGAGAAGAGAAATAACTATAAAGAACTATTTATTATACAACCATTGACCTCAGAATAGTTTCTCTATTTGAGAGACATACCAAGATATAGCATCAGTAGAAACTCTCTGAATTAATTACCTCTGAAGATAGACCTTTATCCTAAAAATTTTACTTGAGTCAAAGCATTAAGCAACAGTATTCTCCCAACAATTTCTATTAATGATTACTTTCCACATCAATGGAAATACAGACACAGTAACTTTAGCCAAAATATTTTGGAAGGAAAAGGCGGATCCTGAATCTCATAGTGACTTCACACGACCCCAAAAATCTGGAACAAATGACATTAAAAAAAAGGCAGGAGGGTCTCCAGGGGGCATAGCAAACATACAAATACATGCAACAAATGCAGGGATCTGTTACAGAGAACCTCTGAATCAAAAAGTAGTTATATTAGCAAATAGGGAACCATTTACCAAAAATTTTTTGCAAGAGGTATTTGGAATAAGAGGCTTATTTGCTTTATTTAATCCCAATTCTTCAATTACTGCAAAAATGACATAGCAGACCCGAGTTAGTGTTATAAGGAAAGCTTTAAGAGAAAAAAAAAAAAAAAAAAAAA
>VZRN01000746.1:303787-317416 GCA_013397935.1 Dasyornis broadbenti
ATCTTTTTTCTCCCATGATGGTCTGAGAATTCAGAAGATTTTCTTTTCTGTACTGGAACAAGCAATTTCTGTCCCGACTTTCTGAAAATCAGTACTTTGGATTGGAATATTATTTACCAAGGTTCCAAATTAAAGATTTTACCCCTGTGCCTTTCTTATATCCAGCACGTGCCTTGATCTCTTTTATATTAGCTGTCCTTAGGCAGGGCTCTACATCATCTGACATAGCTGTTCCACTTCCTATTAATAATTAAACATCAACTATATAGGGAAGTGAGAGAGAATGAGTGGCCAGGTTGAGATGCCTGTTCAAAGACATTCATTAATTCATAATGAAAGTTTAATGCATAATTATTCAAAAATAGATACTGCTTAATTTAAACATGGCAGATGAAGCTATGGAAAAACAGACACTTAAACTAATGCACAGTTCAACTGAATATGCTGATCACCAGATGATCAGTTCCATGGGGTTGAGAAATCTAGTATGAGATAACAACTCCATGGCCCAGTCCCTAACCAGAGACTTCATCCTAACATGAGAAGTTTTCACTGAAAACAGTCCAAGTCACAACAAGTTTTTGCTTTGATAAGCTAGTATTATTCCCATACCACACAAAAGAAAGCTCCAAAGCATTTTGTAGCAAGATTCCCATGCCAATTTTAATTGACAGCAAAATTAAGAACATAAAACATATATAGGAATAAATGACATACCAAGAATATAATTTAAAATTTCCATGTTTTATACATGACTAAATTTTGGCTTAAAGTGAGACTAAAAGATGGGCAGGCAGCATCCTAGGGCATCACTTGCCTCAGCTTGTATTGAGGAATACTAAAATTCTTCTGCTAGCATTCTGATGTCACTGGAAGTAACACACGATAGAACAGCTACAAGTTGTAGGCATCGTGAAGAGAGTAAAGGACACTGCTTTAACACCTTCTCAAAAGGCCAAAGCACAAAACTGAGCTGGAGTTGGTGGTTGCACATCAAACCATCACAAAGCCACACACTGGCATCTCCTCAGTGCTTGGGGAGATATTCCAACTTTCACATCCACTAGCAAGATCCTGTGATTTCACCACAACCCACAAATCCATTAGCAGTTTTAAAAGCCACAGCAGAAACTGTATTGTATGCACATATCACATCTTCACCGTAGTGGCTCACTATAAACATGCAGCTATAATGACTCAATAGAAATAAACAGGTTGTGCATGTTATATACACGTTGCATAATTACCAGAAATGAGGTAGCCTGTGGTAATAGCAATATTCAGCTTCACAATTGAAGGGTCACCCCTGTAAACATACCAAAAATACGTAGTTACAGCCTAATTTGCAAGGGATATACTCATCTCAAACACAATGTCCATCAGGACACATTATTCTTGGCTCATCAGTAAGATATTACACAATCTGGTTAAGAATGTTTCTAGTCATAAAAGTGGATTCCTTTTTCACCCAGATAAAAGACATCTACCTAATCCGGATCAACCCCTGCCTTGGCATAGAGACAGCCCCAAGAGCCTTGCTAGAGATTTGAAGTGAAACCCAGCAAGTACTCTGAGCTGGCTTCTCAGTAAACTGGGGATAAAAGAGAACAGCCCTGTCAGTGTCTCTTAGCCCTTTAAGCAACGCTCCATGTCTCCATTTTTGTTTTCTGCCAGTGCTAAAACTTTGGTAAGGATGACAAAATTATCTTGCTCAGCTGGTGCTTTTCATATTCATAATCAGATGGATGTTTATAGGGATAAGCAGAGTAGAACAACACAGGAAAGGAATTATTTGCCAGTTCTTTGGAGCCAAAGAATCTCTGAGCAGAAATTCTTTTCAGAGTAGTTTCCACACCTTCTATCCCTTCTCTTTTGGTGCCAAATATTCAGCAGGCAAAGCTCTTAGTAACACACACACAACTTCAGTTCCTCTAGAATGTTCAACAAACCCAAACTTGTGAATACAGCTCAAGAAAGGGAAGCCTCCACATTACAGCAAGCAATGTTTGTTCTTTCCTCTACTGTCCTCTGTGCATTCCGGCTTTGAGGAGTTTGGTAAGCAAGTCTTTTTTCCTTGGTGTAAGAATTGTAACTTAATTTTTTAATTAAGTTGTGCAACTAATCTAGCTATGTTTTGTGTAAATATGAATTGAGCTTCAAGTAACAGGTCAACAGATTCATAAAATGTGGACTGCTAAAGACAAGCTGCGAAAGCAACACTTGTTGTAAACCTTTCAAGAAAAAAGGAACCTAACTGTGCTTACAGTCAACTCCAACAAAGTCTACCTCCGCCAGAACACAGTAAAATGCTGTTACATAACTATTTTTTATTAATCCTATTGGAATGGAGCAGTGGAAGGGATTTCCTGTATTATTATAATCTGATCACTAAATTTTAGGGCTTTCTTAATGTCTAAAACTAACTGCTTCCCTCAGTGAGAGGGTAGTTTACAGGAAAATAGGACTCATGAAACCAGAATTCTGCTGTTAGGTGAAGAAAAATCATTACCAGGAGAGTCTGGAGCTCACTCCATCTCGTAAGATTGGCAATAGAGGCTCTTTTAACTACAGATTGAAATGGGAAAATTTTTCCATGGCTTCAAAATCTGATTTCATGAGCTACATCAGTTGTGGGCTGAGTGCTTCTTTAGGTTTAGACATAGAGTATAGACAGATGTGTTCTCATAACTTCAGCAGAAACTCTTTACATAGAGCCCTCATGTTAGAGCTCCCAGCTGCAGCAGCAGCATCCTAACTAAACTTCTAAGTGGTCCCAACACACTTCAGCACATCACTACCAAGACTAAGCCTGCACTCAAGACTCTTCATATTCTCCAGAGAAGATGCAAATGACAGAGTAATATGAAATTGGTTCCTTGATAATGATAGACATGACTTAACTGGATGAGACAGGGAAGGGTTCACTTCCCTTCTTCTTTTCCCCAGAGAATTGTCACTTTGCAACAAACCTTCTCTAGGCTTTCTAAACCAACACTTCAACAATATAGATGGCTGCATTGTCCATCTGTCGCATCCCTTCAATAAAGAGTATGTGTTAGAATCCCAAATTAATCTCAATAAATGGAAAACTTAGAATTTCATTTCAAATCTTCCAGATTTCCTGATCTATCTCCTTGAATGGAAGGTGAAACGGAGTTAATGAGCCCTGATATTTGCAGCCCAGTTTTGATGCAAGCAAGAGCCTGGAGTGACAAACAGGGAGTGACTTGAATAAACAAATGGGAAGAGCTATCTCTTTGGTGATTGCTGTGGAGGTACGTGAGGCAAATGAATTACACATGAACGTGCACAGGCAGATGGAACAAACAAAAGTCCCCATGACTGGCTTTCTTCAAACTTCTTTGCAGATACAGAGTCGTAAAATGCTAATCAAACATCAAACTTGAAAAACTATAAGAACTGTGAACAGTCATAGGAAAGAGCCTGTTCTCCTATGAAGCTGCAACTTAATCCACTTATTTACATTCTTTCCCCTCTCCTTATCTGATCTCTACCACCTCCACATTTTCTACCACGTGATTCTCACCACCACAAAACAATTTCTACATCATCTATGTTAGTTAGTTTCTAGTACATACAGAAAAAAGGGAAAAGTTTTATGAGAAGTGTCAGATCATCAAAAAATGTATACATACACAATGCTAATGTTTCCCTGGAACTTACCATTACTCCAGTCTTTGTTATGATCTACTGCATCTATTTTCAGGCATTACCTGACAGTAATACTACCTTCTCTCTCCATTGAACCCAAACCCTTCACAGGGTTCAGTGGAGAACTTCCACACAGATATACACTATCCAGATCTGCTACAGCATTTCAATTTCACTTTAAAATGATTACTGTAAATAGCAGAGTTTCAGTCATACTGACTCACAGTTTCAGTTTACTCTTTAGTAATTTAATATGCTATTTCAAATCAACTGCTTGTATTTTATCTATTCCACTTCACAGAGACACACTGAACTAAGACATTAATACTGACAAAATAATTACCAAATTTTCAAATAGTTAAGACATAAAAATGAACACATCAAAACTGCATATTTTAATGGAAAATGAAACAATCATTCAGTACTTAATACACTGCAAGATTAGTTTCCATCTTCTCAGCTATGTTATTTTATTGTGTAAACACAACATATATGTAACGTGCCTTACCAGAGATGGTCAGCATTAACAGCATCATCGTACAATAAAATATATAGGCAAAATCCTCCAACCAGCAAGGCGTGGAACGTGGACACTGTCCTGAAAAAGAGATCACAATCACAAGGAGGTACTGCCATTCACAACTTCCCATACTGTTCTTCAGGTTTCCAAAGGCATTCTCAACTGCATCCAGATACTTCCGCAGAAGACAATCACCTGTTCTCTATGCTACATCCAACCACTTATACAATGACAGGTGGGAAAAAACAGTCAAAAAGAAGGAATCTATTAGATTGGGGTGGAATTGGTGATATTAGATAACAAAGAAATGTCCTGAAAGTAACTAAGATCTAAATTTTCTTCCTATTATCGCATATATTAATGAATCCTTAACGACAATATGACACCTAATTCTCTAACAAATGTTTTTTGCATTTCCCATTTGCTGGAAAATTTGTATGCATTTCATATTCAGATTAGCCCAGGAGTCCTGCAACAGCAGGCTTTTCCCTTCAGGCACCAAATTAAAAGACCCATAATAAATCTGCCAAGTTTAAGTTTGAAAAGTGGCATTAAATGAAAAATCCTAAGTTTCAGATTGGATTTCTAGCACATTTGAAGTAGATTCTGGTTTTCAAAGAGAAAACTTATATAATGAAAGGCTGTAGCTGACTACCCAAGGTATAATAGCCATAGGGTTATATCAACTAGCAGCTCACAGCTTTGTATTGGACAAGAGAAGTATAAACTTACAGTCACAGTAATCAAAGTTGCCTTCTCCCTCCTGGGATACTAGACACCTTTTTTCCCCAAAGACAACAGCCTCCAGTATACAGGCTGCATGCAAAGTGTAGATAAACTCTGCATGTTAAGAAGCACTTACTTATAGAGAAATATCTATTTACAGAGTCCCCAGCAGCATTTCTGCCAGCACACAGGCCAGGGCCAGGGCCACTCCTGCCCTTTTGAATCCACATGCATTCTTAGAAGGTAGAACAATGCAATGGGCATGAGTCCAAAATGTGCAACCTTCCTCCTCTAGCCATGGGTTTAACACTACTGTAAGCTGCATCTTATACTGTGTAGCTACAATCTGCTTTCCCACTTTTCAAGTGTAACTAGAAAGAAAAAAATTATGCAAAAAAACATCCATACTGAATCATGGATACTGTTTGAAAGATGAGAACTAAGTTCAGTGCTGTGTGATTGGAAACACTTCACACCATATTCACAGCATCAACAATATGCACACAAAGGTACAGATGTTAGTTATTATTCTTGTCTTTGTACATATTGAATACATGTATTTGGAAGTCATTAATATTTTAGATGTTCTTAAGGCACTCTCAGGAGCCTAAGCTCTACCATGCAAGATTTGAAGAAAACATCTTACTTACTGAAGAAAGAGAAGGTTATAATTCCTACTCCATTTCCAGAAGTTGTATTTCTATCTATTGGCAACAGAAGATTCTGTAACTTTTCATAAAAGAGACTGTATTTACAAATTTTTTTCAAGAATGTCACCGTGCTATTTTCAGCAGCTTTTTCAACAGTGTTCCAGAAAATGAATGGAGATTAATATGATATGAGTAGTCAAAAGCTGGGTGAGAACAATTAATAACCATTACAGCACACGCTGCACTTCTGCCCTTTTTTTAACAAAGAAAGAAAATTTAATTATCAGAATCTTTATGATAATTAATAGTTTAAATAAAAGGTCTACTCTTGCAACACAGAATGTAAAAAGATAGGAACTTCTCTTTCTTTTTAAAAACAAAGCATGGCAAGCAATATTAGTGTCTGAGAAATACCTGGAATTTTTGAACTTGAGGAGAGGATAATGTTGCAAAAAGGAAAATTTGTCCTAGAATATAAGCTCATTAGTGTACAGTTTTGAAAAGGCTGTTTATCTGAACCTGAGTGTGAACCTTTAGAATATGAGCTATACACAAGTAGAGCACTTGAAGTGGGTGAAATAAAAGAAAAATAAAGAAAAGAAAAAGCAGCAGATTTCCTTCTTAACTCTGGACTTTGAAGCTTCTCCACAGAAGACGGGGCAGAAGAAGGGAAATAGTACAACAGTCCATTTTAATAGGGAATCTAGGTCAAGCTATCAAGCTCTGTACATTTCCTTGAAATTTTTGTCAAAGCTTGCATCCTTTAACTCCTCATTAAGCTGCAAACAAAAAAAGTTGCACTGCTAAGTTGCAGACTTGTTCCTTTATTATTGAATACATACATTTTTTCACAACTACTTAATAGCAGTACAAACACATTATAGGAGAGGTGACACAAATACATGCATAACAACTTGAAATGTTATACTACATCTGTGACAAAATATAGTTTTCAACTCATTTTGAGGGCATACTTTAGATGCTACAAGCAATTACTTTATTCATCATTCTTGGAAGGTCAGAATGAACAAACTGACAGCATGGAAAATACAGTCAAGAGCTGCAGTTCAAATGCTTGATTACAAACCCCTCCAAACTGTAACAATGTATTTTCAATGCTACAGCTTATTTCAGGCAGATGTCCTCTTCCAGTCCCAGCTGAGCTGATCAAAATGCATAACCATCCTCTGTGCCAGTTTCCTTAGCACTGCCAACAGAATCATTTGTGTGTGCACTCCCTACACCAGTTCAATATAGGACAAAATAACAACCATCTACTTTTAAATAATTTAAATTAAACCAGCTGATTTTACTGGCACATAGTACCTATCTCTACCTGCAGAGCTGCCTGCAGAATAAATACATACCCATCTGCATTCTCTGAACTTGCAAGATACTCCTTGACGTATCTCTTCATTTTGGTGAAATACTGGAGTGACAAAGCAGTTTGACAAAACACTGTGTTTAGTTAGCGGAGCTGAAGTAACACAAGCACAGTTAGCCTTTCTTTCTCTTTATGCCCTCCCCAGTTATAACATCGAGAAGACGTTGATGGACCATCCTTCATGTTTCATGCCTTCTAACTCAAGAACTGGATGAAGCCTGGGATCACAGCTCATCTGTGTGCTAACATCTACATCCTGCTAGCAACCCCAAGAAAAAAAAATGTGCAAAGAGCTAAAAAAGGACATAGCCCGAGGCACTGTATCCACTTGAAAAATTAAACACCTTACTACAAAGTAGCTGAGAGATTATGGAGCAGCTTATTTCCAGCACACTTGTGACGTGTGAAACAATTCATATGTTATTATGCAAAGCACTACACCAGCATAACACTACCAAGCATGGGGTAAGTTCTCATAAAACCTATTATGCAATTCAAGGGCCATTTGACGTGGCTTAAAGACAATAGTTCAGCTTCAAATGGAAACAGTTTAGTTTACTTTCCGTGTCTGCCTCTATTGTTAATTGTAACAGAGAGATAAACCTAAGTTGCGCTGATACTGTGAACTGGCATCCTACAGAGTTGTTCTGGCAGATAGGTAATTATTCAGAGATGAAACTGAAATCAAGATGGTGCCTTTAAGAATACCACAAGTGGACATTTTCCAAATGGAAGGGCAAGGCTATTTGAGTTGCTAATGCTGCCTAGAACAATGGAAACTACTTTAAAAGTATCCACCTGATGCTGAACAGCACTGAGGAGGAACAGAAATGCAACAAATGCATTTTGAATGAAGTGACAACCATACTGTACACATTTTTGAGCTTTAAATTTGGGAACCATCTGAAAAAAGTATTTTAAAGTTGTAATAAGCTATTCAAAATTATACTGTAACAATTAATTTCACCTGGAGAACCTTGTGTACTATATATTCCCTTTCAGAGTAGTATGTTGTAAATAAAACCTCACTGATCACCCCATTTGCAATTACTACCTTACACTTCCTTTATGGCTTAAAAGGGTCACCGCGTCAAACAAGTTTCTTAAAGTCCTGTGTCAGAAGAGAGAAGTGTAATGCAGGTGGATTCATTCCACTGATGAAAGTGCAGAAATACAAACGGAGTGAGGAAGATTTTTGGACTGAGTTTCCACAACTCCTTCCTGCATGTGTACCCTGCATCTGCTATAGTTTCCCCCTCCTCCTCTTGCAGTCTCCTTCCCCAACAACACACAGATGTACCTGACTCTTTTCAATACTACACCAAAGCTTCATTAAATTCCTTGGAAAACCTTAACTTATATAAAACATTTTGTAGTGTAGTAGCACCAGGAGAACAGAGAGCAAACTGCTTTGCTCCCAAAAGCATGACCAGAGATACACTGAGATTTAGAATAAATTGCAATAGTTTCAATTTTCATATATGTTTGGAAAGGAATTTTCTATCTCTTCTCTTTACTAAAAGCATCACAAATCTTCCCTTCAGCTTATTGTCTCTCACCAGTCACTGTTTTCCTTTTTTACTGACCTTCACTTGGGCATCACTGTCCAAGAGAGCTGTTTAATGTGCAAGTGTTTCTAATGCTGTGTTTTCATGAAGGGACCTCAACATTTCACATGCATAATTTGTTCGGTGCCTAGAGCCAGCCCTCTGGGGTTTTCTTCAGTCTTATATAGACACACACAGGTGGTTCAGGTGTCCATGATTTCAGGTAGGTCATTAGCTGTTGTTGTATTGAACACCCTACCTTGAATTCCATTCGATCTTCCTTTTTTGGCTGAGATTGTTAAAACCAGGTGTTACTCGTGTTGACACCCAAGAACTTAAAACGTGGAACAGGAGCTGAAATACAGTAAAACTGGCTACAGCAATGCCAATAGTCAGGTTGCTGACGGAAGCCATTGTTCTTCAGCCTGTGAAGAGAAGCAGAAGGTAATTTCACTCCATTCTCCATTTTACTATTTTAAGCAGACACAGAAAGTATTTTTGGCAGCAAACTTATCTACAGAAATATTATTCACTAGAAGTTTCAACCTGTTAAATGTTTCTACTTAAGCCTTAAGAGTATAAAAGTATGCCCAATTTTTATATCTAAAAGTTGCTTTTTGGTTTTGTTTTTTTTTTTTTTACATCTGCATATTATACATTTTTGTGGCCTAAAATTGCATGTGTTTTATCTACACAGAAAGGGCAGTGAAAACCACTGACCACAGCAACTGCCAGCTCTGAAGCCTCCGCTCCTTTCCCAAGAAGATCCGAAGTTAAAACTTGTCTCATTATTACCAGATTGACTGCTGCCAACAGGATTTTAAAATGCAACAATAAATCAGATAAGCATAGAAGTGAGGTTTTTGGGTCAGCCCAGAGAAGCAGTAGCCTCACTGCAGCTCTGTTTGTTCACTCAATTCACACTGTGTTTGCAGTTGAGAGCTTGTCCTTGTGACAGTCTGTAGGCTATCGCATTTGAGCTTTTTCCTTCACAAAAGCCTAACCTTCGCACAATTTCACACACACTGAAAAGCTTCCTATCATCAGAGCTGACTGGCTTTTCAGTTGCTGGATGTTTAGCTATTTCATGAGGTCTGAATACTAAAACAATCCCAAACACAAGTGTCAATCTCTAAATGCTTCAGTCATTTCTTCTGACAGTGAAGTGGTTTATACTCCAAGACTGGCAAAAGTTGCAAACTCAAAAAATGTCACTTTACATTAAGTTGAACAGAAAAGGGGAAAAAAGCCATATGGCCTCATTTCAAATATTTAAACAATTATTTTAATATCTGTTGAAAAACTGCTGTCACTTACTTTAGTTTTACTTAAGGAAAATATCTAAAAATAAAAAGAAGATTTATAGGATAGCATATTTTGATATTACTACAGCAACCTAATGGTCAGCAAAGGTGATGCAATTATATAATACATTTATGTCCACTTTTATTTCACATGCATTACAGAATGAGTGAACATGCCTTAGATTTTTGAAATTGTATCTGCATTGCAGAGGGTAAGAAACTTGAACTTCAGGAGGAAAAATTAGAAAGAAAAGTTCACCATAATAAAATAATTTCTTACAAAATGAAGTACATTATTGTCACTTTGGGGTGTAAATAGTGAGTACATTGAAACACATAGATCAGGAAAAATATACTTCCGTCATCAAAGATTTAGAAGCAGAAGGTTCAGTGGTCTCCCGCTTTTGCCCCTCTACCTCTTTTTTAATTTATTCTCCCCAGAATGGAAGAGAATAAAACTTCCTCTGACTAGTACCCACAGAGCTACATTCATAAAAAGGGAATGCAGGACACATAAGAGCAGATTTGCTGAGTGAAATCTGCCTCTAGCATATGTATTTCAAGTGCTTACTTCAGACCAGCTTTAATTCTGTTCTAGGGACTCCACAGTTCTTGGAACATATTTGATGTGCTCCTAGGGCTTATCTTCCTGCCCAGTTGAACCCAAAAGGAATACAGCTTGCATGCTCTTGGACAGCTATGCAACACAAATCAAAGGGGGTGATCAGAAGATTCAGTTCTCAAAGGCATTTTTAATCCAAACTAAAATTTTTATGTACACACAATGCAGTGCATTGCATCAAACTAATTGATTTCAGTTGTTTTTTGATGACCTGTTCTAGTGCAGCAGCATATAAATCCTGCATACTTTTTAATGTTACTCTATCAAAGCTTCCAATTTCAATTACTATCCTGAATATTCAGTATTTTCAATTCTCCACACACATCTCCATTTGCCTCTACTGATCAAGAATATACAAAATACAAACCAAACTTTATACACTTTTCACATAAAGTACTGGAGACAATAGGTGTTAAGCTTGATTTTCTAAAACCTTACCATCTGAAGGAAAAAACCAATCAATTTAATATCTACCAGTTTAAACCAACTGAGAAGCACTGTATAGTGTCCAGTTCCAGATTCTACCCCCAGGTACAAAACTTATTTATTACATAATCTCATTTGTAGTCACCAAGTCTTCTCTTGGACCACGTAAGGAAAAAAAGTATCAGTTGGTTTAATTAATGAAGGAAGCCAAAACCCAGGTTAAGTACAATTCTCTTCAGAAAAATAGCAAAAGCATGGAGAATCAATCAACTCTAATTCACCCTTTTGACTAAAATATAGCTATTTTCATCATGCTACATTTTATTCATCTGCAGCGACTGATCTGCAGTCTCTTGGACAAGAGAAAAACATGTTTTGCTTTGTTTTCTTAGTACCAGAAGATTCTATTAGATAAGTAATGTTTCAGCATTTGACAGGTGTGCATTTTAGTACAGTTTATGGAATTAAACCAACCTTCCAACCATCCCTTGAAAGAAAAGCATTAGAGGACTAATCTTTCTCCTAAGGAGCCTGTAGAGGGAACTCAGTTTTAAAAAAGGTACTTGCATGGAAAGTAGATGATCTTTCAGCAAATGCAGAACCATGATGCTCATGAAGGAGAAAGACATGACAGTTTTAGAAAAGAAGAGGAGAGAGGCAGACAAGAAATTAATCACTAAGCCTCTATGGTTGGTCTCATAGACACTCAAGTTTTGCAAGCCTGATTTCATATATGCTTGTCAAGATGCTTTTAAGTATATTAACTACCAAGTCCAGAATAATTTCACATTTTTCTTCAGCAATTAAGAGTGTTGTATTTTAATTTAATTCAAGGACCAGGTATAAACAGAATTTCATGTGAGATGGAAAAACAATTCAGCTATAAACATTTTCTCATATCTATAGGTTGTTACTTTCTTATACATCTAGGTTGTTTTCAACTGTATCGTTTAACATGAAAATTAACTGTCATTTACCAGATTTTCTTTTCATTTACAAGAAAAATTATTCATGTTGCTGAACCTAAACAGCTTGTTGTATTTTGCTTGTTGACTTAAAACAAGCACAATAAGCTTCTGATTACAATTTTCTTTGACAGAGGCCAAAGTCAGGCAGCTTCAACTATACTGTGAGGTTTTTTCCAAGTATCTTCTTATAGCTGTCCAGCAAAGTCTGATCAAGATACAGAAATTCATGGATTATGTATGAGCAGACACTTTATCACCCAAACTGCATAGTCATTGATTACTGTTCAGTCAGCTGATACAGGGCTTGAGCTCATGGGAGGCTGGGTGGGGAGGGAGGTATAGTGTAACTACTTTGTAATTCAGGAAAAACAGTACTGTATAGAGGTTGGTTCTTCACCATTAGTATTTTCCTTGCTTACTCAAAATTACTGTCTTAACCATTCAATTAGACAGTAACTACAAATGATCAGAACTTCACTTTTGCAGCTTTTCAATGTAGTCTTTAGGTAAAAAATTATCACCAAACACTTGAAACTAACATTTTTCAGCATAGTATTACTTACATGCCGAGTGTGATTTCAAATTACTCTATTGACCCAGTGACTCTGAAAAGGTTAATAATACAGGGTTTTTCATCATGCTCAGAAAGAGCTAAAAAATACGTTGGTTTTCATCTGCTATTAACATGCAGTGCTTTTCCTGCGATTCTGTTTCTACTTGAAATTTAGAAGAAAAACCTCATCAATATTAAGACTCAACATCCATTCACCCCCAGTATGAAAACACTATAAACTCATGACAGAAACAAGCCGGCACTTAATGAAAGAGGATAAAGGAGCAGAAGAGTTATCAAGTGTTGTACCATCAAAAGCATTTAGTATTTACGTTCTCCTCATCTTACTGTTTCCACATCAATTTTTCACATCATAAAAATAAGAAACGTAACAGTATAGCCACTAGACATGGTAAGGAGGTGGAGTGGAAGGTTTAAGGCCCACAGCCCTCAATTTCTTTGAGACTGGATTTCAAGATGAGTTGGATCAATTTCCAATCAAGATTACACCGTAAAGCTGCTAGTGATACCAGGACATCGCATGAAATACTGTGCTCTCCTGATCCGCTTAGAACTGAAAGCCAAATCCAATAGCTGTAAAACTTGTCACACGAATCTGCAGAGAGCAACACTGGACTACTGACTGTTTGCACATTTTATAATAAGCCCAGTAATAAAACATCTGCAGTGCTGGAGCTTTGTTGTGCTCTCGGTTCTGAATGGTAGTTCCTATTCATCTGTGACACCCTACTTAGCTCAGTAAGCAGCATTAAGGAGAAACACAACAAAATTCAAGCTACTCACACTTAAGCCAATCCCTTTTCTATTTAAGGCTGTTCACACCCTACACTCCACTCAGCTTTCTGCTCTTAGAGCATCAAAGCAACCGGCAGATAAGGCACGCTTTTCATAAAGACAGGGTACTCAGGGCGAGGTGCCCGCTGCGATAGCATTTACCGAATTGCCTCAAACCCCACAAGCAGTCTGGAGCCGCGAAGCCCCCGAGAGGGAAGCCGCCCAGCCTCGGTGGGGGCGGAGGGCCCCCAGACTGCCCCGAGGGGCGCTGCCCCTAGCCGGGCATTACCTCGCCGTCCCGGTCACCCGCAGTGCCCGCTGTTCGCACCGGCCCCGAGCGGCCGCCGGGCGGGCGCGCAGGCAGCGGACAGGAGGGCGCAGGAGCGCGCAAACAGCGAGCAGGCAGTGCGCGCCTACAGCGCTGCTCCGGCCGCGGCCAGGCGCTGCCGCGGCGGCGGGAGG
>VZRN01000746.1:322139-365866 GCA_013397935.1 Dasyornis broadbenti
AGCTGGAAAAAAAGCAGGAAAATAGGGAATGGAAAAGAAAAAAACCCACTCAATTTCTAAAAAATCCTCCCTCTCAAAAAAAAATTTGCATAGACAAAAGAACAAATCCATGTGCTTTGGGTTTTTTTTTAACAGCCTGCAGGTACCCATTTAACAGTTCCTGAGCTGTATCCCTCCCTGAAGGAAAGGTGTTATCTTGGCTTTCCAAACAGCAGATGCATTTTGTGAGTTGATGCACACTGTGCTACACCTACTCAGATTGAGTGCTACAGAACATGGGTCACACCTTTCCAGCACAGGTCATTGTAACATATCCTACCACATTTTTAGGTAGTAATGTACCTTCTCTTTCCCTGCTTTAGTTTACTCCTTCTAAACACACATTCTGTTTTCATCTGAGGTCGGTGAGTTTAGCTTTCCCAGCTCCTGTCACCTCCCACTTGAGAGAGCATTTCTGCCAGTAGTACTTACTGTCCATAGGAGAATAAAGGCGTGTTTCTGGAAAGCTGTCTGTTCGTGAACCTCCTCCTGTCCCTTCTTTGTTTTCTTCCAGTTTTTCTGTCGTCTCCATTTATGTCTCTCATCACACGCTGTCTCTTTCATCTATTTACACCTCACCTGCAGCATTACCCTCTCCATTGTTATTGTCCTGGTTATAACTGTCCAGAAGCTACTGGGGACCTGTAAAACAGCACATTGTGAGCTTACCATGCAGCACTACAAATCACTACACTGATGCCTCATGTCAGCATTATGACAAAACATCAAACCACATTAAGACAGGTGTGCTGAGTATGATCCATAGAACTCGCAGGAATGCCATCTCTTTTTTTCTTTTCCAGGTCATTCTGTCTCCTCTTTTTCCCCCTCTTCCCCTTTATATTCTATTTTCCTATTACTTTTTCCTTTTCTGTCATTTTTTCTTCCTCCTCAGAGTCATCCTCCCCTGTCTTCCTTCAGTGTCCACCTCACATTCCTCCACGCATTTTCTTTCCTCTGATGTGCCTGCACAAAGGAGTATAATGGAGGCAGTACTGCAGCTTTGTTAAATGTGTCCTTGGCTCTTTAGTAAACAAAGCTGCAACTGGGTGCATCTTTGGGGTCTGCAAACTAGAAAGGTCTAGAGAAAGGACTTCATTCCCAAAGGCATAAGCCAGAGAGCTCTGAGATTTAGAAAACTACTTGGTTCCCTAATCTCTGACATGAAGCACAGCAGAAACAGCAGGAGGAATCTTGAAATAATACCAGATTCTTTTCTTCACATGCACATATTTCCTTTTGTTTTGTGAGTCGAGCCTCTTAGCAACAAGAGCACTGCAGAACAGGGTAGTGACTAGAATTTGATGATGTCAGAACAGCAGAAAATGGAAGAAGATGTACTTTGTAATGGCATACAATTGGAACGAATAAAATTGGTGCCAAGCTGTGCTAAAACCAAACAAAACGTTTCCCAACAATGTAGCATACAGAGGGTCAGAAAGCAATCTGGGTTTTAATGTTCTCACTGATAATTAAAATCAGCATAGTTCAAGTGGAGAACAAAATAGTGCTTGTTGAGACGAGGTATTTTGTTTCATGTGATAGTATCAGATTCTCAGGTAAAAAGCCAGAGCACGTGCTTTGGATGGCATCATTCATCTGTATGCTAAAGATAGCTTCTAAGCCTTGCTCAGCTCAGTGTAAACTTTGGCACCCGCCACAGCAGCTGCACAGCATATCACTGGGCCTCTTTCAGCACACACTACAGCATGCAAAGAATGGTTTGTAAGGATATTTTAATGGCAGATGTATTAGCCTGAACAGGTTAAGTAGTTTCTTCAGACAATATAATTCCCTCTGAGTGCTTTGTCAACTTTTAAGATTTTTACAAAAACTGTCTATCACATTTTGTGATTTTTTGATCCTCTGTTGATCTGTGAAAGCCTTGAGGAAACAAGGAAGGAGAATTACTTGATGACACAAGGAAACAATAAAACCTGGTCCACACTCACTTTATATATGTCTAAATGCTATTAAATCCATTGAAAAAAAACTGAATAAGGAAGCAAGAAATTGTTTTCCGTATAGTTCTTAAATGCAGTGCTTGTAATAATTACAATTTTTTCAGGGAACATGATTTTAAAATTTATATTTCTTAAATATTAAAACTTTTAAATTTCATTTTTGGGATAGATACTAAAGTGGTGTAATATATTGTTTCAAAAGTAAATACAATTTATGTCCTAATTTTGTCAGTTAAGGAGGTCCAGAATGTATTATTCATTTTTCCTTTATTGCTAATAATGAATTCTAGCAAAGCCCCTGCTTTTAGCACTGCTACTTGTTAATAGTGTACTTATTTTCTAATTTTGCATTGGCACTATTATAGATTCTTACCTAGAGTTTGTTAGTCTCGATCCATATCAGGAGATCTAGTGATTTCCCACCCCCCACAAGGCCTTGATCTGCATGTTAACTCATATAGACATATTTCTGTTCCTCCATGCAGTTCTAATCATAGCAAGGATATCATGCTCTATACTGTTAAGTTTCAAGTCTAAGATTTAAGACAGCAGTCCTGGTAAGAACACACAAAAGACAAGAAGCTACATTAAATACAGAAGTGCTAAAATACAAAAACAAAGCTTGCCTTTCAAGTCAAGTGGGGAATTTCGTTTAGGCTTCTATTTCCAGTGACACTATTCAACACCATACATTACTGATTAGACAAAGACTAGAAAAATATTGGCTATAAAATCCAAGAATACCAAAAAATAAAGAACATACAAAAATTATATGTATGTATATATATATGAAAAAATGCTCAGTTGGAAGAGTTTCACCATAAAAAAGTATCATTCAAACATTATAAGTAGTTTTGAAAAGTCACTTCCTGAATTGCACCAAATATTTTGTCTCACTCATTAAATTGCAGAAAAATTGCATTGTGATATACATAAATTAGCATATCTTGGTTGTGGGGTTTTTTCAGTGCTGCCCATTTCCTTTTATTTTGTTGTAAACATACACATTTTTCTGTACTAACTCTACTGGGACTGCTTGAAGAGCCAACATTTCAGCACGTGTTCATCTGATTTGCTGAATAAGGAACATTACACATCTGGAGCGCCTCTGGTGATGTCCTCTTTTTCTGTGCAGAAATTATGCCCCAGTGGAAACAGGAATCACACAGGAAAGTGGAAACTTTACAATTCAAGGTATGTTGGACAACAGTACCTGCACATACACAGACGGGCCAGTCCAATGCCATGTTCTGCAGTGCCACATCAGATGTGTTCTGGCCACACTCCACACATATGCACTCTTCAGTTTCACTTGCAACAAACTTGTTTTTCCTTTGTGTGTACAGCACTCTTTAAAGATGATTGTAGTATACCTTACAAACAGTTCATCAATTAAATAATAATAATGATAATAGTGACAATAATAATCATCAAGACTTATACAAGCTCTTGGCTTGACTATTAGCTACTTAAGAATTGCTTGTATTTACAATTGTACCAGTCCTCAAACACAAAGGTACAATCAAAAAACCAACATATTTTTTCTTCAAAGTATTCTAAAAAGAGTATGAAATCACTTGTAAGGTCTCTTTTTGGAAATTATTTCTCTTATTTGTTTTGATCAGTGTTAGTAAATTGGAAGTTGACATTGGAAGCTGCCCACATGTGTAACATTTTTTCTTTTCAGTAATATATTATTCACAAGTCAGCAAAATAATTAATACCATAACTCTAAGCAATTGTCTCATATCATTTTGTAATTCACAGGCACTAGCATCAACCAACTAACTCTCGATACCTTAACGATGCATTAAATTCACAGTAACTAATGCAAATGGTTTATAATTTCCTATCATTCATTAAAACTGTAATACAGGCAAGGACATTCTTTTCTTGTACTGTCAGAGAGAACAGTGTTACACATCACCTGTGGTGGATGAAGAAATGTAAGTGAGGGGTATCTGGTTTTAAATCTTATGTTATCACATAACTAAAGACTGTTAGAGTACAGTGCAGAAGGCAAATTATATTTGCTATAGCTGGACTTTAAACTCTGTCAACTTTTTCTTAACAGGGTTTGCTGTGCTTGACATCTTCCATATTTTTAACTGAACACATAGAAGGAAAAAGTTTCAGATTTTGGAATTTTAATATTTTGTCTTGTAAGAATTATATTCAAACATACAGAATTAAAACACTGAGATACTTTTGGCAGCCCTTGCAAACTCTGCAAAGAATTCCATTTATCTCCACTGAGAGCTAGTGGAGTCATTACATTCAATTGACTTAAATAGTACTTGACCGAATCCCCAAATCTACAGCCATACCTGGCAACATCCCCAAAACAATAGTCAATAAGTGACATTTTTTTTAACCCAACTGCATAAATAAAAGTTGGGAGAAAAATGGGAGGAAAAGAAAATGAAAGAAAGTGTAGAGCAAAACCAGAAGACACCCTCCCTTCTCTTTTAATACAACCAGTTATTTCCAGCTCCAGCATGACATTAGTTCAATGCTAGATCTTTAGAAACCCAAACAGCTCAGAAAACTGTCCTCACTTTCAACTAAGTAACCCTTCCTTACAGAGGAGGGTGTCAGTTCTGCTGCTCATAAGGAGAGAGGGAGAGACCACACAAGGATGAGATGCCCTTTCCTCAAGCCCAAGAATGCTGAGGGCTAAGCTCTGAAATCTAGAGCCGTTGACAGCAGCAGCAGCCCCACAACTGCCTGGGTTTCAGTATGAGAGAGGAAAAACTGCACCCAAAACAAGCGGACAGCCTGGCCTCATCTGTCTCCCTGCACAAGCAGTGGCCAGTTTTCTGAGAGCAGGAACCCAGAAAAGGCTAAATCAATGTGCATTTCTCCTCACCTCCTTACAGACACTTACATGGAAAGCTTGGGAAAACCCCAGTCAAAAACCAGCAGTGAATATGTAGAGAATTCTACATCCTAACCCCCAAGTACCCTGCAAATTTCATTTAACATTACAGATCTGAAGACGTATTTCCAGGAGATTAAGAATAGACTTCAAATCTATTTTTAGGAGTGTTTTTTAAAAAGGCCTTATTTTTACAGGCCGAGTTGCCTGAGGCACTCAAGTGGCCTCCAGGACACTCAGTACATTCAAGAAGTGAAACAGCAGTCCCTTTCTCCTGGCCTTTTGAACAGATAGAAGACCATTATTTTACATTATATTATAGAGACTGCTCCCTGAACACACTACCCAGTAATTACAACAAGGTGCATTATTTGATTTTGGTGCTGTCTACTACAAAAGTTCCTGCTTCATAAAAACACACTCAGAATGCACCCAAATTGTTACCAAGCCTTGTGTCATCAAAGCCACACATACCAGCCCTCCAGACATGCTCTCAGATGTAGCAGGTTAAAGAAACATCTGCTGGCAGTGTGGCTCATGCCTGTTAGAGAAAAACATTTGCCTTACAAATTGCTGCTGTGATTCTAGATTCCTATGTGGTATTTAGACCCAAACAAATTTCTAAAAATAACCTCCTCTCCCACTTCCAAAGATTATTTTCAGAAAACTTGACATTGCCAACAAGAGGGAAATATTTAAATAGGAGTGAAGGATACCTTATTTATTGAGCTGTTGTAAACTCACAACCATTTTTCTTTCTGTAACTAAAAATTAAAGTATAAAGAAAAGCAACTCTGAATGGGAAAAAAAAAAATTTAAAAAGTTTTTAATATGGAATATGTCTCATTTGGGGAATTTGGTTCCACTTTTTGGCTATTTAGCACAAGCATTGTTTAAGTGTTTGCAAGTGCAGTATCTTTGTATCTAAACAAATGAGACTCATCTCAAATACATACGAGAAGTACCAAGAAGCACAGCACTAACTGTAATGTTAACATAAATATTACAGATGTTATTGATTGCAAATACGAATCAGGACTTCTAAGATTACATTCCTTTAATTCTAATGACTCAGAAGAAAGTGAAAGTGCACTTGGCCTGAAGTAATTCAAAGTAGCAGCTGGCTAAAGGGACAAATTTTGCCACAGACTGCTCTGATAACATCCTGGTTCTGCCTTCAAGTGAGATCAGCCAGTAGGTTGTCTCCATTTGATCCCAAAAGGTCTGGTCTACTGATCAAAATAAAAATACCTTTCCTTCCCAACCAAAGAACTTTTTGCAACACGTAGGATGTTATTACTCTTCTAGAGTCTTCCAGATGCAGTTTGTGTTTTTAATATTAAAGGAGAACCATGAGAAACCCAGTAAGAAGCCTTCAGGTTTTGTCTAATCAAATAGCATATCACTTCTCTTAGTGTTTCTAAAACTACAATAAGCACATAAAAAGAAATAATTGCTTCCCCAAAAAAACCCAAGTTTACTTAGGTAACGTATCTGTTTTTACAAATCACTTCTATGAAAATATCATACAGAAACTAAGAATATTTAGATACATTTAAATAAATTACTGAGGTTTAACATGATAAATGGTTCCACATTACAATTTTTTCTAGTAGCAAAGCCTGTCTAAGTGATTTCTGCTCTTTTTCTCACCCAATTCCTTCTACCATTTTGCTAGTTTACTCATCAGTTGTGCTGATGCAACTGTTTGTGGAGCTGCACTCTAAGCCAAAACAAGAAAAAATGACCTCATTTAAGAAAACAACATTACACTCACTCTTGTTCGTACGTCTAATTTTAGAACCCATCATTAGAAGGCAAAAAACACCAAAACCCAAACATCACAATTATTCACAGTGCCAGTTAAGAAATCATGAATATACGGTGTATTTCAGTTTGATTTAAACTCTTGTTCTTGAAGTAAAAACTCTTGTTCAAAAGTCAAACGTTAGATCACTTACAAGTGGAATCTCAGAAAGGGTCAGATAGTCAAAGCTGTCTACATTTCATTTCAGGGAAAAAAAAATTATTTCTATTCCAATGACAGCCTTTCCTGTTGGAGACAAAAGAAACTGAAACACAAAGAGAGCGAGCTTTGCTCAGCTCCCTTTAGTACCCACCAGTGTAACTTTCAAAGGAGACAGGCACCCCATGTACCAGTAGGCTTCCATAGAAAATATTCACACATAAAAAAGAGAGCAGCACATCTTTGGAACATTGTCTCACAAGCGGTACATGGAAAAAATACTCTACCTATTCTTCCTATTTAAGGGTTTATGAGTTGAACAACAGTGACCAATTATTTAGAATAAGTGTAGTTCATTTCTCCTTCAGTAAAGAAGGAGAAATGAACTAAGCTGACTTCCTGCATCAGTAGCAGAGGTGTCAGAGGCAGCCTCTGCACTTGCATCACTTTCTGTCAAATGACTTTTCAGACAAGGAGCACTGCTTCCTCCCAGACGCTTCCCAGATTGGAATCATGGCCAAGCATTCAGCACACAGCTGTAGCAGTAGACAGCAACCTGCTTTCCTTAGGACTGATACAGTTGTTGGACTGAAGTCTCCCAGGTCTAGAACATGGTATCAAGGGAGCAGGGAGGTGATGATGCTATGATGAAAAAACAAAAATACACCTATATCCTACTGAGAAAAGGCATAATTAGCAGTGTTACACTGGAGATGGGATCTTCATGAGCTCGGCTCAGTTTTCACAAAGGAAAAGAAATCCACAAGACTTTATTGTAATTAAGTAGCAGACTGTTGCTTCAGTCTTTAGTTATTTTAACCAGTCTTATGGAACTCCAACTCCTCCCTCAAGCCGTGCAATCCTCTGCAGATACTACTTGAAAACTATATCCCTTACTCTTGCAAATCTAACAATGAGGTAGCAGACTTCAAGCACTTGTAGGAGTTGATGAGGCAAACTCACTGCTTAGCTTTCTAGAAAGTCAAAATCTTTGCTTTGCATGCAAGAAACTGTCAGATCTTCAGTTTTCTACTCCAAAGAACAGGCATTTCTCTGTCTGTAACACTCTTATTTTCCCCTCTTGGTTTTAAATGCCCTCCAGCTTCCCTGGTTTTAGGTCAGTTTCTCATTAATTTCACCAAATACCTTTACAGAAGAATTCTGTTTTAGAAGGGGAAGTATGCACGTACAGAATAAAGAACATGAAAAGGACAAAAGAAAGCTTTGAAGCTTTTTATATCACTCTCTACTGCTGAGTTTCCAGGACTGTTTCTTGGAATGAAATGCCTAATAAAAAGCAGTTCTTTAACATTCATGGTAGGAAAAAATAAGAGCAAAGGAAAGATCTTGGAAAGTCTTGAAACAAATCTACCTTAAATAAAACAATTGCTAGCTACACCTGCTGTGGCAACCAGGATAAATTCTTCATCAATGACATTATTTTCTTTGAAGACAGTACAAGGGAGGAAAGGTCACCATAGACAAAATTAGTATTTAAATTGTCTATAGAAGTTAGTCTTGTTTTAACCTAGTAGCTCATGCCTTGGAAAGGTACTGCGGTACTTTCTTCTGCCATTGAGACTTGCATCTCTATTGTCACTACTTATTAGTTTGATGTAGCTAATTAAGTGGAAATCAAAATGAATTTTTGAAGTTCATGCATCATCAACAAAACTTTTAATTAAAACCTCGTTGCTTCCAAATGTCAACAATGACTAAGCAGTGAGATACTTTTTGGGAGGTTACTCACTTGGGCGTAAGACAAGCTTACCATGCTAATACTGTTTTTAATGTCTGCTTAAAACAACTGCAAAATTATATGTTACACTGATGTAAAGAAAAAAGACATAATCTGTAAAACTGTGAAGCACGAATCAGGAAGATTCGTTTTAGTTCCTAAGAAGCCAAAGGATTGTTAGAGCATGTATCTTTTACTTGTATGATATGCAGTAACCATTGGAATCCAACACTGGCACATTCAGCTTCCAAGGCTGGTAGGGATACAAAAAATCCAATTTGTTCAGAATGAGTAAGAGGAAAAAAACCAGCCAGAGAAACCACGGGAGGCAGATGCAGAATTGTAATGTGTTTGATCTATTATGTTTGTGCACTTGAGGTACAAGTGCCCAGCTGTCACGTCTCCTATGTTTGACAACTCACCCCATAAAAGCAGTAGCGCCAAGCCTCTCTGTAAAGCTCGAGTTCATTGCTCCTGATTCACTCTCCAAGAGGAGGGCCTTGCTCCCTGGCAGATAATTTAAGCACAATGATGAATAAACCCTTTCCTAAACATAAAATGCAATATCTTACTCTTTCTAGCAAACACACGTCTCATCTGAGATTAGTCCAATGGCTGAATCATCGCTATCTCCCAACAAAGACCGGGTGCTGACGGAGACAGAAAGAGTGCTGATCTGTTGCTCCACGCTTCTTACTGAAATAAAAAGCTTAAGTATTACAACGAATGAAAACAAGAACCACAAGAGGCAGTGAAATGGTAATATTCTTTATTTCATGCACTACTTTTGGCTGCGTAACATTACATTTGCATGTAAGCACACATACCTGGACCAGTACTTCGAAGCCCCGCAGGAATCTGTGAGTGTCAGCGGAGCCCCACGGCTGCTGCAGCAGCCTGTGCTAAAGCAGGCAGGTCTCTCCCAGCGCCTGCAGCCCCTGCAGAGCGGGCAGGCTCGGCCTACGGGCCCTGAAAGCGCCGACTCTCATTCACCCCAAGCTTACGGGGGTATTTCAGAGCTGCGGGACGCCGGCTGGGGGGCAGCGGGTGCCAGCGCTACTCGGAGGCGCGAGGGCACAGGGCGGGAACAGGGCGGGCACACGGGGAGCCCCTCACGCCGCATCACCGCGCCTCAGGCCCCCGAGCCTCGCCCGCCCGCGGTCCCCGGAGCCACTACCGCATTCAGAGCGCGCGGAGGTTTGAACCGCGCCGGCTGCTGTACGAGGGAGGTGCTACTGCCGCTTCCGCGCGGGGTGGTCCCAGCCGCGCATGGAGCAGCTGCCCGTCGTCGTCGTCCTCCTGCTCCTCCTCCTCTCCTTACTGCTCGTCCCGCTGGTGCTCCTGGATAGGAGGCGCCACGGCCGGCGGACGCCTCCGTTCAGTCTCCTGGTGGTGGCCGGCTCCGGTGAGTGGGAGTTGCCGCCGGTGGGAACGGGTGGCGCCTCAGAGCTGCCACTCCAAGTCGTGGAACTGCGAGTCCCAGTATGCAGCGCGGCACGGAGCCAGCGCGGCATGGACTCTATGCCCTGGTGCATTCCGGGAGTTGTAGTCGCGGTGGCGTGTATCAGGAGCCGGTGCTGGGCCCCCGTTACGGTAGCTCCCGTGATCCTCCCGGACCGGGCCGGGTGTCCTTGGGGCCGCGCCTTTCACCGCTTTTCTTTCGGGTGTTTTGGTTCTCGATTTGAATCATTGTTACGCTACATACTCATCATGGTTATTTTCGTCCGTGGTTATGTCCGGCAGTTCAGTTTCAGAGCTTTTCCCATCGACAGCACGTGCATTTCACTAAAGTCACGCATGAAAGCATCGATAAACTGGTGCAGGACTGACCCGTGGAGGTGCTCGGTCTTCTGACTGAAAATTACTGACGGCGATGCAGGGCGCAGTTTCCCTAAGATTGGCACGCCCCTTACATATGTGGCGTTTTGCAATTTACCCAAACCACGTTGCTGTGCTTTACTTACAAGAGTCGCACTTGGATCCGTCAGAGGCAAGAATGTCAGCCCACGCTAAAGGGGACACACACAGCTGCTACTCTGTGTTACCTCCCCAGAGGTGAAGGGCAGTTAATTTACCCCCCCCCCAAAAAAAAAATATTTGAAAATTTGCAGTTGACAAATACAGGCCAGCTGTGATTTCAGTACCTCTGTATCCCTTTGGTTTTTGCACACCAACTGATGGAGTAATAATCCCGAGATCTTTCTGCAATCTGAGTTTGACTGGCAGTTCTATAATTCTTCAGGTCATATTTACTTCCGCTAGGGCTGCAAATGTGTGTATTTGCCTTCAGTGCTTTGGAATTTAGTTTGTCCGTATTAAAAAAATACTTCCACTATACATAAGCTTACCAGGTGAAATAATACATGTCAGTTAAGATTCAGGTACCATTCAAGCCTATTCTTTGATGCTTTTAAGTAGACATCTCCTGCTCTTCTGTGAGTGCTCAGATGAGCACATTAAAATTTGTGAAACCTTTTACAAACACCACTCAGGAGAAAATCTCCAAACATATTTGAAAAATACAGCATGAAATTGTATGGAAAGACAGCAAAGTCTAGTGCAATGCTGCAACACAGCTTTCCTTGCTTGTTAGTTTCTCACTAGCTAGGAGTGCTTCTTAACCTGTGTAGCAAAGGTCTCTTGGGAGCCTAGTGACAGCAGGAGATAGTAGAAATACATTTAGTTTACTGGTTTGGTCTGCAACTTCAGCAAAGTGAAAAGTAACACATCCAGTAAACACGTTACATATTTACTGGTGCGGTTTCATATTGGTCTGATCCAGCCCAACAGATAAAAGGTGAGACTGCTCCATGTCACCTGCACAAACAGTCTTCCTTCTCCCCCCCTTCCACTGTTACAATATCCCTGTAACTGCTTTTCAGGAAATTCAAATGACAACAACAAAAAAAGTTAACCCAGCTCCCAAAAAGCACAGTAAGTGCACCCTCCAGTTGTCTCTAGTTTGGTGCCAGTTTAGCTCCTGGACAGAGTGACCCTGCAGTTAGAAGGCTGTGAAGGCCCGTTTAAGGGCAGTGGTCAGAGCAGCAGCTGGAGCAGGACTGTTTGTTCTGTCAGCACCCAGTGGATATGCTGCTGTGGCTACAGGGTGACACTGCTGCCTGGCTGATTTCAATATGATGAGCTGACATGGCACAGCCCCTGCTCTGGCAGGTCACAGCACTGGGCACAGGGCAGGGTCAATGGCAGTTCTGCTTCCATGGCACAGCTCTGAGGCAGATCCTGTCCAGCTTCATCTTGGCCATTGCACCATGGGCTGGCCTTTGACTACAGACTGCAGAGTCACTCTTTGCCTGGTTGTTCTGCACCATATAAAGGACATTAAACACAAATGTCAGACTCCTGTGTGACCCTGGTTCAATCCCAATTCACTGGAAAACATCCATCAATATAGCTTCAGAGGAGCTGAGTTCTCTCCATGTTACTTAAACAGTCTCAGCCATCCTCTAATTGAACCCTTTACTCTCAGAAGATACTTTTACTGGTAGTAGTAGTACTAATAAGCTTTAAAATGAAAAGTGACTGATTCAGCTGAAGAAAAGTAAATTTAAAAAATTTTTCTCATACTGATTGCAGTTTGTTTTGTTTTTCAGGTGGGCACACAACAGAAATCCTGAGGTTACTTAGCTGTTTGTCAGAGTCATACTCTCCTAGACATTATGTTTTGGCAGACTCAGATAACATGAGTGAAGCTAAAATACGTTCTTTTGAACAAAAAAGGGCTGAAACATTCTCCAAGTCACAGGTAACTTGTTAAATATACTCATGTAAGAAATATGATCTTAACATGATATTCTAATTCAAGGCAATTTGGAAGTGATTCTTTGAAAGGATATTTATACGATCAACAAGTGCATTTGATTTTTTAGGTATTGATGATCATTTGCACTAAAGTTTAGGTGAGGGTGCTGTTTTATGCATACTGGCTCTAAAACTAAACTAAATAAACACTACTGATTTAATGGTGTACTGGAGAGACACTGAAAATGCAAAGTAAATATACCTAAAAATAGCAAATGCCATTCTTCGTACAAGTTTTCATTACCATCTTCCTTACTTTCTCTTAAAACAGTCTTTACCGCCTGTTTAACATGTTAATCCACTTAAAGCAATGAGAGAATGTAATTGTAGTTAAAGTACAAAGACTATACAAAGAAGGCTCTCTCTTGCTTAAGAAAAACATGCTGAAAATAAATCTCTTCTAATTTTATAAACCATCTAGCCATTGAAGTGTTAACTTATAGCTATAAGAATTCTGGGGCAAAAATATGGCAGAGGGGATTTTTTTTTTTTTAAGCCTCAGTGACACAGTATTTTTTGGAAAGAAATATAAAACATTTTATCTAAGTAAACCTGAATTTAAATTATATTGGCTTTGCGTGTTTCTAGAATGTGTCTTGGTTGTATTTTTAAAATAAAATATTAAATGTGTGTTTAAAAGGGATGCAAGTCCTCTAAATGTCAGAGTTTTCTGGCTGGTGACTAAGAAAATACTGAACTCTTAAAAATCATTAAAATATCTTGTTTATCTTTTTCTCAGATGTTTGCTTGCTTTCAGCTAGTTTGCTGTATGATTAACAGACAGCTGCATAACTGCTGACCTAAAGTGTGAGCTGACGTCCAATGAAATGAGTAAAAAGTGCTAGTGGAATAAGTACAATGGAAATTAATGTTCTGACTACAAAAATCTTAGTCCTTTTGAGCAAGTAGTGCAACACATAGTAAATTAATTACTTCCATGGTGTTGATTTCATATGATGCACTTCCGTTGTTTTCAGTAGCACTATTGGGACAAAACACTGTAGAACTCAGTACCAATGATTTTCAGAATAAACCCTTTTAATGTAAGGCAGCAGCTGCTACAGTGAACAGGCTCACTTAGGAATGACATTTTTGTTTAGCCCAACTTTCAACTCTCATTGTGCACCATGGATGAGTGTTTAATAAAGTGACGAGATTTCTCTTCCTGTTCAGAGAAATCTTCTTTGGTAAATAGCCATTCACACAGTCATATTCACTTACCTGAAAAATGTCCTACCCTAAATTATTAGATTCATAAAGATACATATTTTCAATATTAACAGGTTATGTGGTTTTCACAGTTCACTTATTTTTGCTAAGCAGCTTCCCTTTTATAACCCCTCCAATTAGTAACAGATCATGTAGTTATATTTTCCTTCAACATGGAGAGCCAGAGGAGCATTTTTGGCTGCCTGTGAGTTTGATGTCTGGATAACAGATGCTCATTTTCCTTTGACCATTCTCTTTTCTATTGAGCAAAAGTATTTAGAATGAAAACAAAAGATAAATTTTAGAAATTAAAGATCACATGCTTATAACATATTTGCTAACTTTCAGAGTATGCTTTCACACACTCACACACAGTATGTGCTCGGTTATTGGGGACACTGGAGATCAAACATTTAAAAATTATGTCTTAGTAGCTTCTTATAGCATATTATAATAATTCACAGCAGTTACAGTTTTCTACCAGTTTTTCCTTGCATCCTTGCAAAACAGTATTAACTAGGTAAAGGACTACACTGGTTTTGAAATTACATTACAGACTTTCCAGTTTGGAACATTTGTTTTCAAATTTAAAAAAAAAAATTCTGGCTGCACTAAAGATGTAATGAAAAAAAATGCAACAGTATGACACCATAGTAGACAGGGGAGAAATCGGTCTTTTTCTGGTATCAGATGTACTCTGCAGTATTCCAGGAAAATATACAGGATGTACCTCTATTAGGAACACTGACAATACTTCATGAGATGAGAGGCTGGGATTACAGAAGCATCCAGCAGCAGCTTTTAAACAAAAAACAAAACTCCCCAGTTTTGTTTCTTTGTCTTAATATTTGAGAGTTGTTTGTTGTGTGGGCTGAAGTCCTAACGTGACATAGACACTGATGTGCAAGGTTTCCAGCATGTGCTTTGAAAAGTATAGATAAAACCAGCTTGATCTTTATTTGAATTCTACAAGTAAATTTCTACTTTGATACTGTTTGGAGTTCCTACCAAGTTTTGCTGAAATTATTACGGTTTTTTAATGGTGAAGAAAGTAATATATAGTTTTTTTGTCAAACACCATTCTTACAGTGAGGGTTCATCTGCATAGGTTCAGTGGAACTGATCTGCCTAAAATCACCCATATTTCTTCCAGGGCTGAGTACTACACAAGGATCTAAACTCCACTTACAGCATTTCTTTGTATCACCTGAGCTCTTCGAAAGCTTTAAGAAACAGAGGCTGTGATAACCAGAAACCTGTTGAATCGGGAGCAGGGGGCATGTTTATTTTTCCATATTCTGTTGTCACAGTAAAGCAATCAGAGTTTCAACATCTGCAAATAAAACATAAAAATCAGTTTGGAACATCTGTTAATGCCTTCCAGTATTCCAGCTATTAAAGAAACACATCACAATGAAAGAGTATAATCTCACTCAAGAAAATTAACATTCTGAATTTACAAATATCAGAGATTTTTTTATTCTTTCTACCTTATATATTTAAAAAAGTCCCGGTTATTGCTATTCAAGACAGATTTGTAGTTTGTATTTACCATAAAGCTTTTGTTAATATCATCTTTCAGGGGCACAAATCACCAGGACTAAGCTATGACAATTAGCAATGTGCATTTGAAGTAATGGCAATTTTCAGTCTTTAGAGTTTCTCACAGCCAATATAAGTTCTTCCAGAGTGGCAGTGATCTGGCATCCCATGTAAAGTGAGATAATAACCACTCTCTACATGTCAGCATCACTGAACACTGCACTGCAGCCACTACATTTGTCTTTCATTTAAAAATGAAAGGCTCCCAGGGTTTCAAGAGAAAAAGAAAATATCCTTGCTTTATTAATTTGATACCTTTTACACAGAGTGAATAATCTTCATTTAGGGAAAGAACAAAGAAAATTACTTCTTTATCTATTTTTTATTTAATGATAAGATGTTCTTTCCTGTTTCTTGATGCAGATTTTGCATTTTGAATATGCATCATGCATATCTTTGGAATACTCACTGAGTATTCATTTAAAAGATGGTGATATTTGCTTTTACATTTTCAATAGCACTCCGCAAACTCCTGCTGAGAAGAGCTGCTGCATTTCCTGCAGTGTAAATCCCCCGGGAATTTCAGGAGACCGTGGCGCTGCACGGCTCCGAGCGCAGCAGTGCCCACGAGGTGCCGCACTCGGCCAACACTCCCGGCACAACTGCTGGGGCTGGTTTGAAGGAACCTGAGATAGGACTAAACAATAGCTACATAGTTCTAGTATTCTGCTGTACTTTATACTTTTTATACATAAACGTGTCCAAACTAGACTGAAAAAAAAAAATCTAAAAAGGCTGGCACAGATTTAATAAGCAGGAGCCACAACATTCTCAAAAAGTAACAGCTTCACTCCTCATGCTCTTTTCCAGTTCACCCTTGATCGCATTCCCAGAAGCCGTGAGGTTAGACAATCTTGGATCTCCTCTGTGGTAACAACACTATACTCCATATTCCACTCTCTTCCTCTCACCTACAAATGGAAACCAGATTTGGTAGGTAAAGAAAATTTCAATTTACTACATTTATTCAGTTTCTTATTCTCAATTTATTGAGAACTTGCTAATCCGCATCATAAAAGCACTTGGAATATCAACACGTTGCAGGCTGCATCTCATATGTGTGCTTAGATTTACAATTCACAGGAAAACTGTTTTTAATGTTAAATTAAATATAGCAGTAATACATCAAGAAAGAGAGAACAGGTTGCACTGCTGGTGAATTAGAATAGCAAATACTAGTTTTCCCTCTCAAAGTTTGCAAGTAACATCAGAAAGTAACTCCCTTGTTATGCTGGTAGAGCCAGCAAAAACAAGATTGCTGCTTCCTGATAATATCTCTTCAGGATTGCAGCAGCACAAACTATGCCTGAAAGCCTGGTTATCCTGTTGGCTGGACTTGCTTCTAAAATGGTATGACCAATCTGGCACAGACAGGTTCAGACCAGCACAAATATATACAGATTCAGTTCTTGTGCTTACATGGACTTCTGAGCTACAATGCATATTTATTTAGTCTTTGGCTGACTGACATTAATTATCTCATCTAATGACAAAAAGCATCACTGCTGAAGTAGCAACTGCTCAGCACTTTAGTAGCTTTTTCAAGCTGTTCAGAAAACTGCACTCCCATGCCAATTACACTTACTTAAAGATATTCCACGCACTTAAACAAGTCAGAAGCATTCAGGGTTGTCAGATGGTAGAACTCCAATGGAGATATTCAATCAATAGAGTTTTGTGTTAACATAAAAGGTAGTGCACTGGTCTCCTAGATTTAATTTTTGTAAGAAAAAGTTTGGTTACAGCTGGCTTCTTGCTAGAGTTGGTATCATCTTAAGGAGTCAGTAATCTACACTTGAGGGTTTTTTAAAAAGCATTATTTTAGCAGAACTTCAAATTAATTTTATGAGGTTTAAAATAGTTTAATGAAACGTAAAAACTAGTGCAGTCACAAGGTATTTTTCATAATTTAGTAGTAGCATCTATACACTGAGAGATAATATTTGTAAGGAGACTTTTCTAACTCCCTCTGTGAACTGTGTGACTAATTCTAAAGAGGCTTTTATATGTTTGTGATATTTTGAATGTTTAGAGAAGCTGCAGTGAGTAATTTCATCTCATTTGCTTCAATAGTACTGGTCAGTTCCTATCAGATCAAAAGCTAGTTGCTTGCTGGAGTTTTCAAAGCAGTTTAATATGCAGGACAACAGAAGCAGCTTTTTTTTGCAGTTACTATTTTTCAAGCCTGTTCTGAAAACTGGAGATAAAATTGGGAGAGAAGATGGCATACTATTCTTTCTACAGTGATTTTGATTATCACTGTAGGGCAGGGGTAATAGTCAAGTGTGTTTATATGAGCAGACAGAAGAATATGAGTAATATATTTAGTAATCCTGTTGCTACATCCCTGTGTTAGGTTAAAGTAGATTTATTTTTTTACTTACTGCAAAAGAAATTGACTGGAAAAGTCTCATTGTGTAGCTTAATATAGGAAGCAGGAAGTTACTAATCTAATTCCGTGTTTTCTCTGTTTACCAAAGGAATTTAAAGTGACAGTGAGATTTACACATAGAAATGGTGTTGGAGTTCATAAACTGTGATAAGCTATCAGAAGACTAACGTTTTTGCAAAAAACTCTTGCTCTTCTAAAATTAAGGATACATTTTAGCAAGGCCTTTAAGCCCTATTTAGTATTTAAAGGAACCCCTGACTTGAAAAAAGATCCCAAGAGTCTTTATCCATGGTTAGAGAAGAGCTGGAGGGGAAGGCAACCCCAGTTACTTTTTGTCAGGTGCTATTATCAACCACAGTAGCAGCTGACAGAAGCATCTCTGGCATTATGGCAAATCACGTAGCACTTGAAAGCTGCTTACATACTACTATTTGTATACATATCTGAGTTTAAGAATTCTGTAAAATATAATAACTCAGAGAGCTGCAAAGATTTTAAAACTCTTATCCAAGGAGACTGATTCAGAGATTAAAATGCCTCACATTGCCAGTGAAAAGATTGCATGGTATGTGAAGCAACTGGTAGTATTTAACTGCCTTTCAACAAAAATGTTTGCAGTGAATTGAAACTCACTCTGCTCTTGGCAAAATGTAATTCTTAGTTATGTAAAGAACTAGAAAGGCTGGGACAAATGCTGGCCTTCACAGGACTCATCTATAACTTTTGGCATGGAAATCAACGACCGAGTTTAGAAGCAAGCACGGTATTACATCATGCTGAGAACTTCGTATTTTTAAACAGTAGAGCTTATGGGTACTGTACATTTTCAGTCTAGACAGTCAGTTTTGTTTAACTGCAGGAGGGAAAAACAACTTTGAGTTGCTTCTACATAATTTGTATGTATGAGTGATCCCCAGATCTTTACGCTTGTTTTCAGGCTTGTCAGAAATACGTGTACATATGAAAGAATGACTGAAATGTTCTCTAGGCACCCAAAAGTTAGAGAAACACAGAAATGTTGCAGTTATCAAGAAATGCAGGACAAGAGAAGTACTGCAAAGGGAGCCCAAAACCATTAGGTGCTCAAAGGCAAGATTTGGAACAGATACGCTAGGTATGCCAACCTAAGCCTATCTGTGGAGTGCAAATACCTGCAAAGGGGAAACAGCAAACCCAGCTGCACAGGAGTTACTTGGTATGTGCTTTACTTGTGAGCACTTGATATGTACTTTATGTGCACTGTGTCCCTTTTGTATGTCACACTGATCTGGCAAAGCTTCTTGGTTTACTTTGCATGAGAAATCAGTTCCATCTAACCCTTCCTCAAGAGAGTAACTACAGAAAGAACTGAACAACATCCAGGAGATCTATGCTGTCTTGCAGGACTTGACCCACAGTTGAAGTGGGCCTCCAGAGAGTTTAAGAAGTATAAAAGTTAGCTTAGTTGTTTAGTTGGAGATCATCTTCAGGAGGCCCATTTCTGAATTATGAACATCTGTGCTCTGCACAGTTAAGTCCCTTTAGAGATATTAAACCAAGTAATAACTAAGATGTCAGAAGTGATGATTGGCTTGTGTTTCTGTAGCCAAGAATTATAGAAATGTAAGTGTCAGAATGTTTTGCAGGTGAATGTATGGTGGGCAGTTTTTACATTTATCTGCCTTAGATAGGCTTCTTATACAGAGGCCTAAAATTCCAGGGAAATAAGGCTTGTGCCAGCACACAATGCCTACACCTACTTTCCCCAGAAAAGCTTTTAAAACCATTCATCAGCTACAGCCAGATTTAGCATACAGTCTCAAAGATTGCAAATTCCTAGGATGAAAACAGGCAGCTGGTCAGACAAAAGAGACTTCTATTGTCTTCATTGAGAGAAAGGCTAAGAAGAAACATAAAACCAGAACACTATAAGATCTATTATCTAGAAAAAGATGCAAATCCTTCTTTTTTTACAGAAAATTAGACAAGCTGCACAGAGATTTTTTTTTCCAAAGATAGAGAAAATTACTGAATCTTACATAGATTATTTGATATTCAAGAAGGACTAAAGTTACATCTTTCCTATAATATACTTGAAGTCAGTCAGTAGATAAATGTTCAGAGGAAACTGGTCATCAGTTCTCTTGCTGCTTACAGAACCATTGTCCTTGGGCAAGTTTGCCAACCCTGCAACTAGGTTTTCAGGTGATCTAGCCTTTTGTCTGGGTCTGGTTATCCTGGTCATTCTGGCATACCTCAAGTCAAAACTGAAAACGAAGGATGTGCACCTACCACACAGCAGAAGCTGCAAAATATTGTATCCAGTCCTTGTTTTCAGCCATAGATGAGTTATGGCTGAAATAAATAGATATTTATTTCAGAGCCTGAAATAAATAGCTATTTTCAGATCGCTGCTATTTGGAAAAACCTGGGTTAAATCAGGCTAAAAAGGCAGTGCTCCCACATTAGGGCCTCTTTCCTGTGGGAAGTCTGTAGTAAGTTTACATTTGCACAGCAAGTACATTCTCTGCTGTCTCTCCCTCCCCACCAGCTGTCAGTTGAATGAGTCTCTCCTCTTTAAACTTCTTCCTAGAAGTCTGAAACCTGCACAGCTCATCATACTTGTAGCAGTCTACCTATTCTTTTATGACTGCACATCCCATCACACATGCCTGGTCCCCTGACTGATTAAACTGACTTCTGAAGGCGGCTTCTGGTTACAGAAGTGTTCACACAGTAAGCTAAATGAAAGGAGATCATTATTTCATTGAGCTAAGATTTTCCATTCTTTGTGCCCTGCCCAAAATGTCTTAAGTTCATAACAGTCTCACAACTTACTGTAACAAATAGTAAGTTATTGTCCCTTATATCACGGTTCTAATTGGAACTTTGTGGAAAGCTACAAAATCTGGGTGGTGGCATGTTTTTCTCTATTCATTTCATAACAAGTGAACTTTGTATAATGCAATATTAAGACTATCTGCAGCATTTTCTTGTATGCTGAATCTTTCCCCCATCTTACAATTCTTCTGGACCAGACTGAGAGTACGTCTGATGTACTGTTGTTCTTCTAGGATCAAAACAGTCAAAATAAGCAAGAGAGAGAACACTGGATTAAGACCTTCAGTGATACAAATTGCTTCATCTAAAAAGAAAGTGAAGACATCGAAATTTATGTCTAACTCAGTGTTGATGAAAGGAGTCTTACTCACCCCTCCTACACTGTGTACTGTGTACAGCTATCCTGCAGCCCCAGTGCAGATTTAGCCTGTGCTTAGTACAGATAAACATCTACAGCTATTCCAGTCAGCTGCTTCAAAGCTGCTCTGTAGCTCTGCCCTTTCTGTGACTGCTAATTAGACGTGCCTATAGACACGGCTGTCCAGAGGGAGGACAGAAGTAGCAGTAAAGATGAACTGAGATCTTAGCTGAGATTTGAGGAGGCATTTTTAGACATAAAAGCTGTCAGATTCATTATGAAACTAATGAACTGAACTCAACAGCTGTCATGTTCATTATGAACCTAATGAACACCCTGGTCACACTCCCATGTATGTTATAAAGCATAATAGTCTTGCTAAATCTAACCACTGGTATGCAGGTAGAGACCGCCAACACCTCTGGGTTTTGCACTGTGAAGATATTTCAGGCAGGTATTTGATGCACATTCTTGCTATACCAACTTCAGGGATTAGGCAGTAGCCCAAGTGATATTTTATGTACATATAAAATGTCATGTTTAGTTAACCTTAAATACTGCTTTCAAGTTCAACAAATGCCTGACTAATGAAAGACAAACTGAGATTTGCATTTAAAGGCTCATTTTAGGCCACTATTAGTAACATATATGAGTATATTTAACAATCCTTGGATTTCATTTCTCCTTTCAAGTAGAAGCAGGCTACTAGAATAAGCCGTACTTTTTATATCAGAAGATAGAAAAATTATTTGTGAAGAGGTTCTAAAAGGTTGGATGATATTTCTCATGGTGACCAAGAGACTGTAGTCAGGTTCAGATTGAGCCAAGGTAACATTACTGAAAGCCAGCTAGTACCTAGTATTGTAGCTAGAGATGTAGTTCAGTAACTACAATTTCATTTACTTGGCAAAGGCTTTTTGCTGAATTCTTTTATGACCAACTTTTTCATCTACACTAGGTCAAATTTATTTTACTTCCTACTGTTTTGTCAGGATCAATAAACCACATATGCACTCCACAATAATGTAGGTGAGGACTTAGTTTATTCTCCACCCTGTATCTGCTTTGGTAATCTGGTTCTTTTTTAACCAACCTTCTATCCATCTGCCACAATTTCTCAAAAGACTCAATGGTTGTTTTGTTGGTCCCACTGACAGTCTGAGTGTTAATGTAATGTTTTAATAAACAACACTAACATTCTCACAGACTTGAGCCTTAGTACCAGTTTCACTCTGTAATTTATTATTATTTTTAATTGATCATTCTATGTTTCTCCTTTTACATTTGGCAGCTAGGCTGGGAAGTATGCTGATGGAAACTACCACTCCAAAGACATTTTAATCCCAATGACACACCTGGCATACAGGGGCAGTTAAGTAAGGTGCCTAAGGTTAGACTCCTTTAAAAAAGAGAAAAAATTAAACCCTACATATTTCTTTAGTCATCCAAATCAAGATTCTCAAACTTTCCTCACTAAGCTGTTGCCTAACTTCTGACACTCTTAATAACCCCAGTCATACCTTTTCTTTTCATCAGTAAAGCCCTTGGGCATACCCAGAAGCAGACCTGAGCTGTTTTAAGTCTTTACAGTGTCAAATAGTCACATGCATAGCTAAGCTCCTGTGCTCTACTGAAATCCAGGAACTAAGAGCTTCCCTTGCTACTTTATATTTGGATGCTGATGCAAATCACCTCGACTGGGCCTCTTCTCTTATCTCTTGCCCCTGAGGACAATGGGTTGGCAACTCTGGGTCAGGCCTAGAAGGCAGAAGTGACAATGCCTAGTGCTATTACGATTAAATCCTTACATCTGGTTCTCAGCAGCTTTGCAGAAGCTCTCCTTTTCTCCCATAGAAAAATCCACTAAGTAGGATTTTCATATCTCTCTCCCCAAACCTTTATAAAGTGAGAGCTACATAAAAGGTGATGGTTCCCAATCTACTTCATTCTAGGATGAGGACAACAGTCAGAAACAAATAGAAGCCCAGCTGTGTAGTATAGTAATTTAAGTCCTTGCTCTTCCACTTCTCTCTTCCCCACTCTGGCATTCACTGATCTTATTTATCCTGGTTAGGTAATCTGCCTGTAAGACCACACGTGTCTCTGCTTGTTTAGAAGAGCACCTCACTTACTGGGTGTATTGTATGATAATAACAACAGCTACTGTACCAGTGAGATCCAGAGGTGAACAAGAAAGGTTTTCGTGGCAATGCTCCAGGCTACAGCTGCTGACCAGCCCCAACATCAGCTGTTGCTGTAGGACACTATAACCACCTTCTTGCACCCCTGATGATTCAAGTGATTTAGACAGTAGAAGATAAAAGTGTACCCAAGTATAATTCAGTTCTACCTTAATTACCTGATTTACATCAGACTACACAGCTAGATTTTGGCATTTTTTTGTCCTGCCTTGCATTCTGCAGGTAAGTTAAAACAGAAGATAGGGTGTGAAGTTTTAGCTGGTTTTATATGCAGGTGGTAGAGGAAAGTGAACTGGATAAGATCTTTGTTCTTCAGAAAGAATAAACCAGTAGGTAGTTTAATGACCTTTCTATTGTTCAAACAGAAGCTGAAATTCTTCTTTCTCTCCATCAATAGCAATAATAAGGAATTGTTGAAAAAGGTTCCTGCTTTTTTTAAACCTTAAAAAGTATTAACAGTTCTAAGCTAATCTTTCTCAAGGTTTAAAACTTGAATTTTCAGACATACTAAAGAGCAAAACTAGCAAAAGCTTCAATAAGAACACTCCCTCTCAACATGCTCGAGTATTTGAGTAAGGAGAAATCCCTTGTCCTCCTCAGTTCTCAGGTTTCTCTTATTTTTCCAATTACCAAACAAATTCATCTTCCCTAGAAAAGATCTTATTTCTGTAACTTCAGAAACTTTGTGTAGATGAACAATGCATCTCTTGAAACCTTTTAGAGTTACTATTATATGAAAAAAAGTAACAATTTTTCACTGGTTGCCATCCAGACTTTAGCTGCCATCATAGTTACTATCAAAAATTGATTCTTAATGGTTATGGCCTGCTATATTTTAATCTGTTAAAAAGAAAATGTTCTAGTCCAAAGAAAATAACACATACATTTTACCTTACTCTCAAAGTATACTACTGAACCAAAACACAGGCTAATAAAAGCAATACTCTCCATACCTTAAGACCTTTATTGAGAAGGATTTACAGAATTTTGGTGCATCCTCTCTGAGGAGTGAACTATTGGCTTCCACCTGTTAAAAACAGAAAATACTGATGTGAGAGAAAGCAAGTACTGTGCCCCAAATCCTGGGCTGAATTCGCAGCAGAGCTGTGAGTACAACCCATGCTTCTTGACTCTCTAGTCTTACATCTTGGTCATGAGCTCATATCAATTAAAATTTGAGATCTTTGTTCACAGATGCTTTTGGGAGCTTAATTTTATCATTAGAGCATCTCCAATATTAAATGTTCAGCTGGATACTTCACCTTGCAGAACATTAGTGTGAAGTTTTCAAAATAGTAATATAGGACTAAAACCAAGCAAGTGCTGGTGAGCTCACATGGTGCTGTAATTTTCATAGCAGAATACAAATGAATTCATTGCAGAGTCTCTCTTCTTGTGGCACAGAAAGAGCCACCTCCCCCCATCAAAACAAAAACCACACAAACAAAAATATTTGTTATTCCTATAACATAGGAATACCTAATGAGTTTTTTCCTACATTATTAAAAAAGTAGATATTGTATAGCAGTTAAACAGTAGGACTTGCATAGTATATATATATGTGTATATATATATACACACACATATATATATATATAGATCATGCAGTTAACCTAGTTGTGGTCTATTTTGTATCACTCCACTTGCCTTTGCCTCTTTTAGTAGCTGTCTATCACCACCACCTCCTGTTCCCTTAGTCTCATCTCCAGTTGTTCAGCACTGTGGAGTAGGGAGCATTATGGGAACGAAGGAGGCCTGAGCAATGTCCTAAAGGTGCTTCAGAAGGTAGCTCCCATCCTGGTAAGCAACACAATCTTCAGTTCACACGTGCACATCCCCCCAGCAGCAAACATCATTCCCACACCACCATCCTCCCTAGTCCCGGGCAGCAGGGCAGTTTTTCTGCTCTTGAGCAGGTGACAAAAGGCCAATTTCTGCAGAAGTCATTAAGGAGAACAGCAGGTGTTGACAGTTTCCTATCCAAAGCAAATCACAAATTAGTTTTCCACTTTCTAGTAAGTTTAGGGGGACTTACGTTGTCCTGCTTTTGACTGTTGTAATTTGGGAACATAAGTAGTACTTACACATTTGTTCTTTAAAAGATGTACAGCAATTGTATGTTTATGTATTTATGAGAAAAATTGCAAGTTTTCTGCTTTACTCATTTTTGCTTTAACCAGTGACATTTAATCCCAGTGAAGCTGCAAGCTCTGCTTTCAGTGTTTTCACTGGTAAATGTCACTCTGCTACAGTGCTGCATTCACCAACTCTAAAGTAGCTTTTATCAGCAGCAGTGCCATGTGCCAGTTCCCAGTGTGCCAGACTGCTGGCTTAGCTCTTTTTTTTCAACAGCTGTGGAAAATATCTGAAACACAAAGGCAAGAACTATTCTATTTTTATATAAAAGTGATTAATAGGAAATTAGATTTATAGAGTTGCTGAAGGTAAATGTTGTATTCTGATCCCTTCCTTTTAAACTAGTGGATTTTGCCTGCAGACACGGGAGAACACATTTCCTATGCCTTTATTTACACTACAGTAACAAATGTTATCACACATAGAGATACTTAACATGCCTTAAGTTACGTCAGTAGCCATGTAATAGCCAACATCCATGCAAATGAATCAAACTTTTCAGGAAATATGGCAAAATGCATCATTTAGTTCACAAGTATGGAAAAGTTTCTTTGAAATGCTAAAAGGCAGAATGTGTTATTGGTTTATGTCCTTACTCACAAAGCCAAATGTATAAAAAACAGATCTACATCCTCAGGAGATTGTAGAGTAGGATTTAAAGTCCCAGCATGGATCTGCTTGAAATCAGGTTCAGCAGAAAGTTTGAAATCACAGTATATTACTCTGATTTCAAAATTCTAGTATGCAAAGTTGACATGTTCAGCTTCTTAGCTATATAATTGCTAATACAAAATAAGTATGCCATTATATGTTTCAAATTCAAATATCTGTACCTTGTATCAAGTACCTAAAATTTCAAGATTAAAGCTACATCGAGCATGTACATGTAAGGGACTTTGAGAAAACATCAGCAAATCTTGCATGAATAAATACTTTAACTAAGATCAACAATAAAATCAGAACATTTTTATAAACAGTATTACAGTCCGTTGATTCTGGTGAGAAAACACAACATTACAGTTGTCACATCTCCAAGCTGGATTTGTGGGGCTATGATCAAGGCAAAGTGTAGGTGAGAGAATTTGGAGCTCTGTAGTACCAAGTTGTTGCCGCTTTTACTGAGGCAACTGAGGGCAAGGTGCTGCTAACCAGTTTATCAGTGGGATCTTGCCATGAAGCAGGAAAAGAAATGTTCTGAAATGATTGTTACAGCCCTGAAGCAGAAACAGAGATTTTTCCCCTACCAGTATATCTTTCACAAGCTGGTGAACTTGGAACAGAAAAAAAGTGAGTTTATGGGATATAGGGCCATGATTTTATAAAAGAACTCTTTATTTCCATGTAACCCCAGCTGTGCAGAAAAGTGCTGATTACAATGGTAGTATTTAAGTTTAGTAAGAAATTTCTTGCTGAAATCAATTTTGATACCAAGCACAGTGCCTAATATACCTTGGTTTAAACCTTTTAAGCAATCTGGATTTCAGTTGAAAAATGTCTGAAATTAAAAGAGTACTTTCTTTTACTGTTAATATTTATAAGTGAATTTGAGATTCTCTGCTCCAAGGACAGGACATGTTTTTACCAAAACACCTTCCTCCTATATGCTTGTAACTGTCTCCTACTGTTTATTAAAAATAAAAACTAAAATCTAGTCCCACATATCAGCTAATAGATTCTTGTGAAGGTCCTAATTCATCAGCACATTTTTTATGAACTCTTAAGTGTTTTGCTGACTTAAGCCAAGGTTCAAGAGGTTTATAACTGGATCCCAGGTTTAATCCTAATTAAATTTCTTTGGCTTTAGCATGTGCACAGATTTCATGATTGATACCACACAAAGCTGTGAATGAGATTGGAAGCTGTTTTGGTTATATATCCATGAGTCAAGGAATTGTAATCTTTTCCTTCATACAAATAACTGTGCCATATTAGAGGTCTTTTCCTCCTTCATGACATGTAAATGTAAAAAATATGGTATTTTCGACAGCTACTTTAAAAGAATGTCTTTTGTTCCCCTCTCCCATTTTTTCATATTCACTTGCCTTTTCTGGTTTTTTTATTATCTTTTGAAATGTATTTTTTGTATAAATGTAATGTTAAATGAATATACATACTTTCAATTCTTTACTGTATGAAAAACCTCTTTATTTACTTTTGTAATGTGTTTCATCTCTTCCAGATATTGTGCAATGGACCAGGAACATGTGTTCCTATCTGTATATCTGCTTTTCTTCTTGGCTTTCTACGAATAAAGAGAACAATCATTGTGTATGTAGAGAGCATCTGCCGTGTGGAAACTTTATCCCTGTCTGGAAAGATTCTTTACTACTTTTCAGATTATTTCATTGTTCAGTGGCCTGATCTAAAGAAAAAGTATCCCAAGTCAGTATATCTTGGTCGAATAGTGTAACAACAGAAGACACGTTAAGCTTTACCTAATATAGACTCCACAAGCTCCTCACTCGCGTTCCTGTAGTAATTTATTTTCAAGAATTCCTGTTAAGAAATTAGGCTGGTACTGAAAAATGAGAGAATAAAGATTTCTCTACATATAAGTAAAATTGTTGTGTAGTTGTATTTATTGCTATTATGTAGGTCTGTTCACCAATAACCTATAGTGGCTCTAGGTCTATGCTGTCTCTGTTTTCAAGTTTTCCTGCTATGTGAATGGTAATTTTTGTCTACAAATAAATATGGGAATTTGTATGAATGCAACATTTCCTGTAAGGAAACTTTGTATCATTTTTAAAATTGTAACCAATAAAGTCTTTTTCTAGCACAACAGACTTTATTTCCTTTATGCTAGCAGTGAAGTCCCTTGTGAATCTGTAGAATATAAAGGAAACGGTTATATTAAGTTGGCTTCATGACAGTTTGTACTTTACAGTCTTCCAAAACCCCTAGAGCATTAAACCAGTATCATTTTTCCTCTGGTCCTGTCAAAGCTGTCCTTATAATCTGTTGTTCACCTTTTGAAAATTGTTGCTCACTTCTTAAATAAAGAGGTGACAAGTCATGCTACAGGCACGATACTTACCAAGTTGAGAAGTGCTTTCTTCAAAGCTTATGTACAAAAAGCCTTACTGAATCTACATCAAACAGAGCAAAACTGTCAGTTGGGGAAGTTGAACTGGTTCAAGCTCTAGAATAGAGGGGAAGAAAATCAGTAATAAGGGAAAGAACAGCATTTCCCTCTTTTCCCAATACAGTGAATTTGGCTTTCAGTATGTCTTGTTCTCTCATTTTAAGCACCTTACTTTTAACAGTATAAAATACACTTAAGACTTTGCCATGAAAAATGGTATCCCATATATTGGAACAACTTTTTTAAGGTATTTGGTTGGCAGTAAATGTGTGGAAGCACACTCTAGCATTTCACATTCATCTGGTGAAATGTAATTCTACAACCACCCCACCTATAAAGGAATATAAACAACATCTGTCATCTGTACACACACAGCTATGGGGCTAGCTACAGAAACATAAAGAAAAAGGCTCAAAAAAGAATGGAAACACGCTCCAGAGTACACAGCCTGACTCTGGTGAAGCCAAGAGCAGCTTTTTGCTCTGCCGCAGGAGACTCTCAGAAGCCTTTTCCTCAGCGTCAGATGTCAAAATATTGCAGCAGCTATTCTGGTAGGGAATGGGGGATGGAATTTAGCTGAACAGAAACAGTGGTTCCTGCTGTTAGGAAACAAGGGTCCAGAGGAATAGGCTGCTTTATGCAGAAAATCATTAGAAATCATCAGAAAAGATTGTGCAGAAAACTACTGTCACAATATTGCAAGGCCCTGTGGGGAAGCCGCTGTTATAACCTGTCCAACAGGCTTAATAATCCTTAGAATAAGTAGAGTCCATTGATGTGGTCACATGTGAGTTCAGAACAAGGAGGTTTTGTGGGTTTTAACTGAGAGTTTGTCTGAAATTAAAGAGCAGTTAGTAGGTTAAGGCAATGTCAGAAGGACTTTGTGCAGCACATACTGAGGTCCTTGAAAAAGACTTGTTGAAGTAAATCTGATATATCCAAGGACTTTTTTCCCATGAACTGGAGTGAGGACTATCTTATCATGACCTTCTGCACAGTTACAGATAGTTTGATAAATTGGAGATACACTGGACTTTATTATGGCTAATGGTAGTTTATTTTAGATCAGTGCTTTCTCTCCTGTATCTTTCTGTTTGGCAAGGCAACTAGAGTAGAGGGGAAGAGGACAGAGGCAGCCTCTTCCTCTGCTCTGGGTAAGGGGCAACAGCACAGGATCAATGCCCCAAGGTTTAGAGAAGCATGAGGAGAGAAAGACAGTGAATGCTTCCATTCATGCAACACATCCCACGCCTGAATGGCCCTGGCCTGGCAGGGAGGCAGAGTCCTGCACTGCCTACTCACAAACACAGCCGAGTTCAGCCAGCGCCCAGCTCCTGCGCTGCTTCTGCTCAGAGCAGAGCAGAGGGTAGCCCGTCCTCGTCCTGCTTGGGATTAATACCTCAGTGAAAGCTTCTCTGGCTGCTCTGTTACTCCCTCAGAGCCCTGCCCAGGGCAGGATTTGGAGTTTTGGTGTGCTTTCCAACTGCAGGTTCATAAACTTTGTGAGTCTGCCTTTGAACATTGTGGAGGTTCTAGGAATTTTCTTTCACCTGTCACCTGCATGGCAATGACTACTGCTGAAAGAAAGAACTTGCCTGTTCAGACTTGTAACCTCCCATGTAAACACTCTGAAGGTAACAGCAGATTTCTTCACAAGAGGCTGTCCTGAAAACGAAATCATTCCAGGCCATGTGATGTGGAGGAGTCTCATTTTCAATGATTTGGGAAGACTTTTCCCACTTTTCTTCACCGCCAGCCTTCTGGGGGAGCAAAGTCAAGAGTATCTCTGCCTGTGTTCCTCCAACAACATGTTCTTTACTCTGGTCAATCTGGGAAACACAGGTTAACATAGCACATATAAAGTGGTTTTTAATTCAGATAGTTGGCTATGAAAGTGTGGGGTGGTACCCATTCCCTGGTACTGCTATTTTCCTTACCGGCTCAAGTGCCTGCTTGAGTTAAGGACAATTACTTCTCAGCAGTTTATAATTAGTTCTAGCAAGTCAAAACTTGGATTAGAAATGACCCAGAAGTCTGTAGAGTTGAAGCAGGTAGAGCTGCTCTGGAGAAGCCAGAAATGGCGAGGTCACAGCCTAACTCTGACCAAAGACTTCAACAAAACATCTCAGCCATAAGAGACAGTTCAGAAAAAAGACCTCTGGCTCAAATTCTCTTAAAGGAAGTTTTGTTATCAACCAGAGTGACTTTTCCTTGGAAAGATTATCTCAAATAACTGCTAGTTCTCTCCAAAAGCACAATGGAGCTGAAGTAAACTAGCATTTTGTTAGCGAGAAGCTCTTTCTTATCTTTTGTTTTTAGAAGGTGGGTACAACCTAACAGTCTGTTGTTCTAGGGGAAAACTGCATTCTTCCTCTCCTGGAACAGAACAGAAAACAGCCCTCCCAGGGTCTAGCCAAAGACTTAAAGGTCGCTGACTGGATTCCTTAAGCTTAGATTCTTGGGGCTTGCTATCTCTCATTTTTCCTCTTAAATATTAATATTATGGCAAACATTTGCATTACATACAAAGAATGTTTGATGTGAAATGCATTACTTCTTTTTTCTCCATTTCCAAAAGAGGAAGCTATAATACCTTATAGATTTAAAGCAAATTGAGGAAGCAATATATTCTTAAAGAAAACAAATATGACTTTCTGGAAATACCATCCTCAAAATTGGCAAAGATTTTAGAAGAAAACAGAAGGCACCCAGAAATTCTTTCCCTGAGTCCTAGCACAGAAGCCAAATTCTAAATGAGTTTTAGTTATCAGATTGTTTTATCTAGATATGCATTAGCTGACAAATATTAAATATTTCGAGTTGCTTCTCTTTTGACCTGGTTGTCTCCTACTGGAGAGTATACAATGTACATTTAACAACAGGTTAATTTTATTCTAGAAAAGGAGGAATGGAAGGTAAAAGAGGAGCACTAACTGTAACTACAGTTAGAATGTAATAAAATAACTATATAAGAAAAAGGTTGACTCTTGATAAAAACAGCTTAAAAGATTATTTCCACATTATACCACAAAAAAGCTAAACAGATGGATCTACTTTCAGCCAATGATTCAAATTTTTACAACTCAGCCATGACCATTCCAATAAAGTTATGCTGTTCTGTTACATTTTGCAAGACATTAAGGGTTTCTGGGAACAGTAGTCAAAGTCTCAAAAACAACTTCGGAAGCTGTATTCACACAATTCTTCGGACACCTGTTTTCCATGCAAAAACACCCTGTCATAACATAGGACAGTTCATGCCTTAAAACAAAAGATTGCTCTATATAAATAGCGCATAGATAATTTTAAACATACAAATCCAAGTCATGTTTGTAGAGCAAAAAATACTCTTAAATCTGTGCAAGGGGCCCCAGAGCATAAACAGAACCAAATGACCACCTTTTTAATTCTCTTTTTCACCTCCAAATGAGCTCAGCAGTGTGCCTTAGCCAATGTGCTTTCACAGACTGCATCCAAGCAACAGCCAGTTTCCTTGGAACAGGAAAGAAAGTAACATGCCTGTGGGGAAGAATAGCTCAGAATTAGAGAGCAGCACGTGCACAAAAACCTATACTTTATTTAGTGCCAAGTGGCACAATGCAATTGAAGACATTTTTGCCCCACACTTCAGTCCTTGGCAAGTAACACCAAAGACTCACTGTCACCATTTCTCTCTGTCTCTTACATCTTCTTTCTGGAAATGAGGGGTTCTGACAGACCCTTGGTATGTGTCTTCATGGTTGTTCAAACACATTGCATACACAGTGCTTGTGTCTCCTTTCAAATCATGTTTGTGTTGCCTTTCCGCCTTCTGATCATGCCTGAAACCAAGTCCCTGTGCTGGGCTGTGGAGTTAGTGCCACAGACACGAGCTGCTGCTCTGAGAATGGTTTTAGTTCTCTAAAGGAACTTCTGCTCTCCCAACAGGAGGCACTGGGAATGAACGTAAGCATACAAGGACTGTAGCCATGGCAAACCCACTTTGTTTCTGGTAGCTGGTGCACTTAGTAAAAGCCTGACACAGACTACTACTAGGCCATGCATGTCATAAACATTGAAACTTTAAAAACTCACTTTTAAAAATTTGATTTAGAACTTAACTGTGCAAATCAAAAACAGATTTTTATCTCACATCGGCTATTTTAAGCTGTCATAGCAGACTCAAGCAGTACAATTCTCTTAATAAGTATTTTCCACAACAGCTTGCAATGCCCCTTTTAACCTTGTATAGATGAATGGAAATTACACTCACATTGTCCCTGAATGCATATCACATATTAGCTTGGCCACAGGTAGAGTCTTCTGTACCAGTCAAGCAAGGAACATCAACAACCATGGTACATAAGAGCTTTGATCCTGGGGTACGTATCAGCATTAGGAATATCTCATACAACTCTTAATCTGTATTTCCAGGCTGACTTCAGGAAGCTTGTTCATGTAGGTAATTATGAACTGGTTGTTGACTTTAGTGCTTAGGACAAACATTCCCTAGGATATTAGTTTTTAAGTTTCATTTCAGCAAAAAGAGCCTTCCATTCATTAGTGAATGAAGGACAGCTCACATGCAATGAACACACAAAGATCATTTGACTGAAGCTTCTGTAATTGGCCATTGAGTAATGTGTTGGGAGGATGGTGTCTGTATCATGGGACAGAAAACCAAAACCAGCAGAGCACTAGCGACAATGTGCAAGGAGACTGGGGAAGCTCCCTGGCTTTCACTCAGGACTTTGATATGCCTCTCCTGTGGCTGGCCCGTGCTGGCACCACCTGCTGTGCCAATAAACTCCTGGTTGTTCCAGGAGGTGGGTGAGGATCCAGGAAAGTAAGCACTGAGCCCTCAGTTTGCTCACAGCACAAATTGAGCTGAGAACTTTCTGGAACTTGAATTTGACTTTTTCCAATGACTATACTTCCTGATAGCACAATGGTAGTCTCATGACCTATATTGTTGAAATCAATAGGAAGTGTTCAGAGGTAGAGGTCATTTTGCAGAAAGCCTCTTGGTAAGGGACAGAATTTTGCACAAGAATTCAAGAAAGCCAGTAGCTCTCACAATAACAGCTTTGGACAACATTTTTCCTCTGCATTGCTGTTTCATGCTGCAACAACAATGGAGAAGGAAATTAAAGTGACATATGATACACGAAGATTGACCTTTGTTGACATACTTATTTAAACTCAAGTGACTACTCTGCAGAGTGTAAAATTTCCCATTTAGGATTTCTTGTGTCTACTTTACTTTCTTACCCAAAATTTTTTAACATGTTTTATAACCCAGATTATTAACTAGTCAGACAGAAACATGCATGCAACAGAAATAAGCAATGTCACATTTAGCTGTGCCAGGGATAGGCTTTAACCATGCACACATCTCAAAAAAGATGTATTTTTTGATTGATAATGTGAGTTTTACACATACCTCGTGTTATCTATGCATGTACTTGAGGAACACAGCTAAACAAGATGTTTGACATGTTTGTTATTCTCTAACAAGAGACAGAGTAGGGGTAATAATATTTAACAGACAAAAATGAGGGTCTCTCCAAGGAATGTTTAATATTTCAAACAACTTATAACACTTCACTTTATCAATTAAGATCTTACGGATATTAAAACAAGTACATTGCAAATTGATGAACTACTGAATGGTAGCACAGACAGTAGTCCACTGTTCCACCCAGAATATTTCGTTTGTAGTTTGGAGTGCCTTTTTTTCCCCTTTTTTATTTTTTTTTTTTCCCCCTGAGGAAGTGTGTTGGGGATGTGGGGGTTTTTACTACAAAAATCAGGTATTCATGACTGTGCCATGAGATCACCTGGACTGCACTGGATTTAGACAGGTGCTCAAAGATATTATGTATAAACTAGAGGAAAGGAAAGAGAATATTCTTAGATGGATTAAATCGTCCTTGCACTATGCAGCAAATAATTTTTAAAGGAGCCCATAATAGAAAGGTAGAGTATTTGTTTAAATGTTGAGATCTAAGAAGTATTTTAGACCCAACAGTGAAGTTGCTACACATAACCCTCCTACCCTTTCTATGCAGTGGTGCATAGTAGGTTCTTAAAATCAAAAAACCCCTCTACTTGGTTTAAGAAAGAGTGGATGCTTGTAATGCTGTATCAACCATCAGATCTGCTCAGTTAGCATTACTGTAAATTCTACTTTCAGCTGCCTGTAGCTTGGCAATTAGAGTTTCCTGCTTGATTGTTAAACACTGCAATTGAACTCTGCTGCTTTTCATTTGTGATCCAGCTTGGGATGTCAGCTGACACTGAAATGAATGTCCTAACCTCCAATTCAGTGGCTTAAAGGATATCTCCCCAACACTCAGTGCCAAGATGAAATCCAGAAATTATCATTCAGCAGCAGTAAACAGGGCCTGTTTTTGCAGGCACCCATTTGTGAAAAAGCAAGCATGACAGCTGGGAATTACAGTTAAATGTGCTTTTTATGTCCACACTGAAAAGCAGACTATTAAAAGTAACGTAGCCATAGTTGTAAAGAAGCACTTAAGTGATCTCTTAGGAGCCCTGCATTAATATTTGTAATAATTCCTTTAAAAAAGTAACTTTATAACAGAGTACACTAAGTCAGATTTTCAGTGGTTAGATACAAAATAAATACTTTCAAAAATTATTGGTGGAAGTATCTCCAGTCTTCTGCCACTTCCAGATAGAAGATGACCACTTACAAGCAAAGGTAATTATCTGAGAGCACATGCCAATTCTAAACATATTTTTCATTGAACTCCAGACTACAAACAATTAAAATCTTCACCTAACTTTTTCTTTGAATAACATTGGGGGTGGAATAGGAAGGCTGAGGAAATACAGAGACAGCTGTTTCCATGTTAAGTATTACTTTGGAAAGATTGAACAGATAATTCTGAGAGGAAAGAAATCATTACTGCTGCCTTGCTCCCCTAACACACCTCCCAGCCCCAACAAGTTCTTTCAGGTTTATTGAAGAGTCAGAATATATGACAAAGCAATTAAGGTTTTATACTGGTTAGACTGAATTTACACACTTCAGCACTGTGCTGTGATGTAATCAACATTTCTGCATGCCCGTTTGTCGAGCTTTTCCTCTGAAGAAAGTTTATTATAGAATGCAGATACAATTTTATTTCATATCTATTTACTTACAGTTTTAACCTTCATCACCAGAATTTTCCTTTGTGTTTACAAGTAAATATTACAAGTACTTTCCACTCCATCCCCTTTTGGCTATGGGTCAACATATGTGAGAACTGCAGGTACAGAACTGAACCATCCCCAAAGATGCATTTGCTACTGAGCAAGCACAACTGGCACACCCTAAGTACATCATATTGATATCACTGGATTTCAAAAAATAGGTATTACTTGCATCAAAACTTAAGCAAATAATTAGTTTAAATATTAAATCTTTGTTTCAATTTGGGAGAAAGACAAAAAAGAAAAAGAAGGGAAAAAATAGTTCTCCATAGCACCAAAAAACCCACAAAGCAAAAAAAAAAAAAAAAAAAAGAATCTTAAAAAAACCCCCACACTCAACATCTTCTGGAAATTCTGAAGTTTTGTGGGATGCAATGTGAGCATAAAATGGACAAGATTAATGATCTGGGATAAAGTGGCTAAAAACCTCAGCGTTTTGTATTCTGGTACAGTCTCAGTTATCTGAGCATCAGCTATTCCTAATTCCCTTCTCTCCCCCCAAGTCTGAATCACATCCTCTGACATGTACTGAAGTACATTAACAGTGACATGGATTATTTGAAACCTCTCTTATTCAAACAGATTTGGGATCCAAACTATTGTAATAACTGAGTTTCCATGCCATGGTAGCCAGCCTCTGGCTAAATGCCACTGTATCTCAGCTAGTCACTCATGTGCAACACTCAGCAGTCTCTGCTTCTTTCACCATTTCAGTCCCAAATAACCCTTATAAAGCATTTTGAGGATCACTTGCTATGTATTGTTTCTCTCTTGAAATTATCTTAATTCCTAAGTATAGCTTTATCATGAGATTTCACAGAAGGATAATGAACTAAAGTTAACAGAGAGACAAAAACCAGCACATTTTCTCGAGCTTGTAAGAATACCCTGTCAGAGGTGGAAAATATTTCTGACAAGGAATTAGTTTCATCTAGAAAACACTGCCTGGATAATTAAAATTGGAAGAAGTCACGGAATTAGGCAGCAAGAAGAAGGGGTTTATTCCTTTTGTCTATATTAAAATTTTGATTATTAAGACTGGATTAAGATTATTATTACTGGATAATTAACCAAACTTTCAAAATATCAGCACTGCTCAAGCAGAGCCTTGTTCCCATAAGCAAGCATGAAGACTTTAACCATCAAATAACTTATCTGTTCACAGGTCAATTGTTGTAATTATTTTATGTTTGGCATCCAAATAAATAAATTTGAATAATGCAGCATGAAGTTGCATGAAAAGTGTTACCACACACTCTTTGAAATCAATTCTCTTGTGAAGAGCTCAATTGAGAATGAAGAAAAAAGATGGTATAACACACCAGTTTTTGAAAGATATTAATTTGTCCAGACCTGTTAAGAGCTGCACTGAAATAAAAATAAGGAGAACGTGCTCAAGTGGCATAAAAATCAAGTTTGAAGGTTCAGGAAGGGAGATGAAGTATTGAAATCAATCTCAGATCATGCTGAGCAGGCATCAGCCAAATGGTAATTGTAATAACAACTTCTGCATTCTGGAGAGACAGAAATTGCTTCTTCAAAATATACATGTGAAAATGTATATTTTCTATGTATATATGGAAAGTTAAAGTCGTAGCTAGAAGCCAAGAATTACAGAAGCACAAAAAACCACAAAGTTAGAGTTTTCTCTCTTCCCCTGATTCCATAGTAGAGTTATCCCCTCCAAAAGAGTGGGCAGAATTGACTCATGAAGCTTAATAGAAAAATAAGCAAAGCTTTAGGTTTTAAAGTCATTCGGCATTAGAATTAATGTTATATCATTAACTTTTGCATCCACTCAGAGTTTAAGAACACTTCCTTAATATTCAGTGTTTGTAATTTTGAGGCAGTCAGGCAGCAGCCCCTTCCCATCAGGGCAGCGGTGCCTGTGGTTTGGGGCTCTCCCTCGGCTCCTGGAATAGCAGTTCCTATGAAGCTGCAAACAGCAGCAGCTCATGTGAAGACCACTTGGCATTTCTCTCTGTCATCACAGAATTACAGTTCAAATCCAGTTTTGGTAGTAGGTGTGTGTATGCTCATCCTCCTGGCTCATTTCTCTGCCACAGGGAGGAAAAATTCAGGTGTGTGCTGGTTGGTTGGTTGGTCGCAGCCTTGGCTCATCCAGGGCTGCCAAGGAAGTGGCCCAGGGAACTTAGGGAGCTACAGTGAGACTGATGGGAAGTTTTAAGTAGAGCCATCAGAAGCAAAATAATTACGAAAGAAAAGGCCACCATTTTAAGAGGTCTACTGTTTACAAGTAGCACAAAGATACAGTGCCAAGTTATTTTCCTACTGAAGTCTGACTTAAGTAGAGCTACAAGAACCGAGTTGTTTTTTTCTTCACACACATGAAATAGAACAAAGAAGAAAGACACACAAAGTCTTGTCTTACTCGCTGGGAGCAGTTCTGGTAACATATGCTGTCCCTGCAGGCACTTCCTTTGTGTGTTTTGCTATACTGTTGTAGAAGGTAAACATCACTGTGAAATAAAATCGATGGCTGTTAACACAGAGTCAAACACTTTGGCACCTGTATGCTGGTGACATCTGTCTGCAAGTGTTTAGGTCCTACTGATGGAGAAGTGAAGCCACCAAATAAGAGGGAAAAAGGGCACTCTAACCCACCTGCTGCAAGCCAACAGACTGCTGTTCTGTACTTGCGGAACAGAATTGTAAAATACGCCAGGTATTTTGACTGCACAGCAAGCAATCTGAAGTCCTTTGTTGCCTTCTGCTTGTGTCCTGGTTTTAACAAGTTAAAAACCAACACCAGCAGCAAGCCTTTCACCCAGTTAGGGAGGAGGCAGGGAGGGGCGCATGACAGCATAGGACCCTCAACAGTAATCAGGTCACAGGTAAATTACATATTTTTTCTATATTAGCATGAAACATACTTCAGCATTCAACTATTCTTCTAGCTATACCCCCCACTGATAAGAATGCAGTTATCACATTTTAAGATAAGGTCATGAGCCTCAAATAAAAATAAAAAATCAGAAAATCTTCCTTAAACTTATTTATGAACAGCTAGCACCACCAGGCAACGAAGCCCCCCCTATTCTCATAAAAGCATGGGGGACAGAAGATGACATCAGTGTTAGAATCAATGAAAAAGTGATGGATTAAGAAGCAAACATTTAGATATTTTAACAAATGGAATATATAGTTTTGGTTTAAATAAAGCTTTATCTCTAAAAATACAAACATGTAGATAAGGCTTTCCCTTCAACAAGTTATTTTATCATAAACATGAGCAACATTAATGTGCTTAAAAATTAGTCACAAAGAGGAGTCTTTCCCAAAATTAAGACCTGGGCTCCAAGTATTACAACTGTTAGAACAGATATTTAAAATCCCTTCTCAAATGAGGGTTTTCCACCACAACACACTTTCAAAAAAACTCTGTGTTTGAATTTCCTTTTCTACTTCAGTATTTTACGTTTGGTCCTATGCAATTTTGTGAGTATTTTGGCATCATGTGCACCTCAGAAAACATCACCATATAAGGGAATTTACTCAAGCAACGTAGGGAAAACACAGATATCAGATAATAATTCCATCAAGGCTGAATTTGGCCCCATGATTCAGTTTGTGGTATTTGAAAGAAGTCTCTGTACTTAGTTTTTCCAGATGTTGACTTTAAGACACTTGCAAGCTACTTTTAGGTAGAATTAATGACTGTTAAGAAATGTTGTCATCTGTAGTGGAAAGAGGAGCGGGCTACAAACACCTCTTAGTGCCTGTAATTGTTCTACAAGGCAAGAGGGTCTCTCACGGGATGAGAATGGTCTGGAAAAGTAGTTGAGAGGGAACAGAGCACACATATAGGATGGTATGTTTAATCTGAGTACCAAGGGCAATGCTGCATACCCCCAGAATGGTCCAAAGTCATTAGCAGTATGAGCACAGCAATGTTTTAAAGTAGGTATATGAGGCAACATATGAATAAACATTATACCAGCTTACCTAGGACATACATTATTTTGAAAAGGAGTCCTAATAAATGAAAGGTTAAGAACAGATTTGGGGAGTACTAAGACTGTTCTGTAGAGCTCTTATTTTGCAGTTTCAATGCTGCTGCTAATGTTTGGTCTTAACCACCAGTAAGATTCAAGTCTTACTGGAGTCACAAATTATATTTATCCTACAGCAATTTTAATAATTTTAGTTACAAAAGTTAATTAGGCTAAAACATTACTGAGTGTTAGTGTCACTACCACCCTGAGAAAGGCCATTTCACAACACTGGGAGTAGTTAACATACTGACATGGCAGCCTGGGAAAAACTCCCCCAAAACCAGAGAATTGCAAAAGAGCTTAGTTAGCTCCTTGCCTCTTGGCTGAGGCACATCAAAGGGGAAGCAAGCAGTACAGCCTTCCTTTTGCCTCACCAGGTCAGTACACTCACTCATCAGAAAATTTTTTTAATCCTTAAGAGACAACATAGTTGTAACTCAGAAGTGTTAGAGCATCCTCCCCTTTCTTAAAGCACCAGGCTATTGGACAGCCCTGTCTTTAGCCAGCTCCCCCCACAGTCACCTGCAGGCCAGAGAGCTCCATCAACTGCAGTACAGTGTGAGACCCTCCTCCCCAGAGTCACCTCCTGCCCGTGCCAAGGGAGCACAACTCCTACTTTGATTTCTTCCTGCACTCCACTACTTCCAAGCTCTGTAGCTCCCATATCCCACCCAGGAATTTACTTCGCTGCACCAGGCAAGAATCACACCCATGACCACAAACACACACACAGTGTATTTCTTCATCTGCTTCTCCCCAGTCCCATGGCTGGTACTACCATTCTCCCCAGTTCAGAACCCTATTCCTCTCCCTCAGACCAGCCACACCATTCAACAAAGCAAATTATCGTCCTCTCTCAAACTAACTTCCCTTATCCTTCAGGGAAATCATCCCACTCCTCCTCAGCTGAGCCAGCTGATTAAACCAAGGCCCTTTATCAGGATCAGGTGGGCAAGAAGGAGACTATGCTCCACCTCAGAGATGACTAGGTTCAACTCCACCAGTAGGACTCACCAATCACCCCCTTGCACATTTTCAGTCATTGAGCAGAACACAGAAATCAAATATGTTTTGATAGTTTGATTGAGCCACATTAATTCTATAGATCATGCTGGAATTACACATGGGATAATTTAAACTCAGGGAGTTTAACAGGACTACATGTATGCTTACAATAATTCACAGGCAAGAATATTTGTAAGATTATGGTCCATGTTTCCAAGAAAACAGGCTTAGTATCTTCAGAGCTCCTTTTGTCTAGTTCCGCACTGAAGTCATCAACGCGTGTTTAAGATATTACATGTGGTGGCTGAAGAAGTTATTACAATGTCACAAAGAGGATTATGATTTCAGGTGGGGAATAATTCTTGTACAAATCCTCTTTCCATACAAACAGCCTTAGTAAAAAGCAATGTGGAAAAATAGGGCAAAGACAAGAGATTTACCCATAATGAGCCAGATTGCCCAGCATGCTCCAGCTGCTTTGTGGTGCACTGATGGGCTTAAATTTGCTTTGTATTGTCAGAGTGATGCAAAACAGAATATATTTTTAAGTACACTCAAATATTTCTTGTACAACCTCTTCCCCCAGGGTGTGAGCATATTACTGATCACAGAATTAAAGGTAGCAATCACCCTGAAAGATTGATAGTTTTCTTATCAGATGATGTTCAGTATCAACATAAAAACAACAAGTGGTATTTGTGTCCTGCTCAAGTGAGGTAAAATCCACACAAACTACAGGATTTATTTGAGGATAATTTAAACCTGATTGTACAGCAAGAAAATAGTAGGCCATATTTCTGTCTGCTACTAATCAGGACCATTTTATTCCAAAACTGATGAAACATATAATTTATAGAGCTGAGACAATCATACCAACTGTAAATGTCTCCAACTTCCCAAGCCACTGTGTATTGCAGCAAAAAGATTGAGAGCATTAACAAATAGTGTCCTGATCCAACACTACTTAAGTCAATGGAAACATTTCCAAGGACTTTGGAGGATGTTGAATCTAGCCCTAAATCACATGTTCTCTGACCTCATGAAAGATGAGTTTATCCCAACATGAATGTCTAAAAACTAATGAATTTTCATTATGTTTATGTGAATTGCCATTTCCCTCACCCCATTCTTCAGCTTCCTGCTTCTTTTGCAGTTTCCTTTTCCCAATGGGTTCTTTAGGCAGTTCTGCTTCCTTTAATTAGGACCAGCCCTGGCTGTTTTCCTTTGAGGCAGTGCCGTGGAGAAGCGGTTTGAGCCGAGCTGATCCACAGCACCACAGTATGAAACAACCTCCTGGCTGCCCTGCGAGTTCCTCAGGACTGTTACAGCCCCACCACAAGCCTTTTGAAAGAGCCCCGTTGGTTTCAGCCGGCGTTAGACCACTTAGAGCTGATATTTTGCTATGAAATAGAAGCACAGACCTGTCCTCTCAGCGGGCCACAGCTCCAGCAGTCAGCCTTACAGCCTGCTGTGCCTTATCCAACTAGCCCTACCAGTGGATCATCCTATGATTTTTATTTCCAAATTTTTAAAATTTACCCTTATTTGAAAGGTTACTTTGCATGCCTAATGTTACTCTAACACTGAAGGAAAACACAGTGCTGTGTTTCCGGGTCAGTACTTCACTCAACGGACCAAGTGTTCACTGTGTACTCGCTTTCCAGAATGGCTTCAGTGCCGAAACCAGCCGTGATCCGCCGCTGGCTGCCAGGAGCGCTCCCTGGGCTGGATGCGGTGTAGTCTGCTGGTATGCCCAGCACGCAAAGCTCGTGTGTGCCCTGTGTCTTCCACAGAGGGCCAGCAGTCCCACGGCAGAGCAGCCCGGCCGTCCTCCCCGGCAGCCACAGTCCAGCGTTACCCTTCAGTGCCCTCACGCCGGAGCGAAGGGATGACCCGGACCAAAATCCGGAGGTGCCGGCTCCCGCAGGATCCGTATTCAGGATCACATGGTGCAGAGGACCTGTGAGATCGAGACGAGCATGAGCCCGTCGTCGTGCTACACTTCCATCTCACTTTGACGACTTGTGCACGTCTTTTCTCCCTCTTGCGCCATCTCCCACCGTTTTACCAAGTTTACTGATATTCTGTAACCTTTTAAAGGAATTTCACAAGTACCTCAGGCCACGGCAGAGCACAAGAGAGCGGTTTGCATGAGCGGCGGACGCTTTCCCCAGCATCCAACCCTGTCCGCGGCCAGTCCCCCTCAACCCGGGCTCCCCGACCCCTCCTCTCCGGCGGCGATCCCACGCCCCGGGAAGGGCCCGGGGGCAAGCATCGCCCCGAACACAGAGCCACCACCGTCCTCCCGGCTTCACTGTCCTCAGTGCCGTCATCCGGGTCCGGCGGGGGCTTCCCACCGCGTGCAACAGTTCGCGGTGCGGGGCGGGAGGCCCCCGTGAGCTGCCGGGCAGCGCCGGACCGTGGCCGCGGGTCCCTCGTCGAGACCACCCCTCCCCTTTCCCAGGGCCGTAGCGATCCGCGGCTGCGGCGCATTCCGCGGCGGCGGCCCTCCGTGCCCGCGGATTCCTTCCCGCTGACGTCTCCCCGCTCCGCTCCCCGCCCCGGCCAGACCCCCGGGCGGCGCCCGGCAGNGAGCCCCGATTGGTGCTCGGCGGCTCCGGCGGCCGCGGGGCCGGGCCGGGGGGGAGGGACTAGAACTTTCCGCGGCCGCGGGTGGACTCTTGTCTCAGCCCGGAGCCGCCAGCGCCTGCGACCAGCGCCCCCGTACCGCGGGAGACCGCCGAGATGACCCACTTCAACAAGGGGCCCTCCTACGGGCTCTCCGCCGAGGTCAAGAATAAGGTACGGGCGGCGCGGGGTTCGCCGGGCTTTGTCTGCGCCGGGACAGGAGGGCGGGACGGAATGAGACGAGACACGACGAGATGCGATACGACGCGGGGCTCCGCTGCCTCCGGCTTCAGGCAGCGGTCCCGTCCGCCCCGCGCAGTGGAGGTGCGCAAGGATGCGCCCGCCGCCGGCCCGGGACAGCGCTGTCCTTCGCGGCAGCGCTCGGGAAACCTGCGGGCATCCGAGAGCTGTCAGCGCCGGGCGGACCCGTGTGCGGAGCCGCGATTCGCGCAGTCGCCCGGGTTGCACCTGCCCATGTCGGCAGCCCTGGCACGGGACATCTCGTTCGTCCCTTCTCCTCCCGCCGGAACCGAGTGGGGCGCGGCGCTGGGGCCCGCAGCCGTCCCGCAGCCGGCGGAGCGGAGCGAAGCGGCAGGCAGAGGTGCCTCGGCGGGGCAGAGCCGGGCAGGGCGCGGGCGGTCCCGCCGAGCGGGGCGATGCGCGGGGAG